>JAKSZT010053881.1:13802867-14018185 GCA_026826555.1 Tolypeutes matacus
TATATATATATATATATATATATATATATATATATATATATATATATGAAAAAGTAAAAAAAAATACAGATATACAGATAAACAGTGTTTTTAAAAGGAATATTATAAATAAATACAGTTAAAACCTAGATAAAGTAGATTGTGGTAGCAGTCAGCACCAGAATGCCACAGTTTTTCTGGAGAAAGCATTGCCTTGATGATACCTTAATTTGAATTTTCTTTTAGCCTCAAAACAGTAAGCTAATAAATTCCCATTCTTTAAGCCAACCCTTTTCATGGTATTTGCTTGAGCAGTCTAGGAAACTTAAACATAGATTAATATCTGGAAAATTATAAAATGCCAAAACCATCGTAAGTAGGAAAAACTTAGCAAATCATAACTATTCAAGATAATAAATTGTTTCTGAAAAACCTTTCTACCAAATCTCCTGGTTCAGACACTTTTAAAAATAAATTCTAAACAAATTTTCATAGAACAGATAATCTCTTCTATAGTGTTTTAAAAGAAATAGAAAAAGAGATGCTGTTTATTTCATTTTATGAGGCTTTTACTTATGGTAAGCAAGTCCGCAGAGAATAGTGCTCCATGTGAGGGTTTAACTGAACATAATAACCCTTAGACCTTGAAATCTAATGGAATGTGCCCTGCTGTGTTTCAGAATTGTTTGTGAACCATGACCCCTGTTTTCCTTTCAGTTTTTCCCTACGGAAATGGAAATGTTTATCCTATGTCTTTCTTTCCATTGTATGTCAGGAGCAGATAACTTGTTCTCTAGGTTTCATAGGTCCACAGGTGGAGGGGAATTGTGCCTTAGAATAGACCACACCCATAACCAATTTGGATTGGACTTCATACTGAGCATTGTTTCTGAAATGACTTTAGGCTTTTGGGATATTGTGATGGAATTAATGTATTTTGCTCATAAAAAGAACAAATCTTTTTGTGGTATAGAAGGTGGAGTGTGGTGGATTGAAGCTGTATGCTCCCTACAATAAAATTTTCTGAAATTTTATCCATTTATGTGGGTGTGGACCCATTGTAAGTAAGACCTTCTGATAAGGTTACTTCAGTTAAGGCGTGACCCACCTCATTCAAGATAAGTCTTAATCCTATTATTGGAATCTTTTATAAGAATGAAATTCAGACAAAGAAACTAAAAGCCACAGATGGGGCAGCCAGAAGCTGAACATCAGTGGAACCCAGAGACACTGCCATGTATCTTGCCATGTGACAAACTAAGGACCAAGAACTGGTGGGAGCCAGTCCCAGAAGCCACAGTCTTTGGGGAAAAAGCATAGCCTTGATGACATCTTGATATGGACTTTTTCCCAGCCTTAAACTGTAAGCCAATAAATTCCCAATGCTTAAGCTAAACATTTCATTGTATTTTTTAAAGCAGCCTTGGAAACTAAAACTATAGTATAACATTGTTACATAGCAAAGTAGAAAATTTCAAAAAGACACAATTAAAGATCCATTTCACAGAAAAACGATTTTTAGGAAAATCCTAAATAAAACATTAAGTAACCAAATATAATTTAATATTACTTAAGAATATAGAAGACATCCATTTTCAGTCATGGTGGGGTAAGTGGTACCAGATTTACAAATCCATCATAACCAATCAAAATATAGAAAAAAATTATGAAACAATTCTTTTCAGACATTGAGCAACAGGCAGTACAGCATTGTGATCTAAGAGAGAAGGTAAACGTGTAAACTGTACAATCTTCCTAGCTTTTCTTCTGGAGAAACTTTCCAGACTATGGTGCAAGGAGAGGGAAACCAAATAGAGTACAGAAGATTTTTTTGAATTAAGAAGGAAGAAGTTAGAGTTCAGAGAGACTGAGATTGTTGGGAGAGCTATATAGCAATTTATCTCCAAGATTTCCAATCATCACATTGTAATAGCAAGAGGGACCAGAAGTACATTGCCACTTTAAGCAACTAAAACACATGACATAATATATGAAACAATTATTTCAGACATTGGACAAATGGAGTCAGGGCAATGGTCTCTGAGAGAAGGGAGGTGAACAGAGAGAGGGCTCAAAAGATTTACAGGGTGGTCTAATCAATTCTTGATAAGTATTGATGGACACGTGTAGGGTGAAACTCTGTAAACCTGGAGAAAGATCACCTAGAAAGCAAATAATTATCTGAGCTTACACAATGCTGAGAAATTTGTGTTTCCATCAATTGTAGTGAAAAGATCTCAGAAATCATGAAGGGTAATGGGCTAAATTAGGCCCACTGCTTCTCTTCACTAACCCATGCAAACTTAAATGCATATTGAGTCTGTAAGAGGTTCACTTGACCAAGATGGTAACATAAGATGTGCAAGGGTGCCATCGTCCCCACAATCTCTAAACAAGTAGCAAAAACTGGGAGAGCCATCTTCCTTAAAATTATAGAAAACAGTTAAAGGGTTGCAGTAACTGGGTGAGTGCTGAATTGAGAAAGCACAGATATACAATATAAAAATGGTAGGAGAAGTTTCTGGCACTCTTGATGGCCTCTCTCTAACATCCTTCCCTGTATTCAGTAAGCCAGTCTGCACTTCCAGGAGTGGAGCCAGTCTGCAATCCCATTGTGGATCCCTTGCCCTGGTTCCTGAGTGAGCTGAGTAATCCTTATGTACATACTGGGGTGCCTGCCTGCCAATGCCAATCTTTTAGGTGACAAATAATGAATCTCAAATTTATCTCTGGCTCATCATCCCAGAATTTGTCCTGCAGGAAGAAGCAATTGCAAATAGCTACAGCAGTCTAAGAAACAATTAAGTCAAAGTTCTCTGGGCAAAGTATTGCTTGCTTTAAATTATACAGTAGAACAACATATCGGGAAGAAAATCTGTTTCATAGGGAGTTGAGGTAGTATTCAAATTATTTTAAATGGAGAATTCATAAGGCCACAAGCAAGTACGCATCTGGGACAAGATGATGACTCAGAAAAGACAGAGGGTTCTGTACTTAACATTGACATCAGACTGGTCTTCTTAATAGGAGGACTAAAATTTGAAGGAGAGTACCAGCCAACACTGAGGCAATTTTCAAAGACTGCAAAAGGTGTTTTTGATGTTGGTTGCTTTGTTTTGTTACCCCGTGACACTCAAAGAAATCTCTGTTATATCACTATATCATAGCTAGATAAAAACATAAGGAATAGAGAGCTCACGATTAATTCAATATCTAACATTTTAAAATATTAAAATGCACAGTGTGCTATAAAAGATTACAAGAGAAACAAATAGGAAATGATGGTCCATTCAAAGGCACAAGATAAAAATCCAGAAACCATCATCAAAGAAGACAAGACTTTGGTCATACTGGACAAAGATTAAAAAAAAAAAAAGATCCTTAATACATTCAAAGACATAAAAGAAAACATAGAGAAAGAACTAAAGGATATCAGGAAAGTTATGATAACTCCGTGATTTTGGACATACCATGTAGAAAGATATAATTTCTAAATAGTACAACAAAAGATGGAGGGAAAGAGGGGTAGAGCAACAGTGTATGTATATGCTATTGAAGTTAAGTTTTTATCAAATTAAGCATGATTGCTATAGATTTAGGATGTTAAATTTAAGACCATGGTAACCTAAAAAAAATCTGAAAAAAAATATATAGAAGGAAATGAGAAGGGATTGAAATTCCACAATAGAAAAAATTCAATAAATATGAAAGTGGGCATTAACAGAAAAATTGAAGGTCAAATGTGGTATAAGACATACAAAGATCAAATAGCAAAGTAACATGAGAAAGTCCTACATTATTAGAAGTTCTTTTAAATGTAAATGAATTAAATTCTCTGGTGAAAAGCCAGAGGTTGGCAGCATGGATAAAAAAGCATAACCCAACTAAATGTTGTTTACAGGAGACTGAAATTCAAAGATACAAGTAGGTTGAAAGTGAAAGAATGGAAAAATAGATCATACAAACAGTAACTGAAAGAGAGCTGGTGTAGCTATACTAATATCAGATAAAATAGACTTTGTCAAAAACCATTATGAGGGAGCAAAAGGTCACTGCATACTGATAAAGGGGTCAATATAACAAGAAAACATCACAATTATGAATATATATTCACCTAACAAGATAGCCACCAAATATATGGAACAAAAATTGACAGAGTTGAGGAGAAAAGATGCATTTCTACATTAATAGTAAGAGGAGCTTTCAATACACAACTTTCAATAATGTATAGAACACCTAAACAGAAAATCATAAAGAAAGAGAAAATGTGAATGATACTATTAAGCAACTAGACCTAACAATCTTATATAGAACACTTCACCCAACAGCAACAGAATATACATTTTTTTCTAGTGCACATGGGTCATTCTCCAGCATAGGCCATATGTCAGGTCACAAAACAAGACACATTAAATTTAAAAATATTTAAATCACACAACATATCTTCTCCTACAAAATTGGAATGAAAGTAGAAATCAACATCAGAGGGATAACTGGAAAAGTCACAAACAAGTGGAAATTAGGCCATGCAGTCTTAAACAACAGATTAGTTAAAGAAGAAACTAATAGGAAAATTAGAAAATATATTGAGGTGAATGAAAATGAATACACAAGATACCAAAACTTATAGGATACAGCAAATGCAGTGCTTACAGAGAAATTTATAGTATTAAATGCTTACATTTAAAATGAAAAAAGTTATCAAATCAGAGGCCTATCCCCACAACTGGAGAATCTAGAAAAAGAAGAGCAAATTAAACTCAAAGTGAGCAGAAGGAGGAAATTAAAAAAAAAAAAAAAAAGATTACAGCATATATAAGTGTAATAGAGAATAAAAATCAATAGAAGGAATCAATGAAAACAAAATTTCATTCTTTGAAAAGACCGATAAAATCAACAATCCTTTAGTTTAGACTAACAAAGAAAAAAAAGAATGAGTATTCAAAAACCTAAAATCAGGAATGGAAGGAGGACATTACTACCGATTTGGGAAAAAAAGCTCTGCCATTCTCTGCAGGTAACTACTCTCCTGTTGAGAAACAGCTTTTGGCCTGCTACTGGGCCTTAGTAGAGACAGAAGGCTTAACATGGGCCACCAAGTTACCATGACACCCGAGTTGCCCATCATGAACTAGATGGTATCACCTACCAAGCCATAAATCTGGGAGTGCGTAGCATCACTCCATCATCAAAAGTAAATGGTATATACGATTGGACTTCAGCAGGTCTAGATGGCATAAGTAAGTTACCCAATGAAGAGGCCTAAATGCCTGTGGCCCCTGCTTCTGACATGTTACCTTCTCTTTCCCAACCTGCAGCTATGACTTCATGGAGAGTTCTCTATGATCAGTTGACTGAGAAATAGAAAACTTGTACCTTGCTTGCAGAGAGTTCTGCACGGTAAACAGGTATCACTCAAAAGTGGACAGCTGCAGAACTACATCCCCTTTCTATGGCATCCCTGAAGGACTGTGGTGAAGGGAAATCCTCCCAGTGGACAGGACTTTGAGCAGTGCATCAGGCTGTTCATTTTTGTTTGGAAGGGGAGATGGCAGGATGTATGTTTGTAAATTGATTCATGGGTTGTGGCCAATGGTTTGGCTGGGTGGTCAGGTACTTAGAAGAAACATAATTGGAAAATTGGTGATAAAGTGGTCTTGGGAGACATATGTAAATAGAACTTTATGAATGGGCAAAATCATGACAATACGTGTGTCCCATGTGAATACTTACTAGAGCATGACTTTAGTAGAAGAAGATTTTAATCGTTAAGTAATTAAGAGTACTCATTCTGTGGATATTAGTTGGCCTCTTTCCCCAGACACTCTTGTTATTGCTCAATAGACTCATAAAAATGTGGCCATGGAGGTAGGCATGAAGGCTATGCATGGGTTCAGCAATATGGAACTTTACTCATCAAGGCTGACCTTGCTTCAGCCACTGCTGAGCCATCTGCCAGCAGAGAGACCAGCACCATTCCCTGAGGTGATCAGCCTGGTGGCAGACCGATTACATTGGAACACTTCCATCATGGAAGTGGCAGTGTTTTTTTCTTACTGGAATAGACCCATACTCCAGATATGGATTTGCTTTCCCTGCTTGCAATCCTTCTGCAAAACTACCATCCATAGACTTACAGAATACCTTATTCACCATCATGGTATTCCAAACAGCATCACTTCTGATCAAAGAACCTACTTCATGGCAAATGAAGTATGGGAATGGGAACGTGCTCATGTAATTCACTGGTCTTACTATGTTCCCCATTTTTGTGGAGCAGCTGGATAGACAGATATTTATTATGTCTAATGCAGTGTTTATAAATATGTAGAAGTAAAAAGTATAACAGTAGTTAAAAGAATGGGAGAGAGAAAATGTGAGTATAGTGTTCTTACACTAAACATGAAACAATATAAAATGATTTTAAGAGGACTGTGAATAGTTAAAAAGTGTACTGTACATCCTAGAGTAACCACTGAAAATAATACATATAGGTAACAAGCCAATGAGTGAGAAAAATAGAATCAAAACAATAAACAATCTAAAATGTCAGGAAAAGAGGGAAAAATCTAAATAGAAACAGATGAAGTGAAAAAAAAAAAAAAACAACAAACAACAAGAGCTTAGACTAAAACCCAACCATATCAATAAATAAGCATAAATGGTCCAAACATTCTATTTGAAAGACAAAGATTGATGAACTCGAAAGAAAAGACAACTATAAGCTGTCTGAAATTAACTGAATTTAAAGATAAATACACAGATTAAAACTAAAAGGATGGAACAACTTATCTATCTTACAAATAATAATAAAAAGAAAATTGAAATGGGTTTATTCTTATCAGATAAAAGAAACTTTAGAACCAAGAATATTACTTGGGTTTCAGAGATTTAAGCATGATAAAGGAAATAATTCATCTGAAGTACAGAACAATCCTAAATATATATATATGTGTGTGTGTGTGCGCATATATATATATAGATATATATACACATTAATAATAGAACTAAAAAATACAAGAAGTTGAAACAATAGAACTTAAAAAGAAAAAAAAACAAATCTACAACTCTGTGTTATAAAACTTCTCTCTTAGTAATTGACTTTAAAAATGTATATGGAAAAGCAGTGAGAATATGAAGACTTGAAAAACAATATAAACAAATTTGAGCTAACTAAAATTTATGGACTACTCCATAAAGTTCACACAGAACATTCACCGCTTTACATAGCCTGGCTATAAAAATATCTGAAAAATTTATAATAATTAAAATCATACATGATATATTATCTAAACACAACAAATTATAAATAGAAGTCAGTAACAGAAAGATTATCTAGAAAATCATGAAACAAAGTAAATAAGACAATTCTCGATAACCCATGGGTTAAAGAAGAAATAACAATAGAAATATTTTGAGTTGATTAAGATGAAAAAAGAGTATATGAAAATTTGTTGGATAGGTTTAGAAAAAGCAGGAGTTCTCAGCCTGGCATTATTGGCATTTTGGAAATTGGTATTTGTTTCAGGAGGGCTATTCTGCGTATGCAGACTGTTTTGCATCACCCAGGGTCCCTTCCTACTAGATACCAGTAGCACGCTCCTCCCCTCTTGTGACAATCAGAATGTCTCCAAACATTGACAAATGTCTCCGAAGAGGGAAAATCACCCCTGATTGAGAACCATTGAACTATATGGCAGGTTTCAAAAGAAACTTACAGCATTAAATGCTTATATTAGAAAAGTAGAAAGGTCTAAAATCAATGCTGTAAACTACCATCTTAAGAAACCAGTAAAATGAGCACATTAAACTTAAATTAAGGAGATGGAAGAGAATACTAAAAATGAGGGAAGAAATCAGTAAAATAGGAAATCAATTATAAATCTATATACTAGCAGTGAACATTTCATTCTATTTAAATATAGAGCATGTAACATGAAATAATTAAGGATAAAGTTCATAAATTATGTGCAAGGCCTAGACACTCTAAACGACAAAATATTTTTAGGAATTAAACAAATCCTAAATAAAGGGAGAGATAAATCATGTTCATGTATTGAAATATTCAGTATTGTTAAGATATCCATTCTCTGCTAATTGATTTACGGATCTAATGCAATCCCCAAAAAATCCAGGGGGCTTTTTATTATATTTAGAGTCTGGTTGTTTCAAAAATTAATATGGAAATAAAAAATCTTTTAAAAGAGCAAAGATGAAGAACTTACATTATCTGACTCAACACATATATGACGCTACAGTAATCAAGTTTGTTGTATTGGTACAAGGATAGACAAAACCATCACCAGTTGAGTAATTTGGCATTTAGAGAACACTACCTTCAATGCTATAATCAATGATAGCCAAAAATTAAAATGAAAATTAAAAAAAAAAGCTTTTTCAAATGAACCTGGAACATACACCAAGATAAGCATATATCCATATAACTGGATATACAACAACTATCAATACATTTTAAAGGATTGATATTATAAACAATATATTTTTGACTGAAATGGAATTAAATTATAACTGCAATGAGATATCAGAGAAAATCCAGTTATTTGAAAAATACAACATCACAAACTACCTTGTAGGACAAAACAGAAATCACAAGGGAAACTGAAAAGTATTTAGAATTGTGTCATTTTTAAAACACAGCATACAATTTGTGGGTTATAGCTAAAACGGTAGTTAAATGGAAATTTGTAGCTGTAATACTTATAATAGAGAATATGAAAGTTAAAAAATCAACTATCTAAGCTTCTACCTTAAGAATCTTAGAAAAGCATGCAAATTAAACCCAAAGTAAGTAGAAGGAGGATAATAACCAAAAATGAAAATCAATGAAATAGAAAATGAATAAACAGTTGAGAAAAATCAATGAAACCAAAAGCTGGTTATTTAGAAAAATCAATGAAATTCATAAATCCCCAGCTAGACTGATCAAGAACAAAAAAGGGAAAATGCAAATTATTAATTTCAAAGATCACATAATTAGCATCATTATATATTTTACAGTTTATATAAAAGGAATAAAAGGTACAATTTAGGTGGCCCAGAAATCTAAAATCCTTAACAAACCTATTAAATAAATAAATCTGTAAATGAATGAAATTCTTAATTAAAAGCCTTCCCAAAAGGTAAACACCAGGCCATATAATCAACTCGCTAGATGCAAAGAAATACATTTGATAAACTGTATGATAAAAAGTTTCAGCAAAATAGTATCACAACCTTATAAGAAGCATCAATGAAAAAACCACAGCTGTCATCATGTTTATTAGTAAAAGACTAAAATATTTTTACCCCCAAGATGAGAATCAAGGCAATGATGTCCATACATATCATGTCTGGAGATCCTACCTGGTTCACCAAGAAAAGAAGAAAAAAACAGAAGCCAAAATGGCAACCAAAAAAATGAATAATAGCTATTCAGATCAGACAAGAAGCAGTGAATTTAATTTGTCTTTATACATAGATGCTATGATCAGGTACAGATTAAATTCAAAGGAATATATATGGACTCCTACTAAAACTAATATTTGAGTTGAACAAAGTTGCAGAATATAAAGTTAAGCATCTATGTATAGCAGGGGAAACAGAGAGATTGAGAGGTGAGGAATTTTCTTGTCTGTCTGTCTGTTTTTTGTTTATTACTGTCATTGAAATAATGAAAATGCTCTAATAATGATTGAAGTGATGAACAACTATGTGATTATACCAACTACCATTGATTGGGTGAATTGAATGCTTTATTATATGTAAAAATAGATTTGTTAAAAAAGTTAATTACAAAAATAAATTTATTTCTATATGCTAGCATTGAAAAATTGGAAACTAAAATATAAAAGCAGCACCCTTCTCAATATTTTCCAAGTTAAAGAAGTTTTTCCTTTGAAAAGTTAAAGACATAAGTGGGAGAAGCTGTGGAAGACCTAAATAAATCAAAATATATACTGTGGGGAAGCGGCTGTGGCTCAATCAGTAGGGCTCCCGTTTACCATATGGGAGGCCCCGGGTTCGGTTTCCGGGGCCTCCTGGTGAAGGCAAGCCCACCCGCACGGCGTGGTTAGCTGACCCAGCGAGCACAAGCAGCAAGGGGGGGATAAATGAATAAATAAATAAAATCTTTAAAAAAAAAAAAAAAAAAAAAAAGATATACTGTGATGATTGATCACAAGACCCAATATTGTCAAAGATGTCAATTCTTCCTAAATTCATCTATAAATTCAGTATAATTCCATAAAAATTTCCAAGGGACATATTTTGGGGTGTAAATTGACAAACAGATCCTAAGATTTATGGAGAAATGAAAATGACATAATATACAAAGCAATTTTTAAAATTAAGGACAAAGTTAGGGAGACTTGTACTGCCTGGTCTCAATACTTACTATAAAACTATAGCATCAAGATGATATGATATTGGTGCAAGGATAGATATATAGTTAAATGGAACAGAATAGAGAATTAAGTAACAGCCCCATATAAACATGTTTGAGTGATTTTTTTTGACAAAGTGCCATGATAATGCAATGAAAATGGTACTTTAACACAAAGGATATTGGATTCATTGAGTAATTGTGTAAAAAACGAACCTAGATTTTTACCTCATATCATCTATATAGATTAAATCTAAATGGAGCATAGACCTAACTGTAAAACCATAGTAACTTTAGAGGAAAACATGAGAAAATGTTCATGACTTTGGGGTTGGCAAAGATTTCTTAGGAAGTACTAATCATAAAAGAAAAAGATGGCGAACTAGACTTCCTCAAAATTAAAAACTTCTGATCTTTGCAAAGGAAAAAGGAAAAGCAAGCCACAGACTGGGACTAAATATTTGCAAAGCATATTTCTGCCAAAATCAAATGTTGGCAAGAATTTGAAGGAACTGGAACTCTCATACATTGCTTGTGGAAGCATTAAATAGTACTATCACTCTGGAAAATAGTTTGGCATTTTTTTTTTTAAGTTAAACAGATACATACTAAATGATCCAACAATTACATTTCTATATATTTATCCAAGAGCAACGGAAACGTATGTCTGCTCAAACACTTGAACATAAATATTCATAGCAGCTTCATTCATAATATCCCAAATCTGGAAACATCCCAAATATCTATTAAGAGGTGAATGTACAATTTTTGCTAGACTTATAAAATGAATTAATTACTTACTGTTGGGAATTGAATCATGTCTCCCACAAAAGACACATTCAATTCCTCACCCCTGGTCCTATGGGTGGGAACCCATTTGTAAACAAGGCTTTTGAAGATGCTAATTATTAATGTGTGGATTCATTAGTGAATAGAGTATACCAAGATCCTATTTAGATAAGGCCAAATTGAAACAAGGTGGGGTTTAATCCACATGACTGGAGTCTTTATAAGCAGAGGTCATTCTAATATGGTCTGCAGAAGCCTGAAGTCAGTGCAGACAAGATACCAAATGCTACAGCCTCCAAGAGAAAGCAAGCCCTGCACTGATGTTGAACTTCTAGCCTCCAAAATTGTGAGACAATAAATTCCTGTTGTTTCAACTAACCCATGGAGCGGTATTTGTCATAACAGCCATGTCAAATGAAAATACTTATATTCACAACAACATCAATGAAAAAACAAAAAAAAACAAAAAAAAACACCATTATGTTCAGCAAAAGAAGGCACACACAAATTGTACATGCTATGTGGTTTCATTTATATGAAATTTTAAATCAGGAAAAACTAAGATATATTGACACAAGGCAGATTATTTCCTGGGACGGGAGGCTTTGGGGTAGAATGACTCAAGGGGATAAGAAGGAACATTTTCTGGTGATGGAAATGATCCATATCTCTTCTGGGATAATGATTATGTGAGTGCATACATTTGTCAGAACTCATTGCACTGTACATTTAAAAGGGATGCATGTCATAGTATATAATTTTTATCTCAAAAAGTTTATTTAAGGAGAAAAAATACATCACACTCCAGTGAAGTTTATTTCAAGAATGAAGTGATGATATTAGACAATACAGCCATTTCTGATAAAACACATCATTAAACTAGAAATAAAAGGGAATGTCCTTAACTTTATCAAATGATAAAGACAAATAAAAGCCAAACCTATTCAAAACATCATACTTAAGAAACTCTAGCGGCATTCCCCATAAGGCTAGGATCAAGACAAGGTTGTCCCACCATCACTGCTATTTTCTGCTGCAATAATGAAGATCCTGGCCAAATTTGCAAATAGGGTAAAATAAATAAAAGTTTGTTCAATATGTAAAAAACCTACAGACAATCAACAATCCAATTATTCTAACTAGTCAGAGATTTCAGCAAATTGTCTGCATAAAATATCAGTTCAAGCAAATTATAATACCATTCCTCTGTAGCAGTTGTCAACAAACTCCTGCACACTGCCAAATCCAATCATCACCTGTTTTTGTTAACACAAGTTTGCTGAAACATAGCCATGTCCATTTGTTTATATATTGCCTAGGGGTGCTTTCTTGCAGTGTTGAATACTTGCACAGAGACTGTCTGGCCCACAAAGCCTAAATTATTTACTATTTGATTCTTTACAGAAAAAGTTTCCTGAATTCTGCTCTATAGCAACAATAATCAAGTAGAAAATACGGAAAAATAAGAAATAATTTTTAGAAGTTAAAAAACCTGTGAAGTCTCTATAAATTAATCTTAACAAAGGATGAACACCACCTTTATAAAGATAATTAATATCTTTATTAAAGGACTTAAACACAGATTTAACTAGATAGAGGGATATTCTATATTTATGGGTAAAATATACGAATCCCCTTTAAATTAGCCTATAAATTCAAGGCAATCACAATCAAAATTATGGGTGGATATTTTTAGGAACTTGGCAAACTCCTTCCAAAATTTGCATGGGAAGATAAAGACCAGTAAATAAAGTTAATTTTTTTGTAATTAATTTATTTTTTATTGTGGGTAAAAATCAAAATTTTCACAATACATACAAATATTTGTAAAATAATATATATATATATGCATATATGTGCATTTGCTTACAAAAATGTTATTTTTATATATATAAATATATTTTAAGAGGTGCTTACATTACCTAAAATATTACACGGAACCCACTGGGATTCCCATGTTGCCCACCTCCCACACCTCCCACCACATCCCACACAAACATCTCCCACATCACTGGGATAGTGATGTCCACTCCACCTCCAAGTGAGAGAGGGCTTATATCCCTTGGATATGGTGGGTAGGATGATCCTGCCTGCAGATGCAGGCCCTCTCCATTCCCTGGGATGGCTGTTGCCCATCGTTGTCTCCTCGCCAGGTGACTTGGATGAGTCCATTGAGCTGTAGGGTAGGAGTTGCAGCTCCACCGAGATTCCAGGCACACCTGACACATAGGTAAGCCAGAGGTTCCAGTCTCTGGAAGTATACCTAAAAACCCCAGCATCACATATAGGTTTGAATAGAAGGGACTGATGAACCATGTGCAGGGAGGACTTATTTGAGTCCAATTCTGTCACTCTCAGGAGCACAGATTCCAAAATAGAGCCCACTGATAAGGCATCAGTCTCTGGGGCTATCCCCCCTTATATAGCACCTGGGTGTCTCCAGAGCTCTCAGGAGCCCCTCTGTGTGGGGTGATAGGCACTTAGATGTTCTATGAGCTCCTACTGAGGTGTGCATAAGCGTTACCTCTGGGATGACCTCCCGACTCTCTTTGAAGTCTCTTAGCCACTTGAACTCATTTGTCTTTACCTTTTCCCCCTTTAATTCAAGGTCTTTTTCCAGTTGTGTTGCCAGTTGGCACTTGGTATTAATCCCTCGTTGCCAGGGAGGCTCATCCCCGGGAGTCATGTCCCACGTTGGGGGGAAGGTAATGCAATCATATGTTGAGTTTGGCTTAGAGAGAGGCCACATTTGAGCAACAAGGAGGCTCTCAGGTGGCAACCCTTAGGCATCCCACAACTGCAGGTTGAGTCTCAGTTACAAGAGCAAAGTCTCACAAGGTAGTCATCAATAAAAAGAACACATCAGTGGGTCATCCTCTTTTGATAGACACTGTCCCTGCACTCAGAGGACTATTGCTGCTCCCTTGGAGACTGTGGCAGAGCTCTCCAGGCTAGGAATTCAGATTCCCTCATTTATTGTGTGATTGTCTAATCATCATGACCATGCTCCATCTTTTGATCTTTTTGAACGATTTTGTATATCTTTCATGTATATTTGGATGAGCTAATTCCCATGAATCCCCTCTCCCAGACACCCCCCACCAATAATCCCCTGCAGTATCCATTGTAACCCTTCTGTGATCCAAATCCCCCATGAACATGTAATCCATAAAATAATCAAATACACTTACTAGGAAAAAGAAACAACTATGATAAGCTTACATGCAAGAGACAAACATAAGGAAACTCAGGGGAAAAAAAAAAGAGAAAAAAAAAAAAGAAACAAATAATCAAACAAAAAACAAAACAAAACAAAATATAATTAGCGGATTGGGACATTCAAAAAATGGGCAAAAAAGCAAAGGAAATGCCTTTAAAATATATCTATCTATCTGTCTATCTATCTATCTATATTTATTTATTCTTTTTTTTTTCTTTCTTTCTCTTTTCTTTTCTTTCTTTCCTTTTATCACTGTGTTATTGGATGTACGGTGTGCCGTGACACCTTCCCCCTCTCAATCCCCATTGTCTCCCAATTTTTCATTTAATTTTCAAAGAAGTTTTAGGTCACAGCAAAGTCACACATGGAGTGCCGGAGACTCCCAGATACCAAACCACCCCCCTTTCCCACCCCATATTAACCCCCCCCCCTTTTTTTTTGGATGTTAGCATTGTTATAACTGTTATACAGATAGCAAAATATAGCAACTAACTGTTGTCAATGATTTACAGTATAGTTTACAATTTAGATGATACAGTTTAATAATTTTGATGATATTTACCATGTCCTGTGTCCATTACTGTAAGGTAATGAAAAACCTTCCCCATGACCACCAAACCCCCATTAGATCTTGACTGTTCCCTTCCCCCCAGCCCCTCAGGGCCCATGATACCACCCTATCCCTACCCATGGAATGTCAAGATTCACAGTTACATGCCCTGGGAATTTGAACTTGCCCTTCCTAATCCACCTACCCGCCAGTGCTGCACCACCAAACCCAGGAACACCAACACTCATCTGCCCAAACCCCCAACATGCAACCACACTCTATCCCTTTACCATAGATTATGTCCATATGGGTGATGGCTCAAAGCCTGCTCTTCTCTTACTCTCCCTTGTTAACCTATCTTTCAGACAATGGTTCTCAGAGACTGCTCACTTTCCTCAGTTCAGATCAGTGAGGTCATATACTGTTCATCCTTCAGTGCCTGGCTTGCTTCACTCAACATAAGGTCTTCAAGATTCATCCACGTTATTCCATGTGTTAGCACTTTGTTCCTTCTTACAGTTGAGTAATATTCTATTGTATGTATGTACCACATTTTGCTTATCCATTCGTCTGTTGATGGGCACAGGGGCTGATTCCAACTTTTGGCAATGGTGAACAATGCCGCTATAAACATTGGTGTACATATATCTGTTTGTGTCTTTGCTTTCACTTTTTCTGGGTATATACCCATTAGTGGAATTGCTGGATCATACGGAAGATCTATTGTTAGTTTTCTGAGGAACCGCCAAACTGTCCTCCACAGTGGTTGGACCATACCACAGTTCCACCAGCAGTGGATGAGGGTTCTTATTCCTCCACATCCTCTCCAACATTTAGTGTCTCCTGTTTTTTTAATAGCTGCCATTCTGATGGGTGTAAGATGGTATCTCATTGTAGTTTTGATTTGCATTTCCCTGATAGCAAGCGATGCTGAGCATTTTTTCATGTGCTTTTTAGCCATTTGAATTTCTTCCTCGGAGAAGTGTCTTTTCAGGTCACTTGCCCATTTTTTAAATGGGTTGTTTGTCTTTTTATTTTCAAGGTGTAGGATTTCTTTATATATGCTGGATATTAGTCTCCTATCAGATATATGGTTGCAAAATATTTTCTCCCATCGGGTAGGCTGCATTTTTATTTTCTTAATAACATCCTTTGCGGTGCAGAAGTTTTTAATTTTGATGAGATCCCGTTTATCTATTTTTTCTCTTGCTGCTCGTGCTTTGGCTGTGAAGTTCATGAAACCATTTCTTATTACAAGGTCCTGTAGATGCTTCCCTACATTATCTTCAAACAAAAATGTTATTTATATATATATAAATATATTTTAAGAGGTGCTCAGATTACCTAAAGTATTACACAGAACCCACTGGGGTTCCCATGTTGCCCACCTAATTTTGAAAAAGTAAAGTGAAGAGGGATATTAGCTCTTCCAGATATTTAGATAAACCTTAGTCCTATTTAGCAAAAATAATATGGTACTGGTTGAGAAATAAATAGACTGAAGGAACAGAACTCTGAACTCAGAAAGAGAGCCATTTATACATGGAAAATTAATTGGTGATAAATATAGTACCACTATTGTGTGCATGTATTATTTAGTAAAGTGCGTTTGGAAACTTTACTATTCGTAAAAAATAAAACAGTATCACTAATTTACATTGCATACAAAGTGGAATCCTGATGTATTAAATATATAAATGTAAAAGGTAAACCATAAAACTAATGGGAGATGGAAGATGTACTGTAAGAAGCAAGGATATTTATTTAGATAGTCAGGTGCAGCAATAATGTGTGACACCAGAGATGGATGAAAGGAAAGTTTATTAGTACTCACAGGTCCCAGAGCAGAGAATAACGGCAAGCCTAACAGGTTCACATGGGAAAACACCTCAAGAGCATAGGCTCAACCAAGCAGGTGGGGAGCAAAAGGTTATAGTGGACAGGGAGATTATGCCTTTATAACATTACCTGGAGCTGTAGTAGTTGGTTTAGCAAGAGGGTTACTGAGGAGTTTGTTTTTCCCTTTGGTGGGCATTTGAACCCAAGGAGGATGAGGGAGAATCTGTTTGTCTTGTAGAAGCAGGTGTCAGGGGTAGTCACTGAGGGAATAATGATGGGATCTAAGATGTTGAAGGCAGCATAACAGTATGAAAAGCTCCCGTTTCATTTTATTTTTTATTTTTATTTTTTTTAGGCAAGGGGGTAAAGAGTTTATTAAGAAACAAGAAAATAAGAAAAGTGTATGGTCCATGTTGAGGTACGGACTGTGGGCCTACTGCAGGGTGAGCTGCATGCCGGCGATCCGAGGTCAGGGCTTTTTAAAGTCTGTTTGCTGTTCTGATTGGTTGCCCCACATGTCATTTCTCCAGGGTACATGGCGAGGCCTTTTGAGGATATCCGGGGCTTTCCCTCTTGTTCCATACGAGACTCTCATGGTTGAGCTCTCGCAGTGCCTTTCAGGCAGCCTTCTTCTCAGGAGGTTTCCCAGTGGGGTCTCATGGCCATATGGCCGGTAGGCCATGTTGTCTGCTAGGACAGCCGCCTTCTCTCTTTGCCTTCTCTCTTTCGCTATACTAACCTGCCTCAACTGCGCCACAGAGAGTTCACGCCCTTATTCTTAAGGGGGCTCTGAGGGGTGATCATCATTCTACTGTAGTTATTTCTTGCTGGTTAGGGCAGTAGTCCCTGCCTGACAGGGCACAAACAAGCTCCTGTTTTATTTTAATTAACTATAGAAGAAAAGGATGAAAAGTATCTTGTACTTTGGGGCATGGGTGAAATCTTAAGTAAAACACCAAAAGCAAAATGATGGGACAAAAAATAGATTTGATTACATAAAATTAACTATTGCTATGTAGTGAAGGACACTAATATATTGTACATAGTGCACATTACACAGTACATAGGATTCTAAAATCACAGCAAAAGGATAAAAAATCAATTAAAAATGTTAAATGATTCATATATATATATATATATATATATATACACATATATACATACACACACACAAAAGGGTGAGCCCAAATGGATCATATGTATCTTAAGAGATATTCAAACTCACCAGTAATTGGAAAAATGAAATAAAAATAATAATTTATATCCATGAGATAAGCAAAAAAATTAAAAATTAAACCAAATTTGTAGATGATGTGTGAAAATGGAAGCTCCCAGGCATTGCTGGTGAGATTGTGGCTATGCTAAAATAACAATCTGTAATACTAGCTGTAATTAAATTTATCTGAAAACTTAATTGTGTGTACATCCATTCTGAGTATATGTACATTCCTAATGTGCATACAAACCCCTTATTTAATGAGTATATGTTTATCCCTGTCCATTCTGAGTATATCCTTAATAAGCATGTTTTCCTCCTTACTGAGTACAACATGTACATCTTTATATCCTTACTGTGTTGGTGTATGTAATTATGAATATGTATTCATCCTTATTGTCATGTGTTAATACTTGCTGAATATATGTTCTGAGTTGAACTCAGAAAGCCCACTCCTGGTATCACACCCTAGAGAAATCCTTGCATTGGTTCATAAAAGGACAAGATATGAGGTTATTCAGCATCTATTATTGCATATAGTTGGAGCTAATCTAGCTGGGGAATAGATAAGTACATATGGAAGATGCATACCTTAGAAAAGAATGTTACAGCTAGAAGCCACAAACATAAACATTTACATGAGCAAATGTAAATACTTTGTAAATATAAAGTATGTAAATATATTTTAAAAGGACACAGGCATGTTTAAGTGTAGATCCAAATACTTAAAGTGGGTATTTATTGAGGGACAGGAAGACGACTGGGAATCAGGGTCTAGGAGGAAGAGAAAGGGAAATAAAGCAGGAGAGGGGCACTGTATTGACCTGAGGGCTTGTGCATGAATATGCAAATGCCCTCCATAGGCAGTAAGATAAAGCAGCCCCTGAATTTATGAAGTGTTGTAGCCATATTGATGAGAAATAGGGTTAACTGAACTTTTTTTACTTTTTCCAAAGTGGGAAGAGAAAACAAAACTAAATGGAAGAGATAATGTCTAATTGCATTTATAATGCATAGGCATTCACAGACTAGCATACATTAAGCATACTTGAGTGTGTGTGTATGTATGTATACATATATATGCAATTTCGCTCATATTTACCAAAAATTTTATAAGAGGTAATTTAATCTATCTTGGCTAAATATTTTATTTTACTTGTATTTAGTTTGAAATGATCATCATCATAATTTTTAATCTGATTTAAATATATTTTTTCCAAATTGTAGTAAATACACTTTGTAAAGTCTTTCTTCCTAGAGGGAATTAAATTACTTACCTTAGTAATGGAGAATCACCAGAAGGATGTAAATGAGTTGTTAACATGGCACTTCATTGCCACAATAATTTAGAGCCACTAGCTAGCTTGATGTGTCTGCAATAAATGTTTTATTATTTAGGAAAAATACACTATACAAGTTGCAATGTGCCATGCTCATTCATGCTGTAAATCAACAAAGATCAGCAGACTGAATAGAAAAATGAAAAGCTTATTTAGAAACTGACATAAGCTTTCAGATGAGCAGGGATGGTTGAAGTTAACTGCATTCATTTCTCTTTGCTTGTCATACTTGCCACTTGAATTTTGCTGCTAAAGATAGAAGATAGTTTTTCTTTATGAAATTATATCCACAGAAACAGTTTGCATTTATATAGATATAGTCATAATAAAGCTGAATATAAAGAAGCCATACTAAAGTAATAGTAGCCCCAAATTTATGAAATGTGGGATGGAATTTACTGCCCCACCTCTCTAGACTCATTTGAAATCATTCTAAGGAAAATTTGTTCCCATTGTGACAAGTTTAAGATCCCAGAAAAATTATCACTCTGTTTGCAAACCACAGTAGTGCCAGCCCCAGTGGAGAGAGGTTAACATTGGTGGGCTGACCACAGTACCCATTCTGAGAACGCCAGCCTGCACTGATGTAACCTGGAAAGCACTGAAACTGACTACAGATGAGATTCTCTGTGCTGAAAGTGAAGAGAAAACTCCTGATTGGTGCCTTCCCTCCTGCCATGGAAGATAAGCACAAGGCTACTGAATGCCAGATGCAGTATGAAACAGCCAGAGATGACTGACACCTGCGTATCTTAGAGTTACCTGCGTGATAACATCATTAGTCATTGGTCAAATCCCTGATTCTCACACATATGGTATAAAGACCCTTCTTTCTTTAAGCATTTTTGGGGAATTAAGAATGTGTTCACCATCATTTTGAGGCTAGCTCTTCTAGGAAGTAGACTTGTTGCAGATGTCAGGAAATGAAGCCCAAGTTAAAATGAGGTGGGAGAGGCCATCAAGGAACCTCTTTTGGTAAGAGAGTGCAGAAGCAGAGCTAAGCTATATTTCTGGGGTGAAATTGGCAGGGGGGGGGTATAGATCTTAAGATTACATTTCAAAAGGTTTTGATAAATATATACATCCATTTAACCCAAATTCAAAAAGACCTAGAAAATTTCCATCCCTCTAGAGTGTTCCCTTGTACCTCTTTCCAGACAAACTCACCCCTACTAATGGCAACCACTGCTTTGATTTCCATCACCATAGATTACTTTTTCCTGGTTTTGAACTTATCAATAGAGACATGGCGTTATGCATTCTTGTGCCTGGTTTCTTTCATTCAACTTGATATTTTTAAAATTTATTCCTGCCATTGATGTATCAATAGCTCATTTCTTTGTATTGCAAAGAAATATTACATTGCATGTATATGTGTATATATATGTATGTATATGCATTACAATTTGTTTACTCTTTCTCCAGTTGATGAACTCTTGAGTCATTTTCATTTTGTGGCTATTATGAATAAAGCTGCTGTGAACATTCTTATTCAATTTGTCATATGGGTCATATGTTTTTATCTCTCTTGTGTAAATAGTTAAGGGTGGACAAGTATTTAGTTGACTTTATAAGAAACTGCCAAACTGTTTTCCCAAAGTGATTTTATCCCTTGATACCCCCACCAGCAATCTATGAGAGTACTGGTTGCTTCACATACTCACCAAAGTTTGGTATTGTCAGATAATACTATAAATTTTAACTTAAAAATAATTTGAGACAGAAATAGTTCAAACTTAAAAAAAAAAAAAAAAGCACAAATATTCACATCGGGCTGTTAGGAGTCCCAGCATTACTACAAGCTATAAATGTAGAGTCGTGTCCTACAAAATTAGTATTCATCACATAGTGAAGTGAATTTCGTTGGCATTCAATCTTACCTTCCTTTGATAAGTCAGTGTATTTTCCCATTACTTCAATGGAGTATCATGAATTAATATTAACTTGCTAAAATGAATAACAACTTTCTTAGGATGCTGAAATACAAATGTGTTTGAAATTAATATGGAGTCTGGAATAAAACAACAGTATTATATAATATTTATTGTACTCAATTTCTTATATCATGCAAGAAGCCTGGAGATGGGGAAAACTCAGAGATAATCTCTTCCAATGTGGGATTATTGTGAAAGGATTTACCCTCATTGTACTCTAGGGAGTCTATATAGGGCAACATAATCTGTGATCCTTCTAAAATATGTTTATAAATTATGGGTGTGGTGGGGGAGGGTTGTGTGATTCAAAAAAGGTTTTGATCCAGTGACTCAGAAGGGTCTGCTCTCATCTTGGCACTTTCTGGATGGGTCTGCTAAGGGAGGCTCTGGTTGCTCTCTGCAGTTAATTCCTCTGGCTGAGTGAATCCAGCTGCTTTGAATCTCTGCTACTGCAAACAGCTCTGGGTATGTTATGAGTATGTTATTACTTTGTGAGTTTAGTCAGAAATTTAAAAAAAAATCCCTTATAAGTAGACTAGACTTAAATCTGGCAGTGCAAGGTAGAGGGAATTCGATGCTTATTAGGAAGAAGAAAAAGCATCACTTTCTATTTGCACTTTAATAATAAAAGACAGAGTCTTCTTGCCACAACTATTTTGTGAAAATAAAGTTGAATGCCTAAAAATACACGGAGAACACTCTTGGGTGAGATTTATGAACCATGACTAACCTTGTCTTGGTGCATTTTAGCACCTCTTCCCCAGAAAAACCAACATTCATGCTGCCCCAGTTTAATCTGAAATTAACCTTCGTGCTACCACTTCCTGTGCAGTGCCTGCCTTTGTGTGGTGTCGTTGTCACATGGTGATTTGGTTCACTGGTTCAGGTTTGGACAAGTTACCACTAATGTGCGTATGTTTCAGTATCCTCAACTGTGAAGGAGAAATGACCCTGTTAACAGCGTGCTTCCCTGAGGTGATGTGATGGACAGCCAGTACAATTACTGTGGAACATTTTACCTGATGCAAAAAAGGAAGTTTTTATGGGAAAATTATATGACCGTCTTCCTGGCATTACATAATGTTTCAGAGAGCCTGTGTATTGTTTTTTGAAAATACCCTACAACATTAGGCAACCCAGTGTTTTACAGTATAAAATATTAATATTACTTTTGTTAATTTTGATATTATCAATTATTATTCTCATCACCTGTAGAAAAATGTGTAAGAAGATCACAATTGTGGACAGATTAGGTTCTTCAAAAATACAATGAACTATATGAGCCATAATATATTATTATGACCCTCTCATTAGCTCAACCATCCTGAAATCTCTACAGGTGCTTATGATAGATTTGGGAATAATATCTAAGATTCCCCTTATCCACAAAAGAATAAAAGACTATAAAATGAAAACTATGAATTTGATTTCAGCCTAAGATGCCTTAGATTGCTTGGTTAGAGTCCAGTGACCCTACTGAAATCAGCAATGTGATGGTATTATCCACAAAATAATGAGACATTGAATAACTAGAAAACAGCTAAGTCAAAAACCTCAACTAAATGGACTATTCCAACCCCCCCTTTTAGAGCAGAATAACTACATTCTTTTAAAAGTGAGAGCAAGAATTTGGAGAAAAAAATAAACAGGAAAACAGAAACAAAACTAAGTTCTAGCAGTCTGGAGAGAAAGCCACATGATGATGAGGAGGAGGATGATGATGATGATTAAAAAAAAAGATAAATTAGAATTCTGGCAAATATATTTTCCAAGGCCCATGATAGATGCTTTAGAGACATTATCTCTCATTCTTACAAGGACACTTTTATATTATAATGCTGATTTTAGAGATGAGAGTTATGGGATTCTAACAGGTTAAAATTCTCTAATTCATGGACGTTGGTATCACCAACTCAGGGTTCCAAATGAATTCTTTATAGCTCCCTAGTTTGTACTCTTTCCACAACAGCAACAGCATGTCCCATTGGAGCTCTAGTTCTTAGAAAGTTGTTGTAAATTATTAGAAAAAATATTGTATCCACTCAAGTAAATTAGCTTGAAGAGAATGAATGTGTTTTCTATGGTAGTTCTTTTTTGTAGGTTGCTTCAGAAATTTTAAGAATGTTCTTTATGGCATTGTGAGAGGTGCCTATATTAGGCAACATTACTCAAGCATAATTGACTATGGAACACATTTTTTGGAGGGAAGAGATTGAAGAGATTTTGCAGGACCAGCATTCTACAGAATCCAATGAGAAACATTTCACTTCATCCATCTCTACCTGTACCTGCAGACTAATCCTATGCACAAAGTATTCTTTTAAAAAGGGAGATAAAACTATATTCCCCACACTGTATTAGTAAAAAAAGAAAAGACAGATATCTAAGAAAGAATTTTGATTAAAAATTTTAAGACATTTCTAGTTAACCAGAAAATATAGTTAAATAGAATTCACTTTCTTTGACTATTTTCACTAATTTGGGTTTTAATGAGCAAATATGATAACTCCAGGACACTGAGAATTATTGTTTTATATTTAAAATTTAGTGAAAGGCGGTGACATATCTTGATGATTGGATAACTTACTACCCAATTCCAATCCCTTCAACCCTGCCCTTTCCCACCTTAGAGAGTGGAAAAATATTCTTCTTTTCTTATTCACTTTCCTACCCTTCCTTGAAACTAAATGTAGCTGCAGTGCACATATTTGATGGTGAAGCATAAGTGTAAGGCTTCAAAATGACTTCTGTGGTTAACTAAAGATATATAAATAATAACCTAAAGAATAATTTTTTAGACATAGAGTCAATTTTTTAAAAGAATCATACTGGGATATAATTTACACACAATAAATTTCATTAAATTAAATGGACAGTTTGATATGTTTTGAAAAATATACTGTCATGTAACCACCATCACAGCAAAGATGTAGAATATTTTCAGCATTCAAAAACTTCTCTCATGCCCTCTGCAGACTGCCTCCTTTCCTCATCCCTCACCACTGTTAAAAATTGATCTGTTTTCTTTCATTGTAGTTTTGCCTCTTCTAGAATTTCATAAAAATGGAATCAGATAGCATATAATCTTTGGTCTAGCTTCTTATGCCTAACATAATGCTTTTGAGAGTTGTAACTGTTGGGCAATTTCATGTAATTATGAATTCCAAAAATATATATATTGGATTATGCTTGTAAACGGGTCTGCTAATCTGGGCATGATTAAATTATGATTAGGGTATTAACTGGGCCATGTCAGTAGGGCGTTGAGCCCCACCCCTTGGTGGGTGGGGAATAAAATATAAAAGGCATGGCAAAGAGCAGTTCTGAAGTTGGAGTCTTGATGCTGGAACCCGGGGAGGCGAGCTGACAGAGGAGCTTGGTCGTGAGGAAAGGAGAGAAGGCCCCAGGATAGAGACAAGATAGTCTTGTCTGATAGTCTACAGCTGGCCTTGTGGAGAGAAGCAAAGCTTAGAGAGCTCATAGTCTACAGCTAACCTTGTGGAGGAAACCAAAGAGTTAAGCCCTGAGAGAAATGCAGCCACGGGAAGAGAGGAACCCAAGAAGCCTGAACCCTGGCAAACGTCGGCAGCTGTCTTGCTCCAACACATGGCAATGGACTTTGGTGAGGGAAGAAACTTATGCTTTATGGCCTGGTAACTGTGGACTTCTACCCCAAATAAATACCCTTTATAAAGACCAACCTGTTTCTGGTATTTTGCATCAGCACCCCTTTGGCTGACTAATACAAGAGTCATCCATATTTTTATGTGCATCTGGAGTTTTTTTGTTTGTTTTTTTCAGAATGATATTTCATTGTATGGATTTACCACAGTTTATCCATCTAACAAGTTGATGGACATTTGGGTTGTTTCTAGGTTTTGGCTATTATGAATAAAGCTATTGCGAGCACTCAGGTATGCATCTTTGGGTAGGAGAATGTTTTTTATGTTTTCTTGGGGGTAAAATACATAGTAGGGATATTGCTATGTTATATGATAAATGCATGCTTAACTTAATAATAAAGTGACAAAATGTTTTCTACAGTACATGTACAATTTTGCAGTCCAACCAGCAATTAGTAGAGTTCCAGCTGCATCAAATCCTCTCCAATACTTGGAATAGAGTCTTTTTAATATTAGTCATTCTAGTAGGTATCTATTTTATTTCATTGTGGACATAATTTGCATTTCCCTGATAACTAAGGCAACAGAATATTTTTTTCAGATGCTTATTTGTCATCTATATTTTATGGTGAAGTGTCTGGTCAAATTTTGTTTTAAATCTAGTTGTTTGTCTTCTTGTTATTGAATTATATATTCTAGATAATAAATACTTGTCCTTTATCTACAAGTTTGAATTGTGGTTTTTGTGGCTTCCCTTTTCATTTTCTTTTGAAAAACCAGTTTTAATCTTTTTCAAGTCCAATTTATCAATATTTTATGGTCCCTGTTTTTTATATGCTCCATCTAAGAAATATTTGACTACCCCTAATTCATAAAGATTGTTTCCAGTGGTTTTTCTGTAAGTTTTGTAATTTTAGTTTTCATATTTAGGTCTATGATCAATTTGGAGTTAAATTTTCATGTGGCATATATTTTTTCCACATGGATTTCCAATTGTTCCAACACCGTTAGTTGTAAAGATTATACTTTCCACAATAAATTTTTTTAGCAGTATCTCAAAAATTAATTGACCATATATATGTGGATCTATTTGAGGACTCTACTCTGTTCCAATGATCTATGTGTCTATTCCTTTACTACTATTATGCCATCTTGATTTTTGTGGTTTTGTGGAAGCCTTGAAATCAGGTACTGATTCTTCTTCTTTATTCTTCTTTCCAAAATTGACTGTTACTAGATAAATTGCACTTCCATATAACATTTTATAATGAGCTTATCAAGTTCTAAAGTTAAATCAATAGATCAATATGAGGATAATTAGCATATTAAAAATGTTTGCTATTCCAACTCAGTAACATAGCATTTCTCTCCATGTATTCATGTCTTTTAAAATTTTCAAAGCAATGGTTTGTGGTTTTCAGTGTATAGTTCTAGTAAATATTTTGTTAAATTTATTCCTAAGTATTTCATGCTTTTTGATGCATTGAAATTTTAATTTTCAATTTTTATTATTACTATATAGAAAGACTGATGATTTTTTAATGTTTACCCTGTCTTTTGTGACCTTGCTAAACTCACATTTTTGTCACAGTATTTTATTTTCCTATTCTTTAATATTTTTCTAAATGATCACATAATCAACAAATTAAATTTTACTTATTTCTTTCTAATTGGTCTGTCTTTCATTTCTAGTTTTTCCTTTTTGAAGGATCTAGAACCTCTAAGAAAATGTTGAGAAGACACAAGAATGGATATCCTTGCCTTATTTTAGGGACAAAGTAATCAACATTTCATTATTTAGCTATATTAGCAATAGATGCCTTTTATCAGGCTGGGAAGTCCCCTTCTTTTCTGAGTTTGGTAAGAATTTTTATTATCATATTATCATAATTAGATATTAAATTTTTGCAAATGCTTTTTCTGTGTCCATTGAAATGATCATGCTTTTTTATTATTTAGCCTGTTGATATGGTGACATATTGATTGATTTTCAAATGTTGAACCAGCCTTGCATTCCCGGGATAAGCTCTCTTGGTCATGTTGCATTCTTCCTTTTCTCTATTGCAGGATTCAAATTGCTAATATTTTTTGAGGATTTTTGTCTGTGGTCATGAGGAATATTTGTCCATAGATTAACTTTCTTGTAATATTTTTCTGGTTTTGGTATAAGGGCAATACTAATCTCATAAACTGTATTGAGAAATGTTTCCCTTTCCTCTATATGCCAAAAGAATTTGTGTAGAAGTGGTATTATTTACTCATTAAATGTTTGGTAGAATTTGCCAGTGCAGTCATCTGGGTCCAATATTTTCTTTGTGGGAAGGTTTGGAACTGCAAATTCAATTTCTTTAATAGCTATAATGCTATGTAGGTGGTCTGTTCCCTCTTGTATGAACTTTTGGTCTGTTTCTTTCAAGTAGTTGAGTGATTTCTTCCCCTTAGTGTCTGCTAATTAATTGACTACAAAAATGCTAATGAGATATCACTCCTGTGAATAGGCAACACAAGATTGTGGCTTGCAAGACGGTAGCAAGACTCTTTTTCTTGATGGCTCTGAAGAAGTAAGTTGCCATGTTGGAGAGACCCATGTAGCAAGAGCCCTCAAGAAATTGAATCCTGCCAAAAACCACATCAGTGAGCAGCAAAGTGGACCCTTCTTCAGTTGAGCCTTCAGATTAGAACCCAGTCCTAGTCAGCACAGTGACTTGCTTTCTGAAAGACCTTAAAGCAGAGGACCCAGCTAAGCTGTGCCCACATTCCTCAACTACAGAAACCGTGAGAAGGTAAATGTGCATTGTTTTAAGCCATTATGTTTTAAGGCAGTTTATTATGCAGCAATAGATAATTAATACAGTTTGTGAATAGTCTATATGCCTTAAAATCAATGCATATTCTGTCAATATTGGTTGGAATGTTCTATAAATGTCAGTTAGGCCTAGTTGGGTGATAGTGTTGTCCAAGTGTTCTATATATTTTTCTTTTTTTTCCTCCATCTATTTTCTCTTATCACTTACTGAGAGAGGAACGTTCAAGTTGCCAACACAAATTGTATATTTCTTTATTCTCTCAGTTCTATCGGGTTTGCATTACATATTTTGAAGCTCTATTGTGAGGTAAATTCATATTATGGATTTCTTTATCTCTTGATGAAATGATTCTTTTACTATTTTTAAAAGTTCCTCTTTGTCCTTGGTCATATTCCATGATCTGAAGTGTACCTTGTCTGATATTAATGTAGCTACTTGCCTTCTTACTGTTACTGTTGCACAATTTAGCTTTTTCCATCCATTTACTTTCTTTTTTTTTTATTATGGGTAAAAATCAAAATTCTCACAATACATACAAACATTTGCAAAATGATATATAAATTTATGTGCATATATGTGTATTTGCTTACAAAAATGTTATTTATATATATATATATATATATACATATATTTTAAGAGGTGCTTAGATTACCTAAAATATTACACGGAACCCACTGGGATTCCCATGCTGCCCACCTCCCACACCTCCCACCACATCCCACACAAACATCTCCCACAGTGTGGCCCACCAACCTCAATGAACTTACACATCCTGGAGCCTTGCCACCAACCATAGACCACAGTTCACACTGTAGACCACACTCTCTCCCACTCAGTTCTGAGTGGTGTGTGCTGATTTAAAATGGCCTACATCCATTGCCACAACAGTACTCAGGACAACCTCCAACTCCCAAAGAAACCCCTGTATTTCAACTGCTCATCCCCTCCCTACCCAAAAAACTGTCAAGTGGCCACTGGCTCCACCTCATTGTTATAATTTCTTGCATTGCAAGAATCACCATATGTGAGCAAGAGAATACCATCAAGTCCACTCTAGTCCATAGTTCTTCCCCCAATCCAGAGGCGACTGGAATGGTGATGTCCACTCCAACTCTGGTTTCTCTTCAGATCGAATAAATCTTTCGCCTTTTACTTTCAATCTATTTATATATTTAAAGTGCATACATTTGAAAAAGCAAATAATTGTGTCCTGTTTTTCTATCCAATCTTTACACTCTTGTCCTTTTAATTGAGATTTTGTATCATTTGCATTGAATGTGGTTATAGATACGGTTGAGTGTAAATTTGCCATCTTGTTATTTCTGTCTATTTATCCCATCTCCTTTTGTACTTTTATTTTCATGTTTGTTTTGGATTAATTAAGTATATTTTATTATTGCACTCTCCACTATTGGCTTATTAGACATACCCCTTTATTTTATCTATCTTTTCAGGAATTTCTCTAAGGTTTGCAAAATACATCAATTTAACAATACTTTAAAAAAATATTATACCACTTCACATGCTATATAAAATATTTTATCAGTATATTTCTATTTCCCCTCTCCTGGTCTTTGTGCTTCTGTTATCTTAACATTTTACTTCTACAAATGGTATAAACCCCACAATACATTGCTATTAATTTTGCTTTACCCAACTCATTAGCTTTTGAAGAGAATGTATAGGAGAACAATATCGTTTATGTTTATCCACGTATATACCATTTCTGATGCTCTTAATTCCTTTATGTAATCATATTTCAATCTAACATTATTTTGCTTTCACCAAAATAGCTTCTTTTTATATTTCTCTTAGTGAAGGTCTGTTGATAATGAATTCTGTCAGTTTTTATGTTTGTTTTGGTATGTGTTAAAATTGTCTTTATTTTACTTTCATTTTTGCAAGTAATTTTTGCCACATATAGAAATATACATTGACAGTTCCTTTTCATCAGTATTTTAAAGATATTACTCTATTGTCATACAGCTTGCATAGTTCCTGATAAGAAGACCACTAGCATTCTTAACTTTTTTCTTTGGTACATAGTGTGTTTATTTCCTTGCTCATTGTTAAAATTTTCAACTTAACACTGGTGTGGCTTAGTTTATGGTTTTTCTGCTTAGTGTGCTTTTCACTACTTGGATCCGTTAGTTTAGAGTATTCATCAAATTTGAAAAAAAAAAAAGGTCATTATTTCTTCTAATATTTTTTCTCTCCACCACTTGTGTCTGTTCGCTTTATAAAAAGGACTTGTTATACCACTTGATATTTTCACGTAGGTCAGTGATCCTCTGTGCATTTCGTTTTGCATCATTTTCCTTTCCATGCTTCATTCTGAATATTTTCTCTTATCACATCTTCATGTTAACTCACTTTTTCTTCTACAATATCTTATCTGCTTAAATTCCACCCAGAGCAATTTTTATTACGGGTATTGTACTTTTCAGAAGATCACTTTGGGTCTTTTTAAACCTTCTAATTATCTTCTCATCATGTTTGTGCTTTATCTGCATTCTTGAGCACATGGAGGGTCTTTATAATAGCTATTTTAGCATTCTTAGTTGCTATCCATCTCTGCTATTTTTGGGTTTATTTTATTGACTTTAGTTTTCATAGTTATGGTCATATTTACCTGCTTCTTTTCTTTCTGGAAATTGTTTACTGGATGCTGAAAATTATGAGTTTTATGCTGTTAGGTTTTGTTTTGATGTCTTTAAAGATTGTTAGACATTATTTTGTCACAGAAAATTCAGTTATTTGGGATCATTTTGATACTTTCAAGCACTACATTTTTTTAACAGATAAATTTTATTGATACATATTAATAAAGCATAAATCCATCCACAGTGTACAATCAATGGTATTCAGTTTAATCACATATTGTGCATTCATCACTTCAATCATTCTTAGAATACTTTCATTATTCCAACAGTAATAATAGTAAACAAAAAATAAACAAACAAACAAAACTCATCAACTCTTAATCTCTGTGTTAAGCACTACTTTTAAAGTGATACCTTGCTAAGAACTCTGCCTAGTGTCCTCATGTATTATGAGGTCTCTACTGGCAGAATGGATTAAAAACTATCCCCAGCCTTGTGTGAGCTCTAAATAGTTTTTTGGCATATTGCTGTCTGGTGTTTCTTTCCTCAGCCTTGTGGGACATCTTCATATATATGTGCAGATACCTTTTCATCTAAAGATATCTGTGTGCAGCTCCCTCTTGTCTGGTATTCTGACATGTAAATTGAATTGACTCTACCTTCATGAACTCTTATCTCCACATCCTCAAATTCCTGAGACTGATGAGCTCCGTGCTGTGGCCTGGAGACTTCCTCTAAGGAGTAAACCTGGGCAATCGTGGGTCTTAATTCGTTTCAGGTTCATAGTCTTGTGCTTCCTGTTGTCTAATTCCTAATTGTGTCAGTTCTAATTAAGTATAATAATAGGGTGGAGAAATGACTTGGATAATAAAAATATTGTGTCTATAAAATAAACACATACCAAGAAGTATACAACAGCATTGTATTTACTTCCTAAATATAATGCTGAATGCTGAGTGATTTGTAGGGAGAAGTTCCAAAAGCATTCTGGATAAAAGTACCATTCAGAATGCCATAGTTAATTAAAAATTTGATGATTTATTCATATTAATAATAGTGCATATTTTATATATGTCTTAGTTTGCCCAGCTGCTATGACAAATACCACACAATGTGTTGGCTTAAACAAAAAGAATTTATTGGCTTAGAGTTTCAGAGGCCAGAAATCCAAATCAGGGTTTTTTGGGCAAGACATTGTTTTCTCCCAGGATTGGTAGTGTTCTGACACTGCTGATCCTTGGGGTTCTTTGGGTCTCCCATCACATGTTGACATCCTCTCCTTTCTATTCTGGATACTCAACTGACTTCATTCTCTTCCTGTGGCTTTCTCTGCTCCTGTCTTCCAGTTTCTTATTTTTATAAAGCTTCCAGTAATCTGGATTAAGGCTGACCCTGCTTCAGTTAGCCATATCTTAACTAAAACCAACATCTTTAAGAGGTCCCCTTTACAATGGATTCACACCCTAAGGACATGAATTGAGATTAAAGACGTCTATATTGGGGTGCATAATTCAATCTATCACAATACATAATAATAGTAATGTACATTTCACATGCATTATCTTGGCTAAGCCTCATCATAACTGTAGTCTAATCATCATCCTGATCTCTATTTCTCAGTTGTAGAAAGTGAGGTGACTGACCTAGAATCACAACTCAGCAGATAGTGGAAATAGTTTAATTAATTATTAATTAATTAAATCCCAAATATTTACTATGTATTTACTCTATGCCAGACACTGGGTTGAGCTGAAAATAAAAAGGTAAATAAAATAATTCCTCCTCTCAAGAAATTCACATCTTTCAGGGAAACATTCCAAGCAATATAGAATGCTAATGGATTCAAAGACAGGTATCTAACTTAGAAACTAAGAAGGAGATGGGGTTAGGGTAGGATTCTTAGACAAAGTAGCATCTAAATAATTCATAGAAGATAGGTCAAGAGAAAGAGAAAAAGCATTCCAGCCAAATTGAACCTCACTCCAGGACTTTTCCCTAGCTGTTCCTACTGTACATGGTATCTGTTTCCCTCTTTCTTTCTATGCTATGAGAATAAGAAAATCTCTCAGTCCTAATGACTCCCAAAACAGGTCTAAAAATATTAAAATTTAGGGAAGCGGCTGTGGCTCAAACAGTAGGGCTCCCGTTTACCATATGGGAGGTCCCGGGCCCGGTTCCCGGGGCCTCTTGGTGAAGGCAAGCCCGCCCGCACGGCGTGGTTAGCTGACCCAGCGAGTACAAGCAGCAAGGGGGGGGATAAATGAATAAATAAATAAAATCTTAAAAAAAAAAAAAATTAAAATTTGATTTTTTTTTTTGGTGTGTGTGTATGTGTAAGACAGGTTTATTTTCTTTTTGTGGTTAAACACATCCCCTCTTTCCTTTTTGTTACTTCTTTCACCTTTTTTTTTTTTTTAAACAAATCAATCTTATTGATACATATTAATAAAGCATACAATTCATCCAAAGTGTATAATCAATGATATTTGGTATAATCACATTGTTGTGTGTTCATCACTTCAATCATGATTAGAACATTTTCATTATTTTAATAATAATGATAATAAACAAAAAACAAACAAATGAGAAAATTCTTCATCTCTCAATCTCTTAATGTGTCCCCTGCTGCATATAACTGCTATTTCTGACTATTCTTGCACAATTTATTTATTTATTTATTAAGCACTTTATTAAGATATATTCATATACCATATAAAATAGCCAAAGTGTGTAATCAATGGCTTTTAGTATAATCACAATGTTGTATATCACCATCACAAAAAATTTTATAATCATTTCATTATTCCAAAAATAAAAACTCCACACCACTTAGTATGTCTTCCCCAGCCCTACATAAACACTATATAATTTCATCTTTATCAATTGATTTATATTTACATTTTATATAAATGAAATCATATAATATGTTACACAATATATTTGGTTCATAGTAGTGCAGTCATACAGTATCTGTCCTTTTGTGTCTGGCTTGCTTCACTCAACATAATGTCCTCCAGGTTCATCTATGTTGTCATATGCTTTACTACTTCATTTCTTCTTACAGCTGCATAATATCCCATCATGTAAATATACCACAATTTGTTTATCCATTCTTCAGGTGATGTACACCTGGGTTGTTTCCAGTTTTTGGCTATCATGAATAATGTTGCTATGAACATTGGTGTGCAGTTGACTGTTTATGTCACTTCTTTCAGTTCTTATGGGTATATACCAAGTAGTGGTATCGGAGCATAACGTGGCAAATCTATATTCAACTTCTTTAGGAACTGCCAAATGATCCTCCATAGTGGCTGTACCATTCTACATACCCACCAAGAGTGAGTAAGTGTTCCTATATCTCCACATCCTCTCCAGCCCTTGTAGTTCTCTGTCTTTTTAAGGTGGCTATTCTGATAGGTGTGAAATGATATCTCATTGTAGTTTTGAGTTGCATTTCCCTAATCATTAGTGATATTGAACATTTTTTCATGCTTTGTTTTGTTTTTTTGCTATTTGTACTTCCTTAGACAAATGTCTATTCAAGTCTTTTGTCCATTTTTTAACTTTTTGCATAGTTTGTCTTTTTCTTGTTGAGTTGTAACATTTCTTTATATATCATGGATTTTAAACCGTTATCGGACATGTGATTTCTAAATATTTTCTCCCATTGAGTTGGCTGCCTTTTCACCCTTTTGACAAAGTCTTCTGAGGTGCAAAAGTGTTTAATTTTGAGGAAGTCCCATTTATCTATTTTTCTTTTGTTGCTCATGCTTTAAGTGTAAAGTCCCAGAAACCACCACCTATCACAAGGTCTTTAAGATGTTTCCCTACATTCTCTTCTAGTAGTTTTATGGTCCTGGCTTTTATATTTAGGTCTTTGATCCATTTTGAGTTGATTCTTGTATAGGGAATGAGATAGGAGTCCTTTTACATTCTTTTGGTTATAGATATCCAGTTCTGCCAGCACCATTTGTTGAAGAGACTGTTTTGTCCCGTTTACATGAACTTGGTAGGTTTGTCAAAAACCAGGTGACTGTATAGGTAAGGGTCTATTTCTGGACTCTCAATTCTATTCTGCTGATCAACATGTCTATCTTTATGCCAGTAGCATGCTGTTTTGACCACTGTAGCTTTGTAATGTGTTTCAAGGTCAGGCAGTGAAATTTTTCCCATGTTGTGCTTCTTTTTTAAAATGCTTTTGGCTATTGGGGTGTACTTTCCCTTCCAAATGAATCTGATTATTGTCTTTTTTATTTCTGTAAAGTAGGCTGTTGGAATTTTGATTGGTGTTGCTTTGAATCTATAAATCAGTTTGAATAGGATTGACATCTTCACAATATTTAGTCTTTCAATCCACGAACATGGAATATCTTTCCATTTGTTTAGGTCTTTATTGATTTTTTTTACATTATTTTCTAGTTTTTTTGCATGTAGGTCCTGTACTTCTTTGGTTATTTTGATTCCTAGGTATTTGAGTCTTTTTGTTGCTATTGTAAATGGAATTTTTCCCCTGATTTCCTCCTCAGATTGTTCAATGGTAGTGTGCAGAAACATTATTAATGTTTGCATGTTGATCTAGTATCCTGCCAGTTTGCTAAACTCATTTATTAGCTTAAGTAGCTTTAGACATTTCAGAATTTTCTAATTTTAGGATTATGACATCCACAAATAGTGAAAGTTTTACTTCCTTTTTTCCTATTTGGATGCCTTTAACTTTTTTCTCTTGTCTAATTGCTCTAGCTAGAACTTCTAGTACAATGTTGAATAGCAATGGTGATAATGGGTGTTTCTGAATTGCTCGGTATCTTAGAGGGAAAGCTTTCAGCCTTTCCCCCATTGAGTATGTTTTTGGCTGAGGATTTTTCATATATGCCTCCTATTATATATTTCTTTTATTAAAAAAGAATAATATGCATTTCATTTGGATTTGAATACTTAGATGTCTGGACTGCCTTATTATAATTTGCTGATAATTCTATTTTCTCAAATAATTTTATGTTTTTTCCAAGTTCCCATCCAGGTAAAACAATTTTTAAATCAAGATCCATAGACATCTTTGAGTTGTCTTTTGATTAAAAAATATTGTGCTAAGTGCTGCAGTGGATGCAAATGTGAGTAAAATACATTTCCTCTACTTAAAGCACTGATAATCTGGCTAGGTGACTTAAACAATTACATCACTGGTTATACTATAGGTAAAGTTCAGCTTGTTAAGAAAAACACAATATTCTAAAAGGATTTCAAAAGAGGGAGACATTAAATCTGTATAGTAAAGATCTGAAAAAGCTTTCCAGGGGAGGAGGCTTTATAGATTTTGAACAAGGAGCAATTTTGATAGGCAGAGATGCAGGGGGAACATAGCAAGAGTTCTAAACTATGTGAGTGAACATAGGATACATATGGGAGATAAGACTAGAAAAGTGCCACATACAGAACTTTGAAAGTGGGGCAGGGATTTAATGTGTATTTTGGTAGACAAAGAGAACCACAGATGATTAATCAGAAGTGATATAAAGAGAATAGACTTTGGGAAGATTATTTTGGCTGGATGACATATGATATATTGGAACTGGGAAGATATATTTAGACAGTGATGGAGGCTGGAAGGCCAAGTAGAAGTTACTGTGGTGTTCTAAATGAGGAATAAAGAAGATACTGCATAAGGATTTTGGTTTTGAGTATGAAAGGGAGGACCCTGTCCAGTCACGAAAGACTTCCAATGTGGGTTTGGCAATGAAATCGATGTAGATTGTAATGCATGAGGAAAAGGAAGAGAAGATCAGGTATAGGAGACAGGTGTTCTGAAGGAATGGACATGCCTTTATAAGAACAAGACATCTAGAGAAACTTGGTATTTAGGGGCATAAAGAGTTGGTAGGACACCCTATTGGCTGGTATAATGAGTGGTTAGAAATGTGGAACAGGAACTTTGGAGAAACACTAGGCCTTGTGAATAAAATATATGCAGTTCTCCAAGGAATTAAGAGAGAGAGAGAAAAGGCGTCAAAAGCACTAGGATGACAGTTTCTGTTAGAGGGAGACAATGCCAAAATTCTAGAATTTCTCTTAATTTCAAAGCTTCCTGTCTTCCTGTACATTCCTATAAAACAGTGTCTTTTTCTATTGTTAATGAAGTATATAAATGCAAACTTTCTGTCATTTATTTGGACAGAATGTTAGCTGTTGCACAATTAAGACCTTTATTTGACATAGCCTAGTGGAAAAAAAAGTTTGAAAAGGTTCAGTCCTTCCTACAGATATAGAGTTACTGAACCTTATAAGCCTAATTTCAAATCTGTTAGAGTGCTAATGCCTAGGATTTTTAAGTTGATTAAATGAGATAATGTTTGTAGAGAACTTCACATACTGTCTTTAGCATAGCAAAGGTTCAATAATTGTATGTATTATTATTATCATTAAGAATTGAAAAACGGTGAACAAATGACCTTTATTCTCTTTGAACCAGAAAATTAAGAATATTAATAAGATGTTCTTGAGATAAAACAAATAAGAAACAACAACAACAAAGCAACATGTCCAAGTCAAAGAAACAAGAAATCTTAGTTGAAAGTAATATGGGTCAGGCACAAGAGACACTACAAATTCCTTTTTACATACTTTTGAGGAATAGCATTGCTAACTCTCTGCCATTTTTATGTGTTAGTCTTCCTAGGATTTCAGAAAGAAGTTTCTTCGTGTGTGTGTATTGCAATCACCTGTTGGTTTAGAGTAATGAAATGCTTTGGAAACTGCACATGAAAGTCTAATGTTATGCTACAAAATATAATCTGTGGTAGGTTGAATTATGTACACCTTCAATAAAAACATGCTCTTAATCTTAATCAAATCTTGTGGCTGTGAACCCACTGTCAACAGGACATTTGGATGATGTTTTTTTTTAGTTAGGGTGTGGCCAGGTGAAACAGATTGGGCTTTAATCCAGATTACTGGAGTCTTTATAAGAAGAATGAACTTCAGGTACAGAGAGTGAAAGCCATGGGAAGAAGCTGGAATACAACAGAACCTGGAACAGAAAGGAGAGGACAGTGCTATGGACATGAGGCAGAAAAGCCAAGGACCAGGGATCACTGGCAGCCAGCCCCATAGTCATTAGGAAGAAAGCATCACCTTGTAACGTCTGGATTTGGGATTGCTCCTAGTCCCCAAATTGTGAGCCAATAAATTCCCATTGTTTAAGCCAACCCACTGTATGGAATTTCTCTTAGCATCTGAGAAACTCAGACATCATTCAAAGTTATTTGAAAAATGGTTTTAAAAATGAAGAGTGGCTTTTTTCATAATTTTTTTGTCTTTAATTGTGTGTTCTTTATAAAACACTACATATTTTGACTAGTAATCTAAGTATAAAATCCAGTTAAGGAGGCAGATAGTTATGTATGTGTGTATGAGCATGTGTGTGTGTAAATGGAAAATTAAGCTTTAACTCATAAATACAAAGCAAATCAAATGGCATTTTTTCTGGAAGAAAATCTCTTACTATACATTGTTCTCATGAGTGCTGCTACAGTTGTCAGAGAAAATTACTGAACAAATATTAGTACAGTTTATGCTTGGGAGAATAAACATTAAATGTTTCCCCAAAGTATTTTCCAATTACCAATCAATATATTTAAAGCAAGGATATCAGGACATTCTTCTTAACACACACACACACATGCATGCACATTTAAAGTTTTATTCAGAGGTTAAGAAAAAATGACATATATAACAACCAAAAGATAGGTTGCCTTCAAAACGTGATTCATGACATGGGAGAATGTATAATTGATGTGTGTGGTTGTCTGGATGGTAAAATAACAATGCCATCCATTAGAGATGAGAGCTCTAACAACTCAGGCAGGGAGGCAGTATGTATTTTATAGGTCATCTGGGTTCCATTTGGATCTACAGGTTGCTATTCCTTCTCCATACTTGAAAGCATTTAATGGATTATTATAAAAGGAAAAAGATGGTATGCAATAATGGTTTAAATTGAAGCTCTCTGTGTATATCACCACTGTGTGACTCCTAAATGAGAGCTTCATTTTTAAAATTCTCATATGGCATGCTTGAAAGTTTGCCAGTGCATGAAGGAATCAAAACAATGAATTCAGCAGCAGGGAAGAAGGACACAGAACATGGGAGAAAGGTGGGGTTTCTTTCTTTCTTCCTTTCTCTCTCTTCCGGCATCTATGACTATAAATAGTGAAAGTTCATCAGAAGTGAAATTATAGATACTTCTTTTTTTTTTTTAAAGATTTTATTTATTTATTCATTTATCCCCCCCTTGCTGCTTGTGCTCGCTGGGTCAGCTAACCACGCCGCACGGGCAGACTTGCCTTCACCAGGAGGCCCCAGGAACCGAACCCGGGGCCTCCCATATGGTAAATGGGAGCCCTACTGATTGAGCCACAGCCGCTTCCCTATAGATACTTCTGAACTTCAAATGAACAGTAATTGATCAGTGTCTCTAGAAAACACATTGTTGGGGGTGGGGGTGGGGGTGGGGGAGAGCATTCAGACAAATTTTAAAACTACCCAAAACAAGCTGAGGGGAATATTTTGATAGTATTTATTGGTGAAAATCAAATAGCAGCTCATCTGGTAAAAGTGTCTTCCTTTCTGAAATTGCGATAAACTTGTCTGCATTGTTAGCCATGAGTATAAAAGCTTATTTCTGCTTTTAATGAGTAGCATTTTAAAAATATAATGGAAGATAATTTTACTGGATTTCCCCAAGGAAAAGCTTTAGCCTAATTTTATAGGCATTCCCAGCCATTTTAGTATAATGCACAAAATATATGTGCATAGAAATGGATATTTCAAGTTAAAATAAAATGCAATGGAATTTGAATAATCAGAAGGCAACGAGAGCCCAGAAGGTGGATCAGGAGTGATAAGGCATTATTAAGATACTTTCAGCTAATGGTGATATGTGTTCCAAACAAGGATCTCTTCAAATTAGCCTCAAAAGGCATAGCCATTCTAAGAACCCATCCTTACTATGCTGGGATATGGCAGTGGGTTGTGGGGGCAGTGGAAGGAAAGTGCAGTGTAATTATCAGTTTCCTTAGTTCCACATATAAATCAGATTCCACCTATAGCATCTTTTAAAAAAATGTGGCATTGGCACATTTTGCGTTTAGCACTTATGGATTAGTAATTTCGTGCTTGACCAAAATGTAGAAGGCCAGTTCTCAGTCTCCTAGGTAGGTTTGTGCCTCTCATAGGTCCCGGTAATGTCTCTTAGATGATTCTTGGAGAAAAAGTTTGTTAATTTTTTCTGTAAGTGTGACATTCATGGAGTATTTTTTTTTTCCAAAAAGCATTTAATGACCTCATTGTGTACAGAACTAAGCACTGTACTAGACACTGAAAATACAAAGATGAGTAAGATTCCTACCTTATCCTTTAGGAAGTCAAGCCTTAAGAAGAATGACATGCTAAGTGCAACATTATGAAATCAGTGATCCTATGTACAAGATGTTGTAGGAGCACAAAAGAGTGGCTCCCTCATTGTGCCAGGATCCTCTACAAGGCTATGGAATTCCAGGAGCTGCGCCAGAAAGGGTGAGTAGGCACTTACCAAGTGGAGAAACAGAGAAACAGAAACAGATAATTCCACACAAGAGAAAACAGGACACACAAATATACCCCGGTGCAAAAGAATGTGATATGTACACGGAACTCCAAGAGGTTCAAAGTAGGTGGAGTTTAGGGTGACTGTAGAACTGCTACTGGGAGTGAGGCAAAGCATGGGGATGGAAGTTGGGTGATGAAGGATCTATGGAATTTGCTGAAAAATCTGTTGGTAATGTAGATATCAGTGAAGGGTTTGAAGCAACAGATCACATTTTTGCTTTACAAAGGCAATCTTGTCAGCATCATGGAGGCTGGCTGAAGAGGGAGATAGCGAGGAATGGAGCAGCGTTATGGCAGAAGACGAAAGTTTTTCAAAATGGCTGACCGAATTTTGGTGATGAAGGGGAGGAAGGTATTCGGGATGACTTACAGCTTCTCTATTTTTATTTTGCGTTTTTTTCCCTGTGAACATCTGTTTGAAAAGTTAAGTTCGCCTTTCTCTACCTGGTAATTCTAGGTATGGTAATATTGTATGGAAAAGCATAACAGCTCGGAAAAGAACCTTGTCAGAACCTCTCCAGGGATTTGTCCCTGAATAACCACCTTTAGAAATTTCATCTCTTGACTACATTCTGCACCATCCCCTTGATAAAACTGTCAGGAAATTTTTGTAGCACTTCTGTCAATCATGATGAGCAAGTATCTTCTACTTCTCCAAAAGAGGACATAGTGCTCCGTTCCCAGCCACCAGCCTAAGCTTAGAAGGACAAATTTGACATATTACACATGACAGATATAGGCTATCAGGAGTGGATGAAATAGTTGCTCTTTCATAATTGTTTTGTCTTTAATTGTATTATTTATGACACACTCATTGGAGAAGTAGTGTACCTTATAGAAAACAGTCAATTCTCATTGTTTGGAAACTCAGTTTATGGTAGGTACAAGTTCAAACCATTATTTGAAATACCTGGGACCAGAAGAATCTAGGAATTGTTGTTGTTTTTTTCAGATCACGGTATATTATGTATTGTGTTATGTTATATAGTATCCCTGGCAGGGCCTAAAGTAGTAGCCATTATCAAATGCATTGATATCTCTGTGGTGAAACATGCATATTTACACTAAGTGGATAAATGAAAGGTTATGAATAGGCTCTTCTCAGTTAAGGTCAGGTTTTAATGTTAAATGAGTTTGAACCAAAGTTATTAAGAAACTTAGCTTTTGGAACTTTGAGGGATCTAGAGAATGCAGAAAAATAATTGTGGACCCATATTTCATTCTCCTATCTGATTAGTGTGGACAATGTTAGACTGGTGGGAGAGAACATTGTCTAAATTCATTGAAACTCTGGAAACTTCCTCAAGTTGAAAAGAAATTTGATGGGGGTAATAGAACTACCTATCTGTCTAGAAGATCTTGTAAACCAAGCCTAGAAGTTTAAGGATAAAAATCTACTGGAACTTAGGTGTAAATTCTATGGCTATAAACTTCTCCAACAATTTAGAGCTCATTGCTTAGATGGACATTTTGCCCTGTACACAAATTTTTCTGGAAACTCCTGGATCAGAGGAATAATTATGGCTAATTTATCAAAACCCCTGAGTAAAATTGTCAAAAAAGCTAAAGTGAGATCAATTTTACATAGGAAACAATTCAATAGGAAGGGAAGAAAATTGACTATTAGAGAGATACAAATAATAGTAACAGATAATTAAGGATATAAATATTGGTGTGAGATATATTGATTAGGTAAATAGGAATAAATCAAGAATATCACTAACCATATCTAATTTAATTTGGAATCTAAACCCTAAAGTTTGTGTGTGTGTGGGTGTGTGTGGGTATGTATGTATGTATGTATATGTGTGTATTGTGTGAACCAATTTTCCCAAATGTCACACATGAAAATTGGTCCTTACTAAATTAACTCATAGCTCTGAAGCTACAGATTCCACTTAGAATGATACCCAAGATGAAATACAAGCTTCTTTGAAATACAATGTACTCTAACTGGTCACACTACCTATTTTCATATATATGTAGACTTTTGAGTTTACTCCTTCCAGATTTGTTTTGAAATGAATGCATATACTGGGAACAGGAGTGTCACATACTAGATCAGGGGTTCTTAACCACTTTTGTTCCATGGATCCCTTTGCCAGTCAGGTGAAAACTGTGGACCACTTACTAAATCCACACTACACTGTGTATTATTTAATAAATATATCACACCCACACCAACACATCCCTACAAGAATAATGTTTTTTTTTGAATTTCAGTTCATGCTCACAGACATCTTGTTAAGAACCTCTGTACTAGATTATTCCATAAGATGGCATCCAATTGTCTCTGCTTTATTACTCTAACCTTAAAGAAAAATATTTCTATGGAGGAGTCTATTCAGATCTGATATTAGCTGAATGTACTTTAACATAAATGTCTAAGATTTAGGGATCCTCCCCACCACTATGATGCATTTGAAAGTATATATAGGAAAGGTTGAAATAAAGTATGTCATCTCCCTTCAGAAAACTTATGTGTTCCTATCACTAACATCTCACTGTCTGATGTCTATGTAGAGCTGGCATTGGTTAAAAGGAAATAGTTCTGTGTAATTTTAAAATATTCTTATCTCCAGATATTCCTAGAGATAAGCTGAACTGCAGAAAAGCTTTCACATTCCTCTTTCTCTGCAGTATTGAATGGGGTGGCAAGCAAAATGGAAATTTCCTTTTCATTTCTGGTTATAGTCCACTTGATGAATTTAAACCTAGTGATACCACTAGTTCATCTGATTATCCAAGTCAGCTTTATTGCTCAAACCTGAACTCATGTAATTGTGGCAGGTGAAAGGCCAAAAAAGAGTTGTTTCAAAGGCTTTCAGGAAAAAGCCTTTACTGGGGAGTGTCCCTTCTTTGTTCCATGTGCCCAGAATAGCTGCCTTATCTGCTTTTATGATGATGCACGTGATACTGAGGAGCAAGGGGACAAAATCCACTTCTTTAAGGAATCTGGCTATTAATTTCAATTATCTTGGAAGGTATAGGAACAGTGGCTGAAATGACAAGAATAATTAAGAGCCAGAGCAACATTCATATACTATGTAATGAATTTATTCAACATTGTTCAGGCAGCTATGGCTCATCCCCTTGTTGCATCTTTTATGTCCCGATTTTACTCAGGCCATCATCTGCCATGTTTGGATCCCAAACATTATCACTTTTCTTCTCTGCAACTCCCAGAAGTTTCAGATGATTGCCTATCCTCTTCCAGTTGAAACAGAATTGAGTAAAATTTTTGAGACCAAAAATGCTATTGCATTTATTAGGTCTTTTGCCCTGGAATTTCATAGATCTTGCACATATTTGTGTGACTATACATAGCATATTGCTAAATAATCACCACACTATTTATTTTCTGTTAAAGGGGTATTTTTCAGACATGCTAATTTCAATGTCTAGTCCTATTGTTTAAATATTCATAAGTAATGGACATAGTCATTAATCCACACATATAAATCATTGTTTATTATCCCTAAATAAAATGAAAAGTTTAGAAAACTTGTAGATAATCTCTAATTATGTTTCATGCAGTTTCAGCTTCTCATCTGCCAAGCCAAGTTCAGAGTTTTTCTTTTAGTTCCATATTCTATAAAGTCAGAATCAGATTGTGGGTATGAACTTACTAAAGGAAAATATGATTTGTATATAGGAGGATAATAACCAGAACATCTCCCTGAGCAGGCTTTGCATGCAGTAGGCATTTAATAAATGCAAGAGAGAGCAATGTATTCATTCAATAATAGAGCTCATACATTTTGACTTGGGGGAATTATTTTACGTGATTTCTTTGCCTAGATACTTTCAGACCAGTACATTGTAACTGAATCCATACCACATCCCGACATTTCCCCTGTGCAGTGATAACTGAAATGGAATGGCTGGATTATATACAGACTCAATAGCAGCAATGTCTACACTAGGGCATAGGAATTCTTTTCTGAGATGCACACATTCTTCTTTTCCTGTAGCTGCCTGAATTCTATGCCGGAATTTTTCATGTTTGTCACCTGTACCAGTTAATGCAGTGCTCAATAAATGTGTACTGACTTGCAAACATCAGCAGAGCTACAATTAATTCCCAAAACACATTTGGAGCATGGTTCACAACCTTTAATGTACATTGGAATAACCTGGTTTGCTTGCTGAAAATGCCTGTCAGGCCCCACCTCGGCACAAACTAGGACCCACGGCAGAAATTCTGAATGACTGGATCTGTAGCCATCTTAAATTTGCATTTTAATAGTTATCTCCAGGTAATTCTGATGTAGCTTGTCCCTGGATAATGCTTTGCGAAACACTGCTTTAGAGCTTCTTTGCTATTTGTTCTTTTTCTTTTCAAAAGATTTTGTCATATTTATATTTTAATATCTGTGTACATATAGGTATATAACAACAACAAAAAAAACCACACCCCTAAATAATAGAGGTATGAGAATGTTCTAAAACCAAAAGAAATAAATCACCTTTACCCAAATGGGCATTGACTACAGCCACATCTAAACTCAGATTTGCTGATTTGTTTCTTAATGAAAGACACTTCACCTTACAATAGAGATTCCTAAACTACTGATACTGTTTTTAGAAAGCAGGCAGTGGTAGTCAGTACACACCAAAGAGTTTCTGTATTGGTTTTGCTTTCCTTCAGGGACAAGCACTCCACTTCCCTTCTCTTTGCTTGGGGATGGGCAATAATCTCATTTTTTATTTAATAAAAATTGCCCTCATATCAAAGCGTTAGAGGATGTAATCATGCATTTCACTTGATTCATTCATTAGTTTTTCACCTGAAAGCCTCAGGTTCTGTAATTCCCAAGACAAGAGAGCGGTGTTTCTTTCTCTCTGAATCTTCCATCCCTCTCTCATCCCAGAAAGCTCACAGTTTTATCAGCTCAGTCTGACTCAAAAGGAATATTTCCTGAAAGATGCATTGCAAGATTATCCTTCTGGCTTTGATATATTCCTTAACCGTCTTTTTTTCCTACTCCCTTCTCGGACTACTCCCTTCCTTTCCCCCACCATTGCCGTTACAGAAGTTGTATTTGAGAGAAATACAGAAAAAGGAAAATAAAAATTCCTGTAAATTCACCAACAGATTATTGTCTTTCTCAGTCAGTCGTTTTCACCAAATGCAGCCCGGTACCTTTGTGGATATTGTCTTCTTTTTATTATGAGTAGAGATTTGCACATGTCCACCTTTGAGATGTGAAATCGTAGTGAGCTTTTGCAGGCTTTCCTAGACAGAGGAAGCAAACCCTCACCAAAAAACCTTCTGCTCAGGCATGGACCAGAGGAGAGGTATTTTACAAAAAAATAAAGGAGAATTCCAAATGGAGAGAAAGTGCACCTATTAATTAATGACTTTTTAAAAAACCGATGTTCAACCCTGATGTTAAAATTCAAAGATTCTGGGAAGCGGCTGTGGCTCAATCAGTAGGGCTCCCATTTACCGTATGGGAGGCCCCGGGTTCGGTTTCCGGCAAGCCCGCCCGCAGGGCGTGGTTAGCTGACCCAGCTAGCACAAGCAGCAAGGGGGGGATTGTTGGCAATGCTGGCTTCTCCAACCCTCTAATCTGCCTATTCCCCCAGAAAACCAGCCACCTATCCCTTTACACTGTTCATTTTTAAACTCACCAATCCCCTGCCGCCACACCCTCTTGTAACATATATAAGCCCAAAAGCTTCCTCATTAAACGGACTTGCTTCACCGAACCTGTCTCCGCAGTTTTCATTTTCAACTGCGCCGTCCTCCACACCCGTGAACCCCACGAAGCCCCGCAGAGGGTTCAATTGGCGCCCAACGTGGGGCACGGTCGTCTGCCGCTGGCCAGTAACCTCCGCGAACGGGTAAGGACTACGTCTGCCTTGTTCCATAACTTGGCAGACCCCTATTCCCTTCGGTACCTCTCTCTCCTGAGATTCGGCTTCTTTGCCCCCGGGGTACCCCCTCCCTTTTTTTCCCCATGAGCTTTAGCCACTTTGTCCCCTGGTTCCCTTTCTTTTTCCTCCTTCCATTTATCTTGCTCTTTTCTCTTAGCCTCCTCTACCATTTTTGTCCCCAACTCTCCTCTTCCCTCGTTCCACCGATTGTTCTCTGCCTCTTCCTCTTCTCTCTCGTCATTCTCTGTATTCTAATCTTGTCTCTAGACCATGGGGGCCTCCTCCTCTTCTCACCAAGCCCCTCAGGTTAGGGCTCTCGCCAGCCTTCTCGCATGTCACCAGTGCAAGGTTTCAGCAAAACAACTTCAAAATTACTGGGACCTCCTTCTCCCCTTCAACCCCTGGCTTCTCACAGCTAATCTTTGGGATCCCAATACCTACCGCTTGCTCATCGACAGAGTAACTTCTGCCATGGAGCATGAGAATAAACGCCCCCCCCCCCCGCCTCATTCCTACGCTTATTACCATCCGCTCCTGCCTACTCGGCGCCAAGCCTCTAGAGGTCTCCCTTTCAGAGCCCTCCTCTTCCGTGGAGGACTGTGAGAACTCTAACACCCTAGTCTTCCAGCTTAACAACCTTTTGGAAGACTCCGATACTGCTTCCAAACCCCTAACAAAAACCGCTAACAACCGCGCTCAAAATGGCGCACTTCCGCCTTCTTCACCGCCTGAAAAGCGGAACCTTCTATATCCGGAACTCCCCTCCTCCGCTGAGGGCGGAGCTATACTTCCTCTTAGCCCCGCCAGTCACCCAGTTACCACACCACTTCCTGCCAAACTTCCTGACCCCCCTGCTCCCTCACCCGCTCTGTCACACCCCCCGCCCCTTTCTCTCCCCAGCGGCCTTGGTACCTCTGCCCCCGCCGCTTCCTATCCGCTTTCGACTTCGGCTCTCAATGCCAACACCGTGATCTCCCCAGAGGCTGCTGCGGCTGTCCTGCAACAGCCCCCACCGTCTTCCCTGCACCCGCAACAATGTTACAACTGTCGCTCAGGTTACTCCGGCAACGTTCCTCTGCCGTTTGGTCGTGCTCCTCTCCCTGATTGTTTCTGCCCCGCTCCCTCGCTTTTCCCCGTCAACCTTGCACCCAACCCTCAGCGTCCTCTTCCGTGGTACCCCTACAACCCTTCCGAGCTCAAGCGCCTCCGCGAGGCGGTCAAGGAGGACGGTTTAGGGAGTCCCTTTGCGCAGCAGCTCCTCACTGATATCTCACTTAACCTTAACCTTCCTTATGATTGGCAAGCGGTCGCAGGGGCCATTCTCACCCCAGGCCAGTAAATCAACTGGCGCGCCCATTTTCAGGACCAGGCAGAACAGCAACAAAGGGCCAACCAGGCACAGGGAATTAACTACCCTCTAGACGCTTTTACAGGCAGTGGAGGCTATGCCAACCCAGCGTCCTATACTGGGGCTAACGCCCTCTTCTGGGACCAACTCCGGGGCGTCGCCATGCGCGCCTTTGGTAATTGCTCTGCCATTAAAACAGATACCTTTACCAAGCTCATGCAAAACAAGGATGAGGACTTCTCCTTTGTCTCTAGGGTCCAGGAAGCCTGTGCTCGTAAAGTCAGTAATGAGCAGGCCCAGACGGCCCTAGCCCGAGAACTTATTCTTGAGGGCGCTAATACAGTCTGTAGACAAGCCATCGCCTCCAAAAGACAGGGTACTATCCATGACTGGATCCTGGCCTGTAAAGACCTCGACCAAATGTCCCATAATCTGGCCACTAGTTTCGCTTCTGCTCTAGTCTTGGCTGCAGGACCATGCTTTCACTGTGGGGAAGAGGGACACTTTGCCCGTGAATGCCCTTGCCCTAGCAAAGGCATTAAACTTCCTGGCAAACCATCAGCGCCCAAAAGGCCATCCAGGCCACCCACTCCGTGCCCAAAATGCAAAAAGGGATATCACTGGGCAAGAGATTGCCGCTCTACATCCGATATTAATGGCAAGCCTTTAAACTCCACAGGGGGCAAGTCTCAGCCCCGCTCCCAAGAGACCCGGCCTCCAAGGCCATAAGATGGACCATTCCTGTCCTCCGAAATCGCCCCACCTTAACCCTAAAGATCAAAGACGAATGGTATACAGGAGTTCTCGATACTGGGGCAGAGGTGTCCTGTTTTCCTGAATCCTATGCCCATATAACGCCTACTGAACAGGGTCCGGCCATTGATGGCGCCACTGCAAAAGGAGCTTCTCTCCAGTCCACCCTTCTTGTCCCGTGGCAGGATGAGGAGGGACACTCTGGTGTTTTTTGTCCTCTCTTTGTCCCCCATCTTACCACCATCCTCTGGGGCAGAGACATATTAGAGCAAATGGGAGCAACCCTCTCCTCTGGCAGCACTGATAACCCTGCTGCCTGCCCTATCTCCCTTGTTCAGGTTACTTGCCCACCTCCAAGGTGTTCCCCCCAAACATACAGGCCGTTGCTCGATTAACTCCACCTACGCCCATTCCTCTTATCTGGGACACAGAGGAACCTGTTTGGGTTGAGCAATGGCCCCTACTGTCCCATAAATTAGCAGGTTTACATGAATTAGTAAAAGAACAGTTACAACTTGGGCACATAGAAAAAAGTTACAGCCCTTGGAACTCCCCTGTTTTTGTAATTCAAAAAAGGGGTAAAAATACCTTCCGTCTTCTCCATGACTTGAGAGCAATAAATGCCCACATCAAACCCATGGGTTCACCCCAGCCAGGCCTCCCTCATCCATCGCAGTGCCCTTGGATTACTCCCTGGTCGTACTGGATATAAAAGATTGCTTCTTCTCCATTCCCTTGCATGACACAGACAAGGAAAAATTCGCGTTCTCAGTTCCCCAAATTAACCACCAAGGGGCCAATGAACGCTATCAGTGGAAAGTACTCCCACAAGGCATGAAAAACAGCCCTGCTATTTGCCAGATCTATGTCAGCCTCTCAGACAATGAAGCTGTAGCCTTTAATGCTTCTTTCTTCACAGAATCCAAAGAAGAAAGTCCCTCAAAGTGCTTATGGAACCGCACCGCAAAACTAACATTCCAATCGGTTTCTCAAAGCGGACTCTGCGTAACAAAAATCGGAGGCACTGTTCCTCCAACCATGCAAACTCTCTGTAGCCAGACAATTACCCCTAACATCACCACAAAATTTCTCATTCCCACCAATAACACAAACTGGTTTTGTTCCTCTACAGGTCTTAACCCTTGCCTCAACGTCCAAGTTCTCAACTCCACCAATGAAACCTGTGTACTTGCTCTCCTGCTCCCCCGTGTCTTATATCACAGCGATGACTCCTTTTTTGATTCCTGGCAGCGCCACCTCCTGCCAACATACATACAAAGGAGAGAAGTCATTACTGCTGTTACAATCGCCTCCCTCCTAGGTCTTGCAGGAGCCGGCACCGGGATTGCAGCTCTAGTTCAACAAAACAGTGCCTTTTCTTCCCTTAGGCGGGCCATCGACCAAGACATCGCCCATCTTGAAAAGGCCATCAATCACCTAAAGAATTCACTTAATTCCCTTTCCGAGGTAGTCCTGCAAAATCGCAGAGGGCTAGACCTTCTCCTGCTTAAAGAAGGAGGCCTCTGTGCTGCACTTAATGAAGAATGCTGTTTTTATACCAACTACTCTGGTCTAGTTGAAGACAACCTAGCAATAGTTAGAGAAGGGCTCGAAAAACGAAAAAGGGAAAGAGAAGCCCTAGGAAACCTTTCCTGGGGACTCAACGGCCTCCTTCCATACCTCCTCCCCTTCCTTGGCCCTCTGATTATTATTATTCTTGCTCTAGCAATCGGACCATGGGCCGTCAAAAGAATCGTTCAACTCGCCAAAGATCACACTGATGCGGTTTTTACATCCTTTGTCAGGGTCCACTATCAACAACTCGCCACTGCTGAAGACCCTCCAATCCCCGTCTCCCGCCCCCCTCCCGCCGTTCCTTCCCACAGGTCATCAAAATCTTCTCACAAGCCATAACACCTCAGAACCCCTCTCCTGGGGACCTCAGGGACTCCTTTCTTACCTTCTTCTCTCTTTTGAAACCGCTCATTACCTTTCTCCTGTTGCTCTCTTTAGGCCCTTGGGCCATCAAAAAACTCACAAAATTTATAAAAGATCAAGTTAACTCTCTCTTTAATAAGCCCATCCAGGTCCAGTACCAACGAATTCTCACTGCAAAGAAGCCTACCGTCAACTATTCACCTCCAAAAGAGGCATCGCCAAAGGAATTATTTCAACGCGCACTAATACTCAACGCTCCAACCCTTAGCTCCTCCCCTATCCTTTCTTCCCTTCCCTCATTCCCCTTCCCAGCTGCCAACTTCAACAAATAACACCCCCATAAAATCATGCCTCGTTAGGCGCTGGACTGGATAGTCAATGACGGGCAACTAGACCCTTATAAACTGGGTAATCAGCCTAACCCTCCTACTCGCCTCGGCTAAGCCGCTGGATCAATCTAAGACAGGAACCAGGCCTATTGTTCCCGGCCAATCTGGCCAATTGTTGCCGGCCAATTGCTGCCATGGTCTCCAATGACGGGTAAGATCCAGTAGCCGTACAGCACGGTCTAGACCTAAAACAGGCACAGTCCCCCTAATAGCAAGCGAGGCCCATCAAATAAAACAAAAGGAGGAAATGTTGGCAATGCTGGCTTCTCCAACCCTCTAATCTGCCTATTCCCCCAGCAACCCAGCCACCTATCCCTTTACACTGTTCATTTTTAAACTCACCAATCCCCTGCCGCCACACCCTCTTGTAACATATATAAGCCCAAAAGCTTCCTCATTAAATGGACTTGCTTCACCGAACCTGTCTCCGCAGTTTTCATTTTCAACTGCGCCGTCCTCCACACCCGTGAACCCCACGAAGCCCCACAGAGGCTTCAGGGGATAAATGAATAAATAAATAAAATCTTAAAAAAAAAAAAAATTCAAAGATTCTTTACCTAAAGTTACATTACTATATGATATCTATTTACACAGCCAGCAACAAGCAGAGAAAGGATGAGAGAGACAGCTCAGCTTGTAAACAATAGAATTTTTTATCGCAAGATGAACCCACAACTTTTTTCAGGAGAAAATGTTCAGCAGTGCTCTGTGTAATCACAAAGGTGATTTGCATACTAGACAGGCTGCACGATTCCCCACAGCAGTCATCGCAGCGAGAACAAACCCAAACACTAAACTTCCCCTGTACGTTAATAATGGTACTTGTTCATGGAGGCCCAGTTTTGGGATGCTTATCTTCATTGTATCTTTGGTTTCTAGAAAAAGTGCCAGAATACTGCATTTTCTAAAACAAGATAGTAATCTAAAGTCAGTTAAAAATGCTATTTAATGACTATATTGGATTGTTTTCCAGGGAGCTTAAAACGTCCAGCATCCCATTTTGTTTCACTAACTCTTAAGTCTTTAGTAAATTAGCTACCTTCTGTGTAGAATTAACCATTCTCAAGCACTTTCCTGTCATTTTCATATAATAATTTAGTGAGGTAGTAATTACCATCCCCAATATTGGTTTAAAACAACTAAGGTTTAGAGAAGTTAAGTGATTTCTCTAGGGCTAGAAAGTGAATTTATAGCCCAAGTGAAACCAAAAGGTCTACTGACTTTCTATCTAAAACTCATTCTATATCATAAGCACCTAGCAATAAGGTGGGGAAGGGAAGGAGGAGACAATAAGTGGCATACATGTTGCTGGCACAGAAATAAACAAGACAGCATTCCCATAAGAATAAAAAATGCACATAGGCTCCTAATTTCATGAATGTATTTCTGAAACTTTGGATATTGACACTCAAAGATGCAAAATAGACTTTCATGTTAAAAGCCAATGTTCTGTTCCCAGAGAGCCATAGTATGTTGTAAAAAGTTGCAATGATGATTTCTTCTAGAAATTGTCCTTTGTTTCCAAGCAACAAGACTGGCAGTAAGATATTCCATGCGTTTCTGAGAACTTATGGCCTTGGCCCTCCAGCAGTTCTCTTATTGGACAGGGAAAATCCAGAGATGATGTGCTGGAAAAATTGGAGGTCAGCTGCAACTTCTCAACTTCTCCACAGGAGCCTTAATTACCTGGAGCACATAGAGGAGTAGACATCTAAAATCCTTTCCAGAGTTTACATTCCCAAGTTCTGACACTGATATTGCTCCCACTGCCTACAGAGAAACTGAGGGTGATGAAGACTTCAAGAAGTTTGGTAGAGTGGCATGTGCTGGGACTGAAGCTGGGCTGGATTAGCAAGCTCATGGGGTCCAGGTGTCCACTCACTTCTAGATAGGTGGTACTCTTGACAAGACTGTGCTATGTGAGCAGTCACATCTACAAACATTCTCCTCCATAGTTACCTTAAGAGTGTAAGCCTGAAAGCAACACCAAGCTTAATATCATTGATCAAGTAGAGAATAAAAGATCCTATTGATGTAGGAAGGCTGGTTTAGGGCTACTCTGCTGCCTACTTGGCTCCAGTCCACTCCCGCTTTTGCCATTGGCTATAACTTCTGCCTAGAATGCTCTTCTCCCATATATCTGTTTAAGTGACCACAGCACTGTTCTCAAGTCTTTTTTCAGTTCTCACCGTCTCAGTGAGGCCAGGCCACATCACTTAAAATTGTAATCCCTGCTTGACTCCCTCAAGATTGACAGTCCTCCTTACCTTGATCTACTTTTTCTTTTTTCCATAGTATTAACCACTATCTCACACACCATATGTACTTATTTTTTAAAATGTTTATTGTTTTTGTGACCCTTGTATCGGCAATCTATTGCTTCAGAACATACCACCCCAAAATTTAGCAAAATAAAACAACAATACTTTATTATTTCTCATGATTCTTTGGGCGGGCTGGACTCAGTTGGACAATTCTGTTCCACTTGGTATTGCCTGGGGTCACTTATGTTGTTGCATTTAACAACACTGGGAGCTCAGCTGGATCTGGAAAGTCCAAGATGAACTCTCCTTTTCACCCATGGTCTCTCAAGCAGTTTAGCATGAACTTCTTTTTTAAAAATCAGTTTTATTGATACATATTCATAAAACATACAATCCATCCAAAGTATACAATCAGTGGTATTCAGTATAATCACAGAGTTGTGCTAAATGTTTATTCTTAATGTCTGTGTACTCTTGCTAAAAAATAAGCTTAATGAGAACAGGGATTGTTGTCTTTTATTGCTCATTGCTGCAGTCTAAGTACCATAAGTATTCAATAAATAATTTGTTAAATGAATCAATCAATGAAAGAAGAATTTGTGAATTTCCCAGTTGGATAAGAATTAAAGGTTTTAAAGATTAGGACCACCTGTATAATAGCACAACAACAATAGATGTTCATAATCGTAATACTAAGCATGTGCATGCTTAATAGGTTTAAAAATTTTTTTTTCATAAATGTTATAATATTTTTAAATTGGCATTTCCATTTATCTGGAAAAATAATTTCCATACCATGTTGCATCATATCCTTTGGCAATGATGCTGGTTTATAAAAACACATTGATTCAACTTGAAGACAAACTTCATTCAAATTTCTGATTTATCATTTTATAGGTATCTAACCTTGGGCAAATCTTCCTTTCTCTCTTCTTTCTTTCTGTATACTTCCTTTCACTCCTCATTTTTCTTTCTAAACTATTTCATTTATGGAAATATTTTAGTTGCTTACATGACTATAGCTAAATAGATTGATATATTAATAAATAGTTCAACAAATCAGTGCTGAAGTTTTTTAAAGAACTAAGGAAAAATAAAGCCTGGAATTACTTCCTGATTCACTTTGAAACCTCTTAGCCATAAAAATTCATTTGAATTTAATATTTTCCCCTTTTGTTCAAGGTCTTTTTCCAAGTGCATGGCTAGCTGACACTTAGTAATAATCCCTCTGTGCTAGGGAGTCTCATCCCCTGGAGTCATGTCCCATACCAGGGGGAAGATAGTGCATTTATATGCTAAGTTTTGCTTAGATAGAGGTTACATTTGAGCAATAAGGAGGATTTCAGGATGTAATTCTTAGGCTCCCCAATGTAACAGAGTTAGACTCATATATAATTTCCTTACACATGGCTCTTCTGTCCCTTTTATTTGAACGTATAATTAGCACAATGCTCATTAAATATGTACCAGAGACTTAAATCTTTGGTCTGTTCATATGCCAGTTGAGCCCAGAATCTCAGCAGAGTTGCAACACCTACTATCCAGTTCATTGGACTCACCCAGGACAACTAAAAAAAGGATGATGATGGATAATGCCCATCCCAAAAAATAGAGAGTATATACAACTGCAAGCAAGACAGTTCTATCCATCTGCCCCATGGGATCTAAGCCCCCTCTGAACCAGAAACAGAGTGGCATCACCATCCTAAAACATGCAAGATTGAGGAATGAATAAACATAAGGGGATAATGCAACTATGGACTAAAGTAGACTTATGATTATTCTAGCAATGGAAGAACTTGTATCATTGATATAAAGGCAGTGGTCAACAGAAGCTCTGAGGGGAGGGAGAGGGAAGAATAAGTGTAACATGATGCATTTTTGAGACATTGGAATTGTCCTGCATGACATTGCAATGACAGATACAGGCCGTTATACATTTTGTCAAAATTATATAAAATTATGTGAGGCAAAGTGTAAACTATAATGTAAATTATAGACCATGGTTAATAGCAATGCTTCAATATGTGTTCATCAATTGTAACAAATGTACCACACTAATGAAAGATGATGTTAATGGGGGAAAGTGTGGGAGGGGGAGGAGGTAGGGAATATGGGAATCCTCTATATTTTTGATGTAAGATTTATGTAATCTAAAGCTTCTTTAAAAAGAAAAAATAAAAATTATAAATAAATAAATAAAGCTTGGCTAGTGAGGTAAGACAAGAGAGTGTAACTAAATAGAAAGGTAGGTTTTACAGCTCTATTTTCACTGAGGAGAGTCATCACAAACTTGGGTCTGAGTTACTGAAACTTGGAAGCATGATCATAATTACCTAGCATATTGGCTAAAAGCAGGACCAACCCTAAAATTTGTGGGGCCCAGGGCAGGACCACACATGCAAGCCCATATACTACATGTACGAACATTTAAATGTTAAAATCAATCCAACAAAATTTTAAGTAAATAAATTATATCCTCTTCTTTGACAAAATATTTTTGAAATGACAAAATTGAAAATTTTTATATGCTACATCTAGATACACAGATCAACATTTTTAAGAGCAATATGAATTATTTAATATTGCAAAATATGCCTGAGCTACCAGATGCAACAGTTGTGAATATTCTGCTCATTCATGAATTTCTCCAGAATCATGAACTGAAACGTGAAATTGGACCCTTAGCACTATTTGAAAATGCCATTTTGTTATGCAAGAATCTAGCTCTTTTAGGTTGTTTGAAAAAAGACTTGAAAAGTAATTAATTTGTCTTTTTAAAAAATCTAAGTATCTCCACAGTGCAAATCTTTTCCACACTTTGAACAGTGTTCATCGCCACAAATTTGTAGCATTCAGATAGCTGTCTTTTTTATGAAAACATAAGACAAGAGCTATTGAGAAGTGTTTCCCTGGGCCAGGCCAGTGTTAGTAATAAGCGCAGATGTTTAGGGTTAACATTCTCACTCTGACAGTACTGAGCACTGGAGCTTGACTAAGACACCAGGTGTTCTTTAGTAAATTTAATTCTTGGGTGTTGAGATATGCAGGGCCCACTTTACGGTGTACCCCAGAGCTGGGGCTTTTCTTGCCAGGTTTTAAGGACTATACTTGCTTAAAGTTATCAGTCTCTCAGGAGAGGAGAAACTTGGTTGGAGAGACATTTCTACTTTAAGTCTTTAGTAGAATTTAGGGATTCCCAAATCCAACTGAATCCCTTGAAGACTCTGAGATCTTTAGATTAATTTGATCTTGGGGAGGGCCTAGGAAATCTGTAGTTTTAAACAACTTCAAAGACGAATTTGCTGATGAGGTGGTGGACAACATCCTCCCTAATTTTCTATATAATAAATTTAACAGTTGCTTTGATAGGGTTATTTTTTATTCCATTTCAAAAATCAGGGATAATAATGTTAACTTTCATGTAGTAGGGGTTCTTAAATAAGAACATGATCATAAAAGAAGGTCCTGCAACAAAGAGTAGGTGTTCCACACAAAATCTTGAAATTTGTGGATCTGAGCATGTAAATCTCATTAGACTTTAGGATATGGATTATTTATGTTTCACCTTTTCTTTCAGTGATTGATGAAAATTAGTTTTAGAACCTTGTTTACATCTCCTGCATGAAGGAAAAGTTTCTTCTTTTTGAAGAGTTGGAATAGAACACAAAAAATTCTAGCTCAGCACATCTTTCATATGTAGTGCTTTAATTAAATTATTTTTTAATCATAGATATTTGCTCTTAAATCCTTTGTGTATATATATATATATAACTTTATAATTTAGTCTGATTTTAATGTTTAGTAAAATTCTTTTTTCCTTATTACAAATCTTATAGACATTTGTTGCAAAAACCTTAGATGATGCAAATAATCAAAAAGAAGAAAGGATATCTCGTGAGCAACCTCACTTTTTGTGACAATCACTGACATATTTTGAAGAAACATTCCAGATCCCTTTCTGTAAAATATTCATTACATAGGCGCGTTTATTTTCTTCAAAAAAGAGATCATAATAAACACTTTTTTGAAAGTGTTTTCTACTTTCATTGTGATCACTGTATACAGTCTTCATGATCATTTTCAATGAGTATATGATAGTCATCTATACAGATGCTCTAAAATTTATCCAACTAATCCCAAACTGTTAGACATTTAGTTTTATTTAGTTGAACGTGTATATATATATATATATATATATATATATATATATATACATTTGCGTATTTGTCCAGTTGTTTTCTTTGGCTAAGCACTAAGATAAATTGTTGATACAAATGTCCAATTGTTTACAAAAAAATACACTTTGTTGAAGTTATCATACTGGGTTAGAACAAGCCAGACACAAAAGGACAGATATTGTGTGATTTCACTTATATGAAATAACTAGAAAATGCAGATTCATAGACACAGATAGTAGTTTACATGTTACCAAGGGCAGTAGCAAAAAGAATGCGGAGTTAATGTTTAATGAGTGCACAGTTTGGTCATGGATGACAGTGAAGGTAGTGCAACATTGTGAATGTAATTAATACCACTGAATTGTGCACTTGAAAGTGGTAAAGATGGGAAATTTTATGCTGTATATATGTTAACACAATAAAACTTTAAAATAAATATTAAGTTGGAAGAGAAAAAAGGTATGTCTATTTAAATTTGAAGTTTATGGTCAATGAGAATTATGTGGGTTTTTTTTGTGTGTGTTTGGTCTGATAGGAAACAAATGGTAGGTCATTGTTGGAATTTGCATTTCTTCAATCACAAGTGAAAGCCAAAGTTTTTTTAAATCTATCAGTCATTCTGGTATTTTTCCTTTTGTGAATTAACTCAGATATCTTTTGTCCATTAAAAATGAGGTGTTCATTGCCTTCTTTTTGTTTTTGAGATTGTTTCCGTTTTAAGATAGCAAACCTTTATCATGAATAGCAAACTATAGGGAGAATTGAAGTTAGTAGCTCAAGTAATATGTGGTTTAGGGGCTTTTCTTAAGTTCACTGATCCCTAAAATAAAATTCACCCATTTCTCACCTGGTCATCCAGTCCTTTTAGACACCTCTTTCTCCTTACACAGAAGAATCCACTTATGCAGCACTTAATTTGTGTTTGGTTGACTTTTTTTTGGACACCGCCTGCATTTCACGTTGAGATTAGACTAAAATGAGCTCCCTACTGAATTGCATACAGGCAAAAGGTCATCTAACACTAAAACAAAATTTATGTTTAAAGACTTTTTCGTGGGGTACAACTCCTGCGGCCATTAATAGACATGCTAAACCTGAGTCCATTTCACTATGGCTGAAATTTTTTTTTGTTCTGATTGGTCAAGGGCCACTAGAACAAAGCCATACTCTTGAATGGTGGGTCTAGTGCTCCTCTGCATGCTTTAGCCAGACAAAGGTGACAGGACCAATTTCTCAGGAGTAGTCCAACTTGACACAGACAGCAAGTTTAAATTTCAGGATAAGAAACTTTATATTAGCTTTAAACTAGATACTAATTTTCATTTGAGCAAATATTAACAAAATATATCATTGAAACTTTAATGCTCAATTATTTACTATTCATCTTAATTCAAGCACATCAAATAACCTTCAGTTTCCTCATCTGTAATATAGGAATAATAAAATTTAAATGATATGGCATTTCACAATATTTCATCAGATTATGTATTTAGAATACTTAAAACAATGCCTAGGTCACATTATTTTGTCAATAAATGGAAGCTCTCCAATGAATTTTAGGATCTATATAAAACATTAAGTGACTGATATATATTTAGTGCTTTCTCTGATGTCTCCAGGAGAGAGTGGAGATTGGATATTATAAGCATTTCTTTAAAAATGTGTTCTCTCATCTTTCTGTATAAAAACTTTCTGTGTGGTTTTGTTAAAGAGAACATAATAGCCTTCTATATAATCCATGGCAGGACTAGGGACATAGGTAAACAGAAAAATCTTGCCCTTTAATCCCTAGAAGTGCTCTGCCATATGCAATTTGTCTTGAAAAAAGTGAAGTTCATGACATATTGTTTCATCATCTAAATAAACAAAGGGCTCTCAAGATGATTCTTTCCAGTTAAATGGTTTTTTTTTCTTCTGAACATTCTGCTCAACCATAGGTAAACGTTATTATCAGGCTAAAATAAGATTAACACACATTGCATGAGCAAAAATTTGAACTTACACAATTTAAACTTACACAATTAAAGTGGCATATAAGGTTTGATCAACAACTTGAAACATAATATTGAGTAGTATTTTAAATGAATCTTTTAAATTAGAATGTTTTAGTATAGAGTAGTGTTTTAATGAATGTTTTAATTCAATATATCTCATTGAATCTTGTGGTTATGGCTACCTATAATTTAGGACCTCAACTCTAATCATTTATTACTATAATTATTATTTTTTTGCTATTTAGTTTAGTCCATTAAGTCAGCATCTCCTTTCTTCCACCCTTGACATTCCCATGGCCTGTTCATCTATAAGGTGGTTCTGCTGATTCAGTGCCACCCTCAGCTGCACTTGTTGTCAATCTTTGACACTTCTGTGGAAAAGCTGACTTGGTGAAATAAAAAATCCTGTAGGCAAGTTTGTAAGGTAGAATGGGGAATAGGTTGCGTTTTTTTTTTTTTTTTTTTTTTGTCTTTTTTTTGGAGGTGGGAACAATGGAGAGGGAAACTAATATTTATGAGGCTTTTTCCCTCCATGAGAAATTAAAGCCGCTGGAATAGTCTAAGTCAAAATAGCACCAAAAGGTTGTAATCTCTTTGATCAATAGAAAACTAGTTTTCCATAAAACAGATTTTTATTGACTGGTGACATCTTTCTCATGAATGAATAAGCAGGGTGTACATTCAATGTACATCAATGTCCACTCACAGTACTTTCTATCTCATGATTAGTACACTTGGCCCTTGGGTAAAAATGGAACTATGGAATACCTCATTCTCATTTGCTTGAAAACCCCCTGAAGAAGAGAGTTGTCCTGTAAAGCCCCAGAATCTTGCTAGTACTTAAGAGTGCACATCAGTAATTATAAGATAGAATAAATCTTATTTCCAATTTTCTCCAAGATAGTTCACACTTAGGTGTAACTCCAGCCTTCAACCTAGAAAGTATGAGCAATTTTATAATAACTCACTAAATGGAATACCTGGGTTCAGTGTAAAAACAATGTATTCATCTTTCACATAAGTCTGTGTTTGCGTTCATGCTTATCCTTCTTGGTAACTGATGTCATATAGCAGAGGAAAAGAATAATAAATAGATAACATGTACATTTGATAAAATAATGATAATTAGTGATTTTTGCTAAAAAAATGCCATTCCATCTACACTTCCTATATTTAATTATAATGCCTCGTTGTGTAGAGATTTCTTCATAGCATCACTCAACTAGTAGAAGTGTGGAGAAAAAAGGAAAATAAAGGATTATATTGTATAAAGCTTGGTATATGCATGTTCAAATACTGCATGCTTTGTTTGTAAAATGGCAATTTATAATTTGTTGTACGTGCCTTTCTAAACCAGAAGTTCTCTGCTATAGGATTACTTTAGATGGAGTGAATCCAATGACAAAGTCTCCTGCTGTGAGGCTCATCTTCAAAAACATTTGAACCTACTGCATGAAGCCAGTGCATGGAGCTGGTGGCAAATATTTATTTGAAAATTGAATAATATATTTTATGTATTAAATGCATTCATTTACTTGTATTAATTTGGAAAGAAAGGGCCCTTAAGTAGTTTTCTAAAATATCTTCAGATTCAATCGGTATTTGTGCGATGTTGCAGGATCCTGCATTGATGTTTTTATACCTATTGCTGAGGCCATCTCCCTAAGTAGTAGAAGTATTTTTGTCATGTAGTTATGGTTTATTTGAAGCACTTTGTTTCGTTTTTTTGGTAATAGGAAATTTTTCACCATCAAAAAATTTGGTAATAGGAAATTTTTCACTCTCGGGAACTAAGTTTCCCTGTGAATAAAAAGGGGAGTAACCAGAGTCCAGGATAAAGACAGCAGCATAATTAGATTACCCATAATCTAGTAAATCTTAGATTACTAGGTGGTAACTTAGGTGGCTCACTTTCAAAGATTGGGGGCGGGGATTTAGCAATGTGTTCAAGTGATCATGTGTTGTAAAATTTGCAAAAGCAAGGTCTCTTTGCGTTCTTCATAAAGAGGATTTTCTAAATTGTATAATCGTCCAAGGTCACGAAACTTGAACCTACCTATGGGTAGAAGGCAGATTTTTTTTTCTCTCTGTGCCAGGAAAGGTAGTTTGCTTATGTAGGCGGCTAAGAAAAATGAAAACAAACAAACAAACACATGATATCATGATTTAACAAACCTTCAGAAAGGGTTGTTCGCAGGAGAATTTCCAAGCTTCTGGAATTGTCGTTTCAGTAGGTCTTCTGTTTTTCATGTTGAGTTCCATTTATTATTTTTTGGTTTCAAATTATTGCTTCGGACTTAATGGAGTAGTTGGTATTATTTATGTCTAAGCGATAGTCACGTGTTTGAGGTGAATCAGGTTAGAAATGTTGTTAATGTTGTCCTACATGTTTATTGTACCTTAAGATATCTGCAAATGAAAGCAATACATGCAAATAATTTAGAAAATGCATGTATATGAATTGGAATTAATAATCAAGTTTTCGTACTGCTAAGAATAGTATGTGTGATTAAAGAAATTGAAAGCCATTGAACTACTGAATAAAGTACATTTATTTTACCATGACATACAGTTTCTCCAAGCTCTGGTCCTCACATGTCTCTTCAGCCGCATCTTTGACTACTACTTTCTTTGTATTATATGCATCAGCAATCTTGAACTACTTATGGTTACCTGAAAGTGCCAAGACAATTTATACTTCCGTTACTTTGCCATGCTGTTTTTCTTTGCCTCAAATACGCTTTGTTTTTTAATTTGCCTGGTAATCTTCCATTCATTGTTGAATATCCTACTTTCTGAACTGTTCTCTGATTTCTGTGGCCCTCAGGAGAGAGTTAATAGCTTCTGCTCCTCTGTCTTTCATATATACTTCTAACACTGGTAATATTGTAATTATTTATTTATGGATGTACTTTCCACCTATAGACTGAAAACTCCTTGAGGACAAGGCCAGTTCATCAACTTCCACTAGCACAGAATGGAATACTTCAGTACATGCTTATTGAATTGAATTGCTTGGATAAAGGAGTTCACTAAAAAAATTAGCTCTTTCTTTCTCTCTCTTTATCTTTCTGTTTCCTTACTTCAAAAATTAGGATCTGAAACCCTCAGTATTTAGGAGTAAAGTGAACTGATTCTTATTACATTTTTGAGGTTAATAAATGAGTTCACAGTGATATCTACCTGTATTTGGGGCACTTTTCACCATCATCTAAGTAACTTAACAGTATGATGAAGGCACCTATAATAAAGAAACTGATTCCATTTATTGATGTTTAACGCTCTCTTTACTTTCTGCCCTGTTTGAGCAGGTAGATAAGAAGGCCTGGGTTCTCCCTCCTTTGGCACTGGTGGGAAATTCAAACCACATGTGGGGCACTCATCCCAGCCCCATTCCCTAACTGCCATAAAACCTGTGGTCTCTTTTCCTGGATCTCTCCATGTGCTTTTTGGACTTGCTTCTAAGCTATGCTGCTCCCCGGAAAATCTCACTTTGTGATTAATAAACCTATCGGGCCCTCTTGGTGTGTGTTTGTGACATCATCAGTCTCAACATCCAAACCAAATTTTGGGAGGGCCCCACATCTTGTTTCTATGAAGTGGCTACGCAACAGCATCCCTGAACGTGCAGTGAAGTTCAAGGGCAAAAGCACTGGTAAATGATACCCAACAATTGCACATAGACTTATCATCATCATTTTCATTCCCTTCATTTCATTTCCTTTATATTTCTGTTGAACAGGGTAATAGGGTGGTATGTTTTAGATGCAGTTCAAAATAGCGACATGGCCTATAACAATTTCCCATTTGTAAAACAGGGTCACACAATTAACCATAGCTTCTTGGATTAAGTCACTTGGTCATGTTGCCACATATCACATTATAGCTGGTAACTATATTTCATAATCACTGTTATTTCCAGAGAAGGGTTATATATACTTACTGAAAAAGCCCCCTACTAAACATATTTGTGCTTAAGTTTATTAGCCTCCATAAAATACTACTACTTTCGGTAAAATCCTAATATTCTAGTATTTTATATTAAAATAAATAAGCAAACCACTCTTTCTCCATTCTTATGTTTTCAAAGGATCTTGAAATATACTTTAAATGTTTTATCACATGTTTGAAATATATTTTTCCTTAGGTTAATTTTTCCCCAAATTAAAATTCCTTATCTGATATTTCAATTTGCTTAGATTTGCTTAGTCTCATTTCCATTTATTAAGTGCCTACCTTGTGCTGAGCTCTACTACAAATATGTTATTTTTATTAATTTCCTTATTTGCAATTGAGGTCAATGTAATGTGGATATTAAGGAATGATATTAGTCTTCCCATTCATCTCCAAAATATCCTCTCCTTTCCACCTCACTATTTCTGAGAAATATGAATTTGCAGCAGGATATCTCAATAATATAAAATTTCTTCAAGAGGACAATCCTTTAAGTTTAAATGACACTTATGGGTAATATTAGATCTCTTAAGGTCAATGAGTCCAGATAATTTCGAGGGAAAATTGTGGCCATGAAGCTGGAATTGGCAGCCCAAATCTAAGAACTACCAAAGTTCCTTGTTTCAAATTAGGAGACAGTCCTATTTGTTAGAAACTCCAATCAGAACCTGTCATACATCCAGAGCATCAGGAATTGTTCTGATGTTTCCAAGCAGAAAATTATAAACCAGCAGCAGAGAGCAGTATGGAGCCATTTTTAAAACCAGAGAACCAGGAAGGAGCACCAAAGAACCCAGAAAAGGCTGGGGGGGGGGGTAGGAGAGGTCTAAAAGCTGCCCAAGATCTTGCTTACATTTTCTCTTTACATATATGCTTTTATCCTGTATAGATAACAGGTCTATGCTTTGGAAGAAAACTCGTTTTATTTTCTTCCTGTTTCTCTTGCTTATTTTTTCTTTAGCTTTGGTTTTTTTTCTACTAGCCCTCAACCTTGTTTTGGAAGAATGAATATAGAACTAAGTTGTGTTGGCTGCACTGCAATTTCATGCAGGTTATATTAATCTATATTTCATATGCAACCTGGATATCTGAAGCTTTCACACTCTTAGACAAGCTTATAGATGCAGTGTATCTACATCTTGATTTCCTTCTAATATTTTCTCTTCAATTCCCCTTGGTAACTCTTTGAGTTAGAGAATGTTATTATACTGTTGATCTCAGTTTGGTTGAATTTCTATCCAATTTAAGTCAGGATCAAATGCAATGTTTGAAGAGTAAGCCGAGTATGTGAACACAGAAAGCACTCTCTCTGGCCCTGTCATATCGTCTGTCGATGAGAATGCCTTCATTTAATTAAATGTTCTTTATTTTATAAACAGAAACATTTATTTATGCTAGTGCCCTGTCTGCAAATGACACAATCTGCTGCTCTCGTTTCCCTACCATCATGAAATGCCAACCTTTGAGTCACATCAGCCTTGGGCATTCAATATAGGTGATCTTTTCAAAAAGCCAAGGCTTTTCTTTTTTGTTTTCAAAGTCTGTCTATGTGATTTTCTCTCTCTCTCTCTCTCTCTCTCTCTGTGTGTGTGTGTGTGTGTGTGTGAACAGGGAAGGTTAGTGTCAAAAGAAATGGGGCTCTGAGAAACTGGATTTAGCATTTTCATAATAGAACTCTCTTGTCTTGTGCTCCGTTTATTGCTCTCTTGATTGCTCGGCATTGTTTGGTAAGAGATGGGTCAGGAGAGTTGAGGTCTGCCCGCACGTCATTTCCACCCAAGAATCTTAAATAACAGCCTGAATTTCTCAGAGATGGGAGTAAATTAAAAGGTTATACCACTCCTTAAGGCCACCTTGTGACTGTAAGCACAGTTCGGCTTTTCTAACAAGTGAATTTTTTTAACAAAAACAGATCATCTCCTAAGGCATATATACTGGGATTTTAGAGAATGACGCCATGGTTTTTTTCTATCAAGAAGGTTAAACTCAGGATTATATGAAAAACACTCATTTTACCTCTGCTAACCTGTAAAGATTTCATTTTGCTTCATTTATCTTCTCTCTTACCCTATGCTAAACCATCCCTGGCTTCGATGAAAGAATCATGTCTCCATTCATTTCCTATCTTGCAGAATTGCCTCCACATTTCCTATCATCTGCACATAATCCTATTCTCTCCATTATTGTCTTAATACCAAGAACAGCACAAGATAATGGATAGGCACTGTAATAACAGTGTGGCCTGGAGGAGCCCCTCAAGGGAAATATCTTGATGCTGGTGGAATATTAATGCATCCTAGGTCCCTGATCGTCTTCTTTCACTTCATCTTCTGTTTTCTAAACTACATAATGACTTTCATATACATGACAAAAGCATTAGAACAGAAAAAGCCTCATTGATGAGCAGCGGAGCTGTGTGATGTTAAGGAGCCCTGTTCTTAATCTTTTGTACTATTTTGACCACCATCAGAGACAGTATGTGCAGGTAATTTCCAATTTGAATAGATACTAGTGTAAAGAAGCATAATCATATTGTGTTCATGCAAATGCCCATCAAAAACACCACATGAAGATAAATTAAAATATAATTCCTCAATAATGCATTTGTCTATAGGATGATTTTGGACAGATTAAAAATAAACAACTTGATATCACTTACACAAGTGAATGGATTCTTCCCAGAGAGCTAATCTTCAGCAGATTATGAATGGGACAGTAAATCAAAACCGCCTACATTAAACCATGTAGATAGGGTTATAGGTACAATTTGTTAAACATAATTTTACAATAAAAGGGAAAGAATTGATTTTTTTCTGAGCATAAATCCTACAGCCTAGGAAAATCCAGTAGCAAATAAAGGAATTGAATGTTGGGGGAAAGTGACTCCTTAGCATAATGGCAAATACCCTTTGATTGCTTCAGGCGGGATGAGTGTTCGCAACAACTTGCAAGAAACAGAGAACTTTGGGAACTCAGATTTCTCTCCTATTTCATTTACACCTTCTGTTTTGTGCTACTGGTCATGATATTAACTGCAAAAATGTTTCTGAGTCAAGTAAGAGGCTGATAAAAACGGTGCCTATCCAAGCTCTCTTGAAAAGAGATGAATAGAAAATGTCCCTGACATTTCTCAGATTCTTCAATAGAAAGATCAAAAGGTTGATATTTCTGTATGAAGAAAACTAAGAAAGTTGTTTGTGGAAGCTTCTTCTTTTGCAGATAATTATCCTCTTACTAAACTGACATAATAAAGGTTGAGCTTTGAGTTTTTGCCTGCTGAACATACTGAACATACTATTTTTAGTAACTCTATGAAAAGGCAATTGGGTAAATTTCAGGCTTTTTTTTTTTTTTTTTTTTTTTTTAATCACCAAACATTTATTAAGTGTTTACTATGGTCCCGGCACAGGGTTAGGCAACTGGTTGAAAGGTGGTCAATATAGACTGCTTCTTCTTCCCTCAGTCAGCTCACAGTCTAGTATCTAGTAGACAAAAGCTACATTCATTTATTTATTGGACAGGATCTCTATCATGCACCAGGAACAGGGTTAGACACAGTTAACAACATTGAGTTAACCAAGACACGGTTCTTGGTCTCAAGGTATTTTCAATTAGGAAAGAGACACATATATAACACCCTTACAGTCCTAATATGAGGTGGAGTGTAACAAGTGTTATAAATAGAACAACACATAAAATGCTGGGAGGTCCAGGAGAGAGGAGAATAACATTAAGCTTGAGGAATTAGTAGAAAAGAAAGTTCCATGGAAAAGATGACATTAGAAGGATCCACAGAATTTAATGGGTGAAGACGTAGAAGGAGATTTGGGTGAAGGAAACAACATGAACAAACATATTACATTCATATGTCTAAAATTGATCTAAATAAATGAAGAGGTAGAAGATAGTGGGAAATAATGGAACATTAAAGATTTTGTTTATTTTCAGTCAATAAAGGGGAATTGCTGAAGGATTTTGTCCACTGGAGTGTGATTAGCAGACGTTTAATCTGGCTGTGTAGCTTACAGGAAAAATCAAAAGAAAGAAGATAGGATATCCACTTAGGGAATTGTCAAAATAATCCAGATAAGAGACTGAAAATGGTCAAGCAACAGTGATCCAGGATAAGAGTTAAATGTAATAATGTCAAAATAATAGCAATCAAGCAAAATGTTTGACTATTTTATAATGAAAACATAGTGAATAGAAATAAAGTCAACCAGGACTCGAAGAAAAATTATATTAAACTCAACAGTTTGGGAATTTTTGTGTGTTTTTCTTGAAAGTGAAAATTGGGATGGACAGGGTTTGAGCTTTCAGAGAACACCATGGGATTTTTTTTTCTCAACAACAGTTTGTAAATCTCTTGACAAAAGGGAGAGATATTCCTTGTTTCTTTTCCCAGGAGAACAGGTTTCAGAAATGCTGTGTCTTAATTCAGTTTACAAGAATACATCCCAAACTGGCTTAATAGCCATGGAAGGGCCCCTATCTATAGGGAGTTGACCAGAGTTAATCTAAAATTCTCAGCTCCAAGTAGAAAACCAATTGCATAGCTCTTTCAACATTTTAACTTCTTTTAAAGATAGTGCAGTGATTGCTATTTAGTACGCTTGGGACTTTAAAAGAGACCTAATGATTGATTGGGAAGGTGAAGCTTCTTTAAAGTTCATCTTTTTTTTTAATACATATTTTTAAATGCCCATCTTATAGTTAACAGTAATATTGTAATATTTTTGCAGCAATGGCAAAGAAGATATATATCAATTCTAAGGGACAACAATAGGAGGGTATAAGATATATGAGATTTTTCTTTTTGGAGTAATGAAAACTTACTAAAATTGACTGAGGTGGTGACAGCACAACTCTGTGATAAATATGAAAGCCACTGAGTGTACACTTTGAATGGATTGTACAAAGCACGGGACTGTATAACACAATGAATCCTGTGGTGGAAGATGGACCATTGTTAACAGAACAAATATGAGAACATCTTTCATGAACTATAACAAGCATATAATACTAATACAGGGTGTCATTAACCAGGTGGTTTGGGGGGAAAATACACCAAATGTAAGATATTGGCTATAGTTAGTGGCAATATTTTGACAATGCTCTTTCATAGTTTGTAACAGTTTTTTTCACAACAATGCAAGGTGTTGGTGGTGGGGTAATAAGGGGAACGCTTTATGATGATATGCATGTTTGTTTTGTAAGTTTACAACTTTTACTACACACTCAGCTTATGGATGTTCGTATAGGAACGATAAACTTCAATAAAAAAAGTTCTATAAAAGCCTATCTTATAGACCAAAAGTTATTTAACATGCAACTCCATGGCAATGAACTCTTGAAATTAGAGTCCATCATTTAAAAATCTATTACAGATAGTATTATGACAATTATTTGATATTTTTCCCTTTGTAAGTCCTGCCATGTGACCTAGACAGACAGACACCATTTGTAATGTGAGCGATAATGGTACTAAATGCTTAGGTAATCTGTGGTGTTTTCAACCTGGCTTGATGGCAAAATGTTTCATTTTTAATACTAAAGGCTTTCACCTGTAAATAGCTTGGTCTCTCCCATACAGTGTTAGCTTGCTAAGGAAGGCTGGCCACTTCTTGAGGTGGGAGGACACCCCAACTTGTTCTCCTCTTTTCTTTCTCTTTCTCTTTGTCCCACCTTAAACCAAGAGAACTACAGTGTGCCTGGAATCTGCTCCGCATGAGAGAAGGCCCATTCCTTCCTCTTTTTCTCCTTTTACAGAGGGATCCTCTTTTACCATGGGTCAGTTGGCTTTGGAGGGGACATTTTTCAAAGTTCACATAATAATTCTAAATCTTCAAAATAATCATCTGAGGCAGAAACTATTATCATTATCATCATTTTAGAGATGAATACTTGATGTACTTCCCAATGTTACACATCTATCAAAGGGATGAACATTTTTTATCCAAACCGCTTGGCTCCAATGACTGTTTACTTAGCCACAACACTATACTACTTCTGCAAATGAACCATTATATTGATTTCATGATTCTGTATAGGGTCATGTTCTACATTTTGAAAAACAGTGAACTAGAATGCATTCAGAGCAGGGTGCTGAGTTGATGAGTGAGGTGATTTGAATCAATGTTATTTGGGAAATGACTGAAGGAATTGGTAGTGTTTAGTCTGGAGAAGAGAAAACCTAAGTGTGATTTGCGAATTTCTTCAAATATTTGAAGGGGTAGATATTTAGACTTGTTCCTTGTGACCTAGAGGGTAGGGCCAATTCTATAGGTAAGAAAATTTCATAGAAGACAAGTTTGAATTTAGTGTAGCAAAGAATTTTCTAAACACTAAGTTTGTCTAAAGGGAAAATGGGTTCACTGATAAGGTAGTATATATGTATACAATATGTGCAGCCATGGTTAAATGCTATGAATAAAAGTGTAGAAACAGAAAATAATAAGATAACGACTCAGAGGGTCAGAGGAAAACCTACATTTATGGAGAGTTTAATAAAATATTCTTCATAAGGTGATATTTAAGCAGAATCCTCAAAAGAAGCAAGGGATGGAGCCTTTTGTTATCAGGGAGGAAAGTATTACAGGCAAATGGAACAGTACAAAGGCCCTGAGGTACATGTACTCGACAGGTTTGGGGAATATTATCTGATCCATAGCTGTATTGGAGTGAACAAATGGGAAGGTTGTGGAAGATGAGGTTAGAGAGTTGGGAAATAGGAATGGATTCTGTTAGACCTTCTAAGTGATTTTGAGCAGAGTGACTTGATCTAATTTGAACTTTAAAGGAATCACTCTGACCTGACTATTTTGTAGAAAATTGGCTGTTGGAGGGAAGAGCAGAAGCAGTAGACTAGTTTGGACATTATTTTTTCACTGGAGGTATATAAAACAGCCTCAGGTCATTACCTATTTGGGATGTGATAAAGGAGATTCGCTGCCTCATATCTTAAACATTGGACTAAGTCACTTCTACGATCTCTTCTGACTTTAGGATTTGTGATCCTATATTTCATTTTACATTTCAAATTCCTTTCATGTACACAATTTTAATGATGTTAAAAAAATAAGTGTAACATCAATGACAAATGAACAAAAAGAAGTCTTAAAGATAAATTTTGTACATTGTAATATAATGTATATTAATAAGTCTAAAATGGACTTGAAATGATTAGTTGCTCTTACGAAGTTCAAAAGTGATCAAGTCTCTGAAGTATGTAGATCCATCTCTTATGCTGAAGGCTAAACCCCTACACAATTTCTATTGGATAAGAAAAAAAACTAAACACTTTTGAGAGTCCCTGTGGATTAAAATATGTTTTCACTTAAATTATTTTCTAGAGATTTTAGTAAAGAGCATCAAAAAAGCATGTAAACCCTGATTTGGCCACTTATAATTTGTGTTTCTTCAAGTCTTTGTTCTTTAATTTCTGTGATGGCATATATATAAGAGTCTATATCTAACTGTAGCTATAAGGATTCAGTAAACAGTATAAAAAAGCGACAGGAGGTATGTGATGCCAGAAATCATTTGCAAATGTATAGAGCTTATAATTTTATGTTTTCAATTATTTTTATGTTCATTTGATCTTCAGAGCAATATTATAAATTAAGCAGGGCAGCTAACTGCACTTCCATTTTTAGAAGAGATTTTGGACATCCTGATTTTTAAATTATTTCCCATATTCTTGTTTGCATTATGAACATGTGAGCCCCTTAAGGCCATATCCAAATATATCTTCTATAGTCTTCACAGAGCTGGAGAGCATGTAGTAGGTATTTAATAAAACTATTCCATAGAAGCCCAGGGAATCTGAGCTTCTGTCCTGGTGCCAGGTTGTTTTCCTATGATACTGGAAACTCACTCCCCTTGGCTGAGGATCTTAGGAATCAGCAGTAAATGCGTGAAGAAAAAAGAATTGTGAGCCTTTCTTTAACCTGAGAAACCTGAAGGGGACGCTCTCGCAGGTCAGAGATGTGTTTCCTGTAACAGAGAGCGATTTACTTATTATAGTTGTGTGGATTCAACTTGGCATTTAAAGGACACTGGTAAATTTAATTCAATCGTTTATTCTCTCTCTCTCTCTCTCAGTGTACAATGGTAGTGAAACCGAAAAATACATCATACAAGTTTTTTCCTAACAAAGAGTTTATATTCAAGTTAGGAAAATAAAATATGTGCATATGAAAGATGTGGATGGACTTTGATAGAGTGAAGAAGCCACATGGGCATGAGTTGTGTAGAAGTTGATAACTCGTTCAAGATCTTAACAGGAAACAAATGACTAAGAAGGTTTCAGGTCTAAGTACAGGTTTTCTCAGGACTGGAGATGTCTGTGCGTGTTTGAAAGCAGAAGGAAAGGAGTAGAGAGTTACTGGAGAAGGAGGCTATGAACATAGGAGCAAGAGAATTCAAAAATTGAAAAGTGCTTGAAACTTGCAGGAGCAGGTTTCCCTCTGAGAATAGAAAAGTGGGCTACAGAGAAAACATGTTTGTTACTTTGCACAAGTGAATACTCCCCTGTCCCTTGAAAACATTCAATGTGCATCTATTACTTCATAGCAGTGAAAACTACTCATTTCTTTATGATGCAGAGTCTCATATGACTTTAAAGAACTTTTCAATTTGACAGCAAAACATTCTATTTACAACACATATTTCTCATCTTCTCATATTAATAGCTGAAATCTGCTATTTCACTTTTTAGTGTTAGTACAGTCTGTTCCGATTTTTTCAAGAGACATAACCTTGTTGACTGAACAAAAATAAATGTGACCTCAGTGGATAGCTTCAACACATCCAAGTGTGATTTGGTTGAGGCAGATGGGATGACAGGGAAAAGGTTCACAAGACAAAAGTTTACTTCTCACTCACACGTTGCCTCTATCATTTCACTGTCCTTAATGAAGCCACAGAACCCCTGCTGCATTCAGGAAAACTTTAAAACATGGTATGTTTCTGATAACCCTACTAAACTTCTTAGTACTTTTAACATATTTTCCGTGTAACTATTGTAACTATTGCGGCAACACTTGAAGTTCATTGATATGCTATTTAGCCCACTCCTCCTCGATCTGCAGAGCGATCACATCACAGCTCATCTTCTGTGAAGAGCGCTTATGAAAGATAAAATTTGAGATTAGGGAATCCCTCTAGCAGGGCCAAGAAAGAAGCTAATTGTGGAGTATACTTTTTCTTCTAATATTTACACAATATCAGTGTAATTGACAAGAAAAGACATAAAGTAATATATGTGCCAACTAAACAAGAATGTGGTTGGAAAGTTCTCCACCTTTCCTATGCTGCATTAAAATGACTTTCTGCTATTTCTGTAGGTAGGTCACACATTAACTCATTTTACTTTCAGATGTGTGAAGAAAATTATGCATGAGCAAGTCCTCTAGGTTATAGATAATGTAACATAACAATTGGAAGATAATGTATTTTAAACTGATAATGAAAAGTCTTTCTTTTCAAACAAACTCTTCAACCTTCTCATTTTACACTGCTGATAGAGAATCATTCTAGAGTAGAGAATATTCAAGTGAGTAAATTATTCTTTTCTTGGCCTCCAATATTTTTCCAGTGAATAGTCAGTCCATCAAGAAGTCTTTTTTTAAAACATCTAGTTATCACCCAGCACTGTGCTAGGTAATGGGAAATGTATCTAGGGCATTTAAGATCTGGCTGAGAAGACTACTGAATAATTCAAAATGGTATATAGCCAGGTAGTCAGTGACACAAAACTGTGGATTTTTCTAGACTTAGTAATTTTTTATCCTCCCCACCCCCAGCTTCATGGAAGAGGAAACTAGAGTTCCATGGGCTGATGTGACCTTTCCAAAGTCACACTTAATTAAGGGTAGGCATAGACTAGCATCCATTGATTTTTAGTCCATTGTACAATGGCTTGCTTCTCTTTAAAATTCAAAGAAAGGAAATATAGGTGCTGGCTGGGTTCTCTGGTAATGGATATACAAATAAGCTGAAAACTAAATACTTGTATTGAGTACCCCAAACTAGAAATGACATTTTATTTATGAATGCTTTCCAACTTTTGATGACTGCATGATGCAAGGTATTTGGCAATTAATGCATTTATGATATTGGCTGTGATCATGATTGATTTCTTAATGCTCTTTTAGTGTTTGCATTTGAATCTGTATGAAGTTGATGAGTGAGAAAGCAGGTCTGTTGCTTTAGAGTGCTTTTGTTTATCACCTTACAGATTTATCTCTGTGTTTCTGTTTCTCTTAACTTTTGTAAAAATAATCTTTCATACCAGTTATCTATGTTCAAGGAAATTTGCTCTTCTTTGATAATTTTGCCCTTTCATTTTCTCTGAGGCATATTCAACTTCAGAGTGATCAGATATTTCTCTGATAATATTCTCATGATTTCTGATGCTTCGTTTTTAAATTTCATATGGGAGCATAATTCCAAAATCATTTTCAAGTAAAATGTAGTCCTTTGAATTGTTACATGTGTAATTTAACAACTACCTTGAAATACAAAATATTAATACTTTCTACTACATGTTCTTTATCCTTTTCCTGCCAGAGTTCTGAACTCTAATTAGTTTACTCTAAATTGTAATAGTCAGACGGGGATTTATTTAGCATAATACATATATATTTGAATTTAACGTTGTCTACTTTGTCAAAATACTCTTACAGATCCTCCTTATGAAGTCTTTCGCGTTCAGTCTTATACCATGTTATCGTGAATAAAAGCTAAACTATAAATCTAGCTATATCCATAAACATATTACATTGGATGCTGTCTACTTTATTGTTCCTGCGAGTTTTCCATGAGCATTTTCTCATGAAATAAACTTTCTAAACTAATAACTTCATTTCAATGCCTCCAGAAATATTTCCCCATGAATTAGCTAATATGCTTATATCCATTTGACATAATTATTTCAGCTTTTGCTCAGATATCATGTAGACATACTGTTTTAAAGTCCTTGAGACTCATTTGAAAACCAGAATAAAGAACAAATATTAGGAGGAGATGTCTAATCGTTTATGTTTGCTTTAAGTCAGCAAACCTGCTGTGATGTTAAACAGCGCTCAAGGGCCACAGCTAGCAGTACCTGTGCATTAGCCTTGGCTCTGAACCATTTTCTCTAATGTCTCCATTTTTCCAGCTTCTCACCTTGTGATTAATTTTCCCCTTGAAAATATTATCTCGCTTCTCTGAACCTTTGTTTCTTTCCCTAAATATGCATTGTATCTTCCCTTGATGAATTCAGTTCAATCCGATGCTGTTGACTGTGGGTGGTGTGAGGGGAGGGTTTACCCCAAACGCTAAAGGAAGAGGATGTATCTCATCTAAAGTAAAATTAAAAATCCAGAACATGATTGCGGTATAACCTTTGAGCTGCTAAATGAGCTGTTGTGAGTATTCTTTTCTTTCACCTCTTTTTTATTTTCTTCACACAGAGAAAAAAATTCTAGACATGCCAAAAGTTACATGTGGTACTGAGTTTTCTTCTAGGAGGAATGTGGCATTTGGAGACACAAATAGGTCATGAATAGGTCCTACCTGAATTCCCTGAAGGTCATGAAATATAACATTTCCTATTTTTATCACCCCCAGCAAAGAAAGTAGTCAATAATAAGTGCTTGGTAATTGTTTTTGTTCTTGTCACAGCTTAGTGCAAAAGAGAGAATATTCTTTTGCAAATATCAACAATAGCTCTGATGATATTTTTTCTAACTGCCAAAATAATGCACAAGGACCTAATTAAAGATCACAGTCCAGATAAAGAACATACTCAGTAGCCACTGTATCCACTTTTCTCCCAAAATGTTGAACAGTGGCATTAACTACTTCTAGTACCTCATATGGAAATATTAATATCTGTTTGATACATCTCTAAGCTTTACATGACTGATTAGCCTTCCTCATAATTAAAGTTAACGTTTAAAATCATGCTCTAGGTTTTCCTGGCGCTAACCATGCAGACCTTGCTTAACATGGAAAAGATCCAGTGAGTAATGTGGAAATGTCATGAACCCAATTTTAGTAAAGTTTCCTTGTTTTGTGGAGGTTCACTGAAAGGTGACTCATGTTCTCTCAAATTATATGGAAGGAATCTGAGTGTTGATAATACTAATATTAAATACAAAAGAAACTTTAACTTTGTGCCTCAATTAGGGTTTTCATTCAGTTTTGAGGGCAAAAATATATGCTATCTAGAAAGAGCCATTAAAATTTAGTGCTTCATGAACATTTGGAAAAGAAACTGGGATTGTGAAAATTTTCAGGCAGGCTGAAGTGAGGATGTTGTTTTCTAAAAGGCTGAACATTTGTTACAATTGGTAAACCAATACTGAAGCATTGCTACTAATCATAGTCTATACTAATGTAAGATGTTAATAACAGAGGACAGTATGTGTGTGTGTGTGGAGGGGTGAGGGGAGTTATATGGGGATTCCCTATACTTTTGGTGTAATTTTTCTGTAATTCTAAAACTTCTCTAAAAATAAAGTTTATATATATATATATATAAATAGCTGAACATTGTATACTACACATTCATGGTAAGGACCTCTCCTCTCTTCATTTCGTGCCCTGCTGTTAGAGGCCTCAGAGCTTCTTGTAAACATGTACTTAGGTGATTTACCCCCAAACACTTCAAATCTTATTACTACGCTCTCCTTGCAAAAGCACTGCAGTCTAACTTTTCTCCTATTTCTGCCTTAATGAACTTTGACCTAAAAATAAACGTTTTTTTCCCTACGACAAGTACTGGCACTGAGATGAATTCAAATGTTAATCTTTTGCCACTATATTCCATCAAAATCTTTTTACTCCACCATAAATTTCTCTTTTCCTTTTCAGAAGAAAACACAGCAGAGAAGCACTTGTGTATGACCCTGGTAGAAAGCAGTTAGAGTATTATCTTTTTTAAAAAGAAAAGAAAATCACATAAAATTGACCTAGTACATCTGTTTAAAGTTATAGGAAATCATTTGAATTCATATGTGGTTTATTCTATATTATGAATTTTAAATGTACCCTGTACAAGTCAACCCCCCTTTTTATTCTGTTCTTATTAATCTTTATCATGTATTGACTGAGTAAAGCAATAATTTTTAAACACTAAGAATTACATCCCTCCAGCAGTTTGGTTGACTAATACATTCGTGAATTGCTCAATTGTAAAAACAGATTGATAAAAGGGTATTATACTGTAAGACAGAAAACAAACTTATAGACCTACAAAGTGAATTACAAGATAAGCTTTCTGCCTTCCCAAAGGCAAATGATACTGGGGAATTTTTCTCAGATCAAAATTGCCCCTGAATAATTCACATTACCTGCTTTTAGGGGACTGCAGCTCTGGTATAGAGTATTAATTTTTGATGTTTCAAGTTGTATTTCTATGTATCATATTGTGACATAAAATGCTGTTTTCTGGCATATCAGATGAATTCATACTGTTTCTAAATATTAGCTTGAATAGAGAAATTTCTTTAGTGACTTCTCACTTTATAATAATAAGAATATAGTATTTCTTTATAGCCAATGAAAGACTTTCATCATGATAATTTATGACACCATCATCAAATATATGACTTTCAAAATATATATTTATGCTTTCTTCTAGGTTAGATACTGACCTTTATCATTTTTTAATGGATATGTTTAAGAGACAATGTAACAATATAGAAAAATCATTGAACTATGAGTCAGGAAACTGGTTTCTGTTTTAGATTCTTCCATTCATTAGAGAGACCAAAAGCAAGTTACTTAACATATTTCTGTCCAAGTTTTATCATCTGAGGTAACAAAGTTGGGTTAGGCTTTTAGAAATATAGTTTTGAGATTTTAAATAATTTGACTTAAAGAATATTTCCTGTCTCACTGTGCCAACACTACAGCTAAATAGAGGGGTTACTATTTCTATCTAATTCATCTCAATCAACTTTTCCATAATTGTACTTGTTCCACTTACATGTAATAATCTCCAGGTCCTATAACATTTTCCTAAACACCATATCTCAAATACTGCCTGTTTCCAAATTTCTTTTGCCAGACTTTCCTCTCTCTGCCAAATCCCTTTTCAATTCTTCCCAAAGACAGAGGGTTGGACTGTGAATCAAACACTAACTGCTTTCTAGGGAATATGATTAATTTCAATTTCGTGATTAATCTAAAGATGCATCTCATGCAAACCATTCCATTCAATTAAGCAAGAATTTCCCGCTCTTTTTTCAGTAAATCTAACACTGCATCTTAGATTTGCATCACCCCTCATTTCAAATCACATGCGTTTTATTGAATTTAAAAATCTACCTTTACTTTGTTGAATAAGAAACTTTATAAATCTAGATGACTTGGATTGAGAAGGTCGAATATATTTTTTAAATCTGGAAACTTCCAAGTTGTAGAATATTATCATTTATCCGGAGCTCTGGAATGAAGACAAGAGTACTAGGCAGTTGACCTCCAAAGCAATCAATGGAAACATGTCAGTGGCCTTGGGCAGAAATGTCACAAACCACATGGGCATCCATCTCCATTCTACAGAGAGAAATTGCTTGTTAGCTAAGGAAGGGTCCACTTAGCCCATTTGCATATATTATTCTTTTAATCAACTTTACTGAGGTAAAATTTATAAATAAAATACACCCATTCTGTGTTAGGTTTGCTGAATCTTGACAAATACATGCACTCATTTACTTACCATCACAATCAAGGTACATAACCTTTTTATCACTCCAGAAGATTCCCTTATGATCCAACCCTTTTCCCTACTCTCGGACTTAGACAACCAGTGATCTACTTCTCAAAATAACAGTTTAAATTAATCATTCCTAGCCTTTCTTATAAATAGAATCATACAGAATGTTCTCTTTTGTTTCCAAAATCTTTGGCTCAGCATATTTTTTAGGTCAATGCATGTTGCTGTGTGTGTTAGAAGCGCCTTATTTTTAATCCAGAGTAGCATTCCATTATATGGATGCACCACAATTTTTTTATCAACTCACCAATTGCTGGACAAATGAGCTGTTTCCAGTATTTATATTACTATGAATAAGTTCCTGTGAACATTCTTGTACAAGTCTTGGCATAAACATATTTTCATTCCTATTGGGTAAGAATTGCTGGATCATATGGTATTTAAATTTATAAGAAACTGCCAAATTGCTTTCCAAAAAGACAATACATTTTTCATTCCCACCAGTAATATATGATATTTCCAGTCATTCTACTCTTCACCAACATTTGGTTTTGTCAGTTTTTTTTAATTGAAGCCATTCCAATGGGGGAAGTTTTAATTTGCATGTTTTTAATGACAGCAGAAGTTGAGCATCTTATATGTGCTTTTTGGCTCCTAATGTATCTTCTTTTGTGAGTTATATGTTCAAGTATTTGTCATGAAGTTGTTTGACTTCTTATTGAGTTGTAAGGATTTTTTGGATATTCTGGATTATGTCCTTTTTCATATCCATAATGTTAGGACTATTTTCCTAGGCTGGCCTTGCACTGTCATTTTCTTAACACTGTCATTCAAAGAGCAGAAACTTAATTTTGATGATGTACATTTTATTAATTTTGAAATCTTTTTTACTTTTCGTGTCTAGCTAAGAAATCTTTGACTACCTCAAGATTACAAATATTCCTCCTAAGTTTTCTCCTAAAGGTTTTACAGTTTTCACTTTTATATTTAGGTCTATTTTTGTATTTTGAATTAATTGTGTGTATGGTATGAGGTAAGGGTCAAGGTTTGGATTTTTTGTTGTGTTTGCATATGGATATCCAATTCTTCCAGTCCCACATTTAATTGAAAAATCAATTCACAGTATATGTATGAGTTTGCTAATCTCATTACTGTTTCATTGGACAATGTATCTATCTTCACACCAATACTGCACTGTTTTGATTGCTCTCTTGATTTACTCTAGCTTTATAATCAGTATTCAAATTAAAGTAGTGTAAGTCCTCAATTTTGTTCTTTTTCAAAGTTTTATGACTATTGTGTTAGTCAGAGTTGTCCAGAAAAATAGAATGGACATATATATCACGATAGCAAATGTAAATATTATATACATGTGTATATATATATGAGATTTATCATAAGGAATCCAGTCATGTAACCATGGAGGCTGCTAAGTCTGAACTCTGTAGTACATACAACAAGCTGGAAACTGTAATAATGGTGATGCTGAAGTCCCCTGCCATACATAGCTGCTAATCTGTTTCCATCTTTCTAGTATATTGGTATTTAAATTTTGTAAAAACAGTCTTAATGTATGCAATACCACCCATATTCCCATGTTATAGTATTTTAGCTTTTCTTCTAGTAATATACATGACCTTAGACTTTACATTTCAACCACTCATGCCCATATAGTAGTTCTGCTAGTTACAAATATGTGCAGAAGTTTGATATTGTTTATGAATTCCAAAAATAGATATTGGATTATGCTTGTAAACTGGTTTGTTCCTCTGGGCATATTAGACTATATTGGATTTAGAGGTTTCACTTTTACTTGATTAAATAACGATTAAGGCTTTGATTGGGCTACGTCAGTCCCCTTGGGGCAGGGACTCTCAGGGAAACCACACTGAAGAGAAGGGAGGTTGGAGTTTTAAGGTTGGAGCCCCGGGAAGTAAAGTCACAGAGAAGCAGATACATGAGGAAGGAGAGAAGACTCAATTAGACAGGGCAGAGGCCCTGGGAAGAGAGATGAGCCATTAGCCTGATAATCTATAGCTGGCCTTGTGGAGAGAGCAGAGCAGTCAAGCCCGGAGAGGAGCAAGCCCCGGGAGAGAGACAAGACTTATCCCAGCCTACAGCTGATATTGGAAGAAGCTGGGACCATGGAGCCTTAAGAGGAAGAGGAAGCCTGAACCCTTGCAGACATTGGCAGCCATCTTGTTCCAGCACTTGGCAATAGACTTTCGTGAGGGAGGTAACATACACTTTATGGCCTGGTAACTGTAAGCTTCTACCCTAAGTAAATACCCTTTATAAAAGCCAACAGATTTCTGGCATTTTGCATCAGCACTCCTTTGGCTGACTAATACAATATGCTTTCACCATTTCTATTCATTTCCAAAGCTTTACAAAAAAACTTTTTACCAATTCTGCACAATTTAACCCTCAGCTTTCTATTTGCTACCCTAATTCTATTTTCTGGTTTAATATATTCTAATTATTAACTCCATGAGTTTACACATATATTTAGTTTGTAATAGCGTCACCAAAAAGTATTTGTCTTTTTGTGTCTGGCTTATTTCACTCAACATAATGTCCTCCAGATCATCCATGTTGTCATATGCTTCACGACTTCTTTTCTTCTTATCACTATATAATATTCTATCATGTATGTACACCACAATTTGTTTATCCATTCATCAGTTGATGCACACCAAGGTTATTTCCAACTTTTGGCAATTGGGAATAATGCCACTATGAATATCAGTGTGCAGATTTCTGTTCATGTCTCTGCTCTCAGTTCTTCTGGTTATATACTTAGTAATGGTATTGCCGGGCCACATGGTAAGTCTATATTCAACTTCCTTAGGAACTGCCAAACAGTCCTCCACTGTATTAGTTAGGGTTCTCTAGGGAAACAGAATCAACAGGAGATATCTGTAAATATGAGATTTTATAAGAGTCTCTCATGTGACCGTAGAGATGCACAAGTCCAGGTTCTGCAGGCAGACTGCAAACCAGGGGCTCTGATGAAATTCCAGTGATGGTCCTTGATGAGTTTCTGGAAGATATTGGCTGTCCAAAGATGAGCTGAGAAATTCTCTCTGAATATTGAAGTCATTTCCCTTTTTATGGCATTGAACTGATTGGATAAAATGTCACTCATTGCTGATGGCAATCTCCCTGGTTGATCGTAGATGTAATAAGCCATCTATGCAGTAAACTCACTGCCTATAAATGTCTTTGTATTACAATCAGCCCAGTGCTTGCTTGACCAAACAATTGGGCACAATTACCGGGCCCAGTTGACACATTAGCCTAACCATCATATCCACAGTGGCTGTACTATTCTATATTCTCACCAACAGTGAATAAGCATTTCTATATCTCCACATTCTCTCCAACATTTACAGTTTTCTGACTTTTTTAATAGCGGCCCTTCTGAAAAGTGTGAAATGATATCTCATTGTAGTTTTGATTTGTGTTGCCCTAATCACTAGTGATGTTGGACAACTTTTCATGTGTTTCTTCACCATTTGTATTTCTTCTTTGGATAATTGCCTTTTCAAGTCTTTTGCCCATTTTTTAATCAGGTAGTTTGTCTTTTTATTGTTAAGTTGTATGATCTCTTTGTATATCATGGATATTAAACCCTTATCAGATATGTGAATTGCCAAATATTTTCTCCCATTGAGTCAGCTGCCTTTTCACCCTTTGACGAAGTCCTTTGAGGTGCAAACATGTTTAATTTTGAGGAGGTCCCATTTATCTATTTTTTCTTTTGTTGCTTTTGCTTTGGGTGTAAGGTTTAAGAAACTACCACCTACCACAAGAACTTGAAGATGTTTTCCTACATTTTCTTCTAGGAGTTTTATGGTTGTCACTTTTATATTTAGGTCCTTGATCCATTTTGAGTAATTTTTGTATAAGGTGTGAGACAGTGGTCCCCTTTTTTTTCTTTTGGATATGGATATCCATTTCTCCCAGCACCATTTTTTAATAGACTGTTCTGGCTCAGCTGGGAAGGCTTGACTGCTTTGTCAAAAATCACTTGACTGTAGATGTGAAGGTCTACTTCTGAGTTCTTTATTTGGTTCCATTGGTCAATCTCGCTGTCCTTATGCCAGTACTATGCTGTTTCTACCACTGTAGCTAAGTAATATGCTTTAAAGTCCTCCAACTTCATTCTTCTTTTCTAAGAACTTTTTGACTATTTGGGATCCCTTACCCTTCCAAATAAATTTGATAATTGGTTTTTCCATTTCTGCACAAAAGGCTGTTGGGATTTTCATTAGGATTGAGTTGAATTTATAAATCACTTTGGGTAGAATTGGCATCTTAACAATATTTAGACTTCTAATCCATGAACACTGGATGTCCTTCCATTTATTTAAGTCTTCTTCAGTTTCTTTTAACAATGTTTTGAAGTTGTCTGAATACAGGTTTTTTATGTCCTTGGTTAAGTTTATTCCTAAATATGTGATTGTATCAGTTGCTATTATAAATTGATACTTTTTATAATTTCCTCCTCAGATTGTACATCAGTAGTGCATAGAAATGCTATTGATTTTTGTGTATTAATCTTGTATCCCCCACTTTGCTGAATTTGTCTATTAGTTCTAATAGCTTTGTTGTAGATTTTTCAGATTTTAGATGTAGGATCATATCATCAGCAAATAGTGAAAGTTATACTTCTTCCTTTCCTATTTGGGTGCCTTTTATTTCTTTATCTAGCCTCATTGCTCTAGCTAGAACCTCTAGCACAATATTGAATAACAACGGTGAAAGTGGGCATCCTTGTTTTGTTCCTGATCTTAGCAGGAAAGCTTTCTACTTTTCACCATTAAGTACAATACTAGCTGTAGGTCTATCACATATGCACTTTACCATATTGTGAAAGCTTCCTTCTATTCCTATCTTTTGGAGTGTTTTTATCTAGAGAGGGCACTGTATTTTGTCAAATGCCTTTTCTGCATCATTTGAGAGGATCATGTGATTTTTCTGCTTCAATTTATCAATGTGGTTTATTACACTAATTTATTTTCTTGTGTTGAACCACCCTTGCATACCTGGGATAAAATCCACTTGATTGTGGTGTATAATTCTTTTAATGTGCTTTTGGATTTGGTTTGCAAGTATTTTGTTGAGGACTTTTGCATCTATATTCATTAGAGATATTGGTCTGTACTTTTCTTTTTTTGTAGCATCTTTATCTGCATTTGGACTTAGGGTGTTGTTGGCTTCTTAGGAATGAGTTTTGTAGTGTTCTTTCCTGTTCAATTTTTTAGGAAGAGCTTGAGCAAGATTGGTATTAGATCATCTTTGAATGATTGATAAAATTCACCTGTGAAGCCGTCTGGTCCTGGGCTTTTCTTCTTTGGGAGGTAGTTGATGATGGTTTCAATCTCTTCACTTGTGATTGGTTTGTTGAGGTCTTCTATATCTTCCAAAGTCAGTGTAGGTGGTTCATGTGTTTCTAGGAATTTGTCCATCTCGTCTACATTATCTAGTTTTTTGGCATATACTTCTTCATAGTGTCCTCTTACAATTTCTTTTATTTCTACAAGGTCAGTGGTAATATCCCCCCTCTCATTTCTTATTTTTAAAATTTATTTGCTCCTTCTTCCTTTTTTTCTTCATCAGTCTTGTTAAGCATTTTTCATTTTGTTGACCTTCTCAAAGAAATAACTTTTGGTTTTGTTGATTCTCTATTGTTATTTTTTTCTTGATTTCATTCATTTCTGCTCTGATCTTTACTATTTCTTTCCTTCAGCTTGGTTTGGGATTAGTTTGCTGTTCTTTTCCTATTTCCACCAGGTGTGTCATTAGATCTTCAATTTTAGTTCTTTGTTCTTTTTTAATGTAAGCATTGAGGGCTATAAATTTCCCACTCAGCACTGCCTTTGCAGTGTTTCATAGGTTTAGATACTTTGTGTGTTCTCATTTTCATTCACCTCAAGATATTTGCTGAATTCTCTTGCAATTTCTTTTTTGACCATAGCATTTGGAGACAAATACTTCCCATTAGTTATGGGGAGTCTAAGTGCCAGAGTAGGAACTATTTCTATGGCCAAACAAGTCCCAGTAGAAACATCTCTAAAATCAGTGATTTGTGTCGCTGATATTCCCCTGCCCTGAGTATGGTTTAGTGTAAACACGAATGGATGGAATATCTTACTCCATGTCCTAAAGTTCCCCATATTATTTTTCCAGCAGACGTTAGGGCCTACATTCCCTTGGGGCAAAGAAAGGGGACTGGTTCTCGTATTTTACCTTGAATCTGGGTTTAGGTTATGTACAGGCACGAGAGGAAAAAGATCAAATTGCTGAATTTCTGTGTGGACATCCATACAGACCTTTCTCTCAGAGCCTCATTTCCCCATGTGTTAGTAAAAAGGATTATCCCCACTTTTCTGAAGTTCATTATGGGACTAACATCTGAGATAGGTCTTTTGTAGACAACATATAGATGGTTTATATTTTTTTATCCATTCTATCAGTCTTTGTCTTTGATTGGGGAGTTCCAGTCATTAACATTCAATGTTGTTATTGTAAAGGCATTACTTACTTCATCATTTTGTTCTTCAGCTCTCTGTTGTCATATCATTCTATTGTCTGTCTTCTGACCCATTAGTTGACCCTTTTTAATAATCTTAATTTCTACACTCTTTTCCAAATCTCTTACCTTTGTTTTTTCCTTTCAGTCTGCAGCACTCCCTTTAGTATCTCTTGTAATTCTGGTTTTTGAGTAACATATTCTATCAGTTTTTGTTTGTCTGTGAAGACTTTGAACTCACCCTTATTTTTGAAGAACAGTTTTGTCAGATATAGAATTCTTGGCTTTCAATTTTTCTTTTTCAGTATAAATACATCATATCACTTTATTCTCTTCTCCATGGTTTCTTATGAGAGGTTGGCACTTAAGTTTCTCTTGTATGTGATGCTTTGATTTTCTCTTTGCTTTTTGCTTTCAGAATCCTCTCTTTATCGCTGATATTTGTCATTCTGAATAGTAGGTGTCTCAGGGTAGGTCTATTTGTATTTATTCTGCCTGTGGTGCATTGTCCTTCTTGGATATTGATATTTATGCCTTTCATAAGGGTTGAGTGTTTTTGGTCATTATTTCTTCAAATATTCTTTCTGCACCTTTACCATTCTTTTCTCATTCTTGGACACCTATAATGTGTATGTTTGTGCATTTTGCACTGTCATTCAGTTCCCTGAGACCCTGTCCCACTTTTCCATTCTTTCATTCCCATAAAGTCTGTTACATTTCTTTGCAGACTTTCAAATTTTTCTTTATGTTCTCCTAGTATCTTCTTAATATCCTTTATTTCTTTAGTCATATTTTCTTTAAATTCTTTGACTTGATTTAAGAGAGTTGTGTGATTATCACTGATTAATTGTCTTAAATCTTATATCTCTTCAGGATATTTGTTTTGTTCCTTTGTGTGGGCCATGTCTTCCTGTTTCCTAGTACGGCTTGTACTTTTTTACTGATTGTCTAAGCATTTGAAAGAATGAAACACCTCATTCTTTTTATTTCTTAAGATGGAAAACGGTGAACTTTTTTCTTTTCTCATATCAAATTTTAGTGCTATAAATTACCCACTTCATTTCTTAACCTGTATCCTACAACTTTTGTCATATTGTGTTCTCATTTTCATTTTTATATTTTAACAATATTTTAAAAATATTTTAAAGTTTCCTTTGTGATTTAATTCTTTCACTCTTGGGTTATTTAGAAGTATAGTATTTAATTTCTAAATGTTTATATTAATAGGACATACTTTGTGTGGTTTTAGTCTTATTAGATTTCTTGAGATTTATTTTATTGACTAAGAATGTGTTCTATGTTGGTGAATGTTCCATATACACTTGAGAGAATGTGTATGCTGTGTAGTTGGCTGGGGAAGTTCTATAAATGGTTGATAGTTCTGCTTAAGTTCTTTCAACTACCAAGGAATGAATGTTGATGATACATCTTTTTATCCTTTTAGTTATTTTAGTTTCTTTGTCATGTATTTGAAGCACTGTGATTAGGTGCATACTCATTTAGAATATTTATATCTTCTTGATGAGACAACCTCCTTATCATTATAAAAAGTCCTTCTTCATCTCTGGTAATGTTCCTTGTTCTGAAGTCTATTTTTCCTGACATTAGTATAGTTGCTCCTGTTTGTTTTTGTTTTTGTTTTTGGTAAAGTGTTTGTCTTAATGATTACATAAGTATTCACTTCCATTTATAAACTAACATATTTGTATTTCCACATGACTGCAATATAGTGTAATAGTTAAGGCAATATACTTGAGAGCCATAACAAGGAATCTGAGTGTTTGCCATACAAAATTTAAAAATGAAATGAATTTTATTAAAAAGTTAATAACAACATTACTATTTACATTTGCTACAAAATATACAATAGCACAGTATTCCCTACAACAGTATGTTTTGGAAACAAAAAACATTTTTTAAGCAATCAATAAATTCTATACTTCTCAGGATATGCTTTATTGAGTGGTACAAAGATTCTTCTCATTTTTGTATTTGAGAAACAAGATATGATTCTGTTTTACATAGGTGTGAACAAGTAAAGTTAGCTAATATGTTAAATGTAAAAATATTCCTTAAATAGCAATAAAATAGTGTAAAATAAAGAATTCTTCCCGTTTTTTGTGACACTGAGGAGTATCAAATAGGGAAAATTCATGGTTTCATTGTCAAAATAACACACACGCATTTAAGACCCTAGATGCACTCGGGTCATTTGTAGCTCATCGGGGTAATGTTTTCTCTCTCTTTGAGAATGCATGTACTACAATTGTTCAATGCTGTATCTCTAATGTCTGAGAACTCAATATGTATTTTCGCATGAATGGATCCAGAGATCACTCTTCCAAAATTTATTTAATAGTATTTCAACAAGTATTTTATCTCTGCTTGAAATGCTGGTCTAAATACTGGGAAAACAATGGTATATATAGTATATAAGCCCTGTGTCATCATGGAACTTATATTCTAGTGGTGGGAAGTAACAAATCAGGAGGTCGCAAGTGCTTTGAAGAAAAATATTCAAAGTAATAGAGAAAGAGTCAGGGCTAGGTGGGCAGAGGGTTAAATATAGTTTGATTAGAGAAGGTCTTTTTTTCTAAATTGATATCTGAGCAGTGAGACCTGGAGACAGAAAGGGAGATGTCCATGTGGCTTGCTCAGGAAGGAACTGTCCAGGCAGACAACAACATGGGAAAAGTCTTGAAGTAGAAGTGCACCTAATAAGTCCCAGAAATGGCAAGGGGGTCTGTGTAGCTAGGCCCAGCAATAGGAAATTAGTCAGAGGGAGGCAACAGAGACTTTTTGGACCCTGGTGATGATTTGATTTTTACTCTGAGTTATTCAGGACACTACTAGAGGTATATGAGTAGAGGAGGAGCTGACAAAACAAGTGACATGATCTGATTCATTCTCTGGGATCTCTATTTATAGTTATAAAATTCAGGTTTCCCTTTTAAGAAAATAAGATTTAAATATCTTACTTTTGAAAATATCACAAAGTTTATGTGAAAACCTTACTCAGAATCCTCCTTGGAAGAGCCTGTGCAGGAAAGACACCTAAAAGTTCAGCTTCATTAGTTTCATAATAAGTCTTCTCTGGGTATTACTTATTTTTACAGACTCATTTGCTTGCTGTTTTAAGAATGGTTTGTAAAGAGCGCAAGGCTAGAGGCAGAGAATCCAGTTAGGAGGCTATTGCAATAATCTAGGCAAGAAATGATGGTGGTTCAAGCCAGCAGAGTGGTAGAAATGGATGCGGTAAGAAGTCGTTGGATATGTATGACTGGTAGAGTAGATGGGTTTCCTGATGGATGCATATAGGCTAGGGAATAAAGGGATAGAGCTAGAAAGTGGAGTTGTTTAATTAGCAAGAGAGTTAAAAAAAAAAAAAAAAAAAACTAGGTAGGTGATACGACTGCCAGGCAGTACTAAAATTTTCCTAGACAATATAATTGTGAGTTTTTTTCCCAGTAATATTCAGCTTCTCCTTGTGCATGTTCAGAGTTGGCAGAGAGCATAATTTAACCAGATTTGGGGATTTTTTTCTAAATTTGAATGAAGGAGGGAGAGAGGGGCAAGGGAGTTGAGAGTTTGAACAAAGGAGTGGTTATAATGGAAAGCCATAAGATATAAGCTGGTAAATGAGGGCAGCAACTTATGGGGGTGCTGATGGGAAGATACAATGAACAGGTGGAGAAAGGCACAGCATTTCTACACAATTTGCCATATCTAAACTTTAGGTTATTTTCACCCATGGTTTTCTGAAGCCGGTAAATCCTAGAGGATTTGATGCACAAGAATTCCACACAAGTGGTGGTCAAGTTAGAGGACACTGAATCAGTCCCTGACATTTGTTGGTTCACCCATTCAGTATAGTGGTTCAGTACTTATTATGTTTCGGGAGTCTTATTATGCCTTCAGTTTATAATACTCTTGCCCTTGAGAAATTCCCAGGTCAATGGAAGAGACAGATCCTTTTACTCTTAATTCCAACTTAATGGAAAAGCTGCTGTAATAGCAGTATGTATGAAGTGCTCTGGAATTCCAAAGGAGGGTGTGCTCAAGACCTTCCAGTGATCAGGAATGCTCTCTCAAGGGGAGGGAGTATTTGAACTCAGTCTTAAAGGAGTAGATGGAGTTTTCCAGGCATTGAAAGTGGTTGGCAAGCATTCTTTACGTGAGCACAATGTGCTCAAAGGCAGGGGAGATGAAAACATGGAGAATAGTGATGGAGAGTTGCTTGGTGTGAAAGAAGTGGATAAATGAGTGGAAAGAAAAGGGTACAGAGATGAGGTGGGACAGGTTAAAAGAAGCCAGATTGCAAAAGGCCTGTAGGGCTCTGGGATGGATTTTATTAAGCAAGTGAAGAATATGATTTTTAAGAAGTCAATTTTTGTATAGTGTGGAAGAAAAGAAGAAAATATAAACAGGTTCTTGCTTCCCCCCGATTTTCATTTTCATTTTCCCATCTCCTGCAGTTAAGACTGAAATCTTGTTTAAAATTGGAACGTTGACTATGGTCTGGTTGATTTGCTCCAAAATCCTCCTTTCCTTAGATTAGTAATTGAGAAAGAGACTCAATTTTTTTCTTTCCTCGATGCCTTGTATTTGGAAACACTACAGTCCACAACAGTGGCCTTCACTATCTGGTCAATATTTGTGTGGGCATGATGGAAAATACAAATTTCAAGCCTACATAGCAGAAGATAGCTATTAACAATCTAGAAATTGTTGAGACGAGAGCTGATTGTGACAGCTATTCTCCTCTGCTTATTATTCTGTCACTGTTTCTCTGGAACTGTAGATTGCTCCTTCTCAAAAGAGAATGTCTTTGAAACCTCACCAGTTTTCTGAGAGTCATTTCTGTGATGGCGTTTGTTCTAGTCAGGGTTAAAAACCCACTTCTCAGGCCTGGGAAAGTGTTCGCTGCACTCTTTGGTAGGTCCTAAGCTACCTCTAATTTTATAAGTATTTTTTCAATAATTATTTATTTTAAAAATTTATTGTGGTAAAATAAATATAACATAAAATTTACCATTTAACAATTTTAAGAACAATTCAATGCTATTAAATGCATTTACAGTGTTGTGCAACCATCGCAACCATATATTTCCAGAACTTTTTCATCATCTCAAAGAGAAACACTGGACCCATTAAGTAATAATAACTCCCCATTCCCCCTTCTCTCCACTCCCTGGTAAACCCTAATCTACCTTCTGTCTCTGTGAATTTACCTATTCTAGATATTTCTTTATAAGAGGAATCATATAATATTTGTCCTTTTGTGGCTGACTTAGTTCACTTGGCATAATGTTCTCAAGGTTCATTCATATTGTTGCATGTATCAGAGTTTCATTCCTTTTTAAGGATGAATAATATTCCATTGAATGTCTGCACCAAATTTTGTTTATCCTTTCATCTCTTGATGGACACTTGTGCTATTTCCACCTTTTGGCTATTGTGAATAATGCTGCTTTGAAAATTGGTGTACAAATACCTGTTTGATCCCTGTTTTCAGTTCTCTTGGGTATATACCTAAGAGTGGAAATCCTAGGTCATATGGTAGGTAACTCTGTATAACTTTTTGAGGAACAGTCAAATTATTTTCCACAGGAGCTGTATCATTTTACCTTTCCACCACCAATGTACCAATTTCTTCACATCCTTGCCAACACTTCTTATATGGATAACAGCCATCTTAGCAGGCATGAAGTAGAATCTTATTGTGGTTTTGATTTGTAGTTACCTAATGGCTAATGATGAAGAACGTCTTTTAAAAATATGTTTATTGGCCATTTGTATATCTTCCTTGTAGAAATGTCTATTCAAATCTTATGCCCATTCTTTTTCTTTTAACTTCATATATTTCTTTAATAATTTTTATCTCATAAGAGTGGAAAGCATAAAATTCACTTGTATCAATGACCAAGTAAAAGAACCACCGGGAGCTCACTGTTTTGCATGATTCTCTGGCTTTGAGCACACTTGATAGTTAGAAAATTTACTTTCACTAAAAGAAATAAAAATGATCCATAAAATTAAATTCATTAGAGTCATGCATAGAGGCCAACATGGTTTTGAGTTCCTGCTTTCCCTCTCCCAGTTATATTTACAAAGGTTGTTGACAAAATATGAACACTTAAATCTAAGAGGAAGTTTAATATGAAACTCTCTTGGTGCAAAGACAAAATAGCTGAATAATCCCTTGTGAAGGCATAGGTCTTTTAATGCAGTCATCTTTTTGAAAAGAATAGAAGCTTTTTTTCTTTCTACGAATTTTATGTGGCATGAATATTGTATTTTCACATCAGAAATTACTATTTTATTTGAAAATAAAAAACAAATGAATTTCAGCTAACCGTTTGTGTAAGAAGAAAACAAAGTGCCCCTTTTTAATCCATTTAATGGAGAACACCCCATCAATTTTTCTGCAGAATATATAAAAATAGTTTTTTTACTTATATCCTTCTGAAAGCAGACGAGTGAAAGTAAGATTTGATAACTCAACTTTATGTGAACCAATCTGCCTTGGCTGGACAGAGGGAAGGTGAATTTTATAGGATATTCCATGGGCTGATACCTACTGGAGTCACTCAGGAAAGAGCTTTCTGACCTGTAATAAATTTGAAATTTATTGCTACTTAAGCTTGTCTGGACAATTCTTAGCTTTTAGAAGAGTAAATAATTTATTTGATGATTATAGCAAGGTCGTCTTAAATACTTCATCAAAAGAAAAGCAGATGTGATTGCATCATGCTCTCTGACCAGACAACATATTTCCTTTACTTAAGGCAGAGAACTCTCCCAGAGAGTGGCTGGAAAACTATAGGTTATTAGCATAAGTGATGCAATGTGAGTTGAGTAGACCAGGTTATGTCATTAACCAGCTGAGATCAGTGACTGTGCTAAGGAAGAGAACCTTTCTCTGATGGGTAGCATCAGCTTGAAATTGCCTGTTAAGGAGGAATTAGACTTGGGCTGATTCAAAACTCAGCCTCCCCCCTTGCATTGTGTAGAATAAACTTATAACATGTATGGTGAAGAACAAAGTCTGGAAACAGAACAAAGGAAAATCCACACTAAACTGGTGGGAGTTTCCTTCTGACAGGCAGAAAGCAAACTGGGAATTGGAATCAACGTTTCTGTCAGCCAGCAGGTGAAACAGGAACTGCTTTGGAGATTCTGAGTCCTAATGGGGTTTTAGCCTCTTTAAAATGAAAAATGGAAAGCACTACTTGGGGAGGCAGCCACAGTCTTTAACAGCCCACCCATCCAAACCCCACAAGCAATTATAAGCTGGCTTCAGCAAATATTGGTGATACTAGGCTTTATTTCTTTTGAAGGTAACTACGTCTTCTGACATATCTTAAATCATGAGAAGGGTTTATGTCCTATCACTTTTCCTACATCTCAGCAGTTCCTTAATGCTGGGCTCTAGGCACAAAACACTTAAAGCTCAGTAAATGCATGATTTATTTTTGGTAACAAGGTGTGTATTATTTTCTTGGTTCTTAAACAAATTTAATGTTTTTCATTTCAGTCTTTCTTTTTTTACTTTTATGAAAGCTATTTGCTAAGTTAGAGTTCTTATCATGATATTAGAAACCCTTTCATACCCTGCACTTAACAAATCATCACATTTCTTGAGGAGTAAAAAACCTGAAACTACAAAAGTCATAGTATTTGTATCTAACTTCATGACTGGAAAACTGTCCATCCCTTGACAGTATATTGAGCTTTAGTTTTAATTTAAATTAAAATCAGTAGAGTTTTGTCTCTGGGCTAGAGATGAAATAAATATTTTTTCATTTGATCAAGAAATACCAAGAATCAGCTAATACTGTTTGAAACTATACAATGTAACTTAACCATGTACAATTAAATTCATATTCATTTTAATTCCTTTACTTAACAAGAATTTTTTGAGTCCTTACTATGTGCTTGGTACTCTGTTAAGCACTGAAACATTTTAAAAGTATGCATAATAATAACTTGAAGAAATTTATAGGAGGGAGGTCCAAGATGGCAGAGTAGGGAAGCGTCAAAAAGCATTCCTCCTCCAGAAGCAGCAGGAAGACAAATAGGCTTGCCAGTCATCGGGGAAGTGACAGGGACAGGGTGATCAGAATGTGACATTGGTGAGAAGGGACCTAGCTGGATGCTGGCGGACTAAGAGGGAAGCTCATTTTTTTCCCTTTCTTTTCTCATCTATTTTTTTCCCTTCCATTTCCTCTTTTTCTTCTTTTCTTTTTTTCTATTCCTTTTTTGTCTCCTTTTTCTTTTCTTTATTCTAAAATATGGGCCATTCTTAAGACTTAGTGTAGGTGGGACCAAATGCCAGAAAAGAGCCTTAACACAAAGCCAAACAAAAAATAAAACCCTAGGCAAGAAAGATAAACTGACCAACAAAGTAAACCCATCAGTATAAACAGATGTCTAGACATCAGCAAAAAATTACAAGCTGTACTAAGAAACAGGAAAATATGACCCATGCAAAGGAACAAACTAAAAACCTCAAGCAAATGCAGAAGTTGGAACAACTAATCAAAACTGTCCACAAAAATCTCCTAAACCAATTCAAGGAGATGGGAGAAGAGATAAAGGATATTAAGAAGACACTAGGTAAGCATACAGAAGAAATTATAAACATACATAAAAATTATAGATCTTATGTTAATGAAAGCACGATAGAAGAAATTGAAAATGCACTAGATTCACACAACAGTAGATTTGACCAGGCAGAGGAATGAATTGGTGAATTAGAAGACAAGACTTCCAAAATTGCACAGAAAAAAGAACAGATAGAGGGGGGAAAAAGGAAAAAAAAACTGAGCAAGGACTCAGGGAATTGAATGACATCATGAAACACACAAACATACACATTATTGGTATCCCAGCAGAAGAAGAGAAGGCAAAAGGGGCAGAAGGAGTATTTGAGGAAATAATGGTCTAAAATTCCCCAACTCTTTTGAGATACATGTTTGTACACGCCCAGGAAGTATAGCGTACACAGAACAGAATAAATCCTAACAGATCTACTCTGAGACACATACTAATCAGACTGTTAAATGCCAAAGATAAAGAGAGAATCCTGAAAGCAGCAAGAGAAAAAAGGTCCATCACATATAAGGAATGCTCAATAAGATTAAGTGCTGATTTTTCATCTGAAACCATGGAGGCAAGAAGGCAGTGGTATGACATAGTTACAATGCTCAAAGAGAAAAACTACCAGCCAGAAATTCTGTATCTAGCAAACTTGTCCTTCAAAAATGAAGGAGAGATTAAAATATCCACTGGTAAATAGAAATTGAGAGAATTTGTCAACAAGAGTCCTTCCCTTCAAGAAACATTAAAGAATTACTGCAGGTTAAAAGGAAAAGACAGAAGAGAGAGGTTTGAAGGAGAATGTAGAAAGGAAGATTATTTTTAAGGGTAAAAAGAGAAACAAATGTAAGATGTGATGTATATATGCTTAAAAAACATAAGGTGTTTGAAGTAATAGCTGCCTTTAGAGTAATAACATTGAATGTTAATGTATTAAACTCCCCAATTAAGAGACACAGATTGGTAGAATGGATTAAAAAATATGATCCATCTATATGCTGTCTACAAGAAACTTACCTTAGATCCAAGGACACAAATAGGTTGCAAATGAAAGGTTGGAACACCATATTCCATGCAAATGGTAACCAAAAAATGAGCTGGGGTAGCTATGAAAATATCAGACAAAATAGACTTTAAATGCAAAACCATTGCAAGAGAGAAAGAAGGAAATATATATTAATAAAAAGGACAATCTACCAAGAAGAAAGAACAATCATAAATATTTATGCATGTCTCCAGGATGCCTCAAATTACATGACACAAACACTGGAAAAACTGAGAGGAGAAATAGATGTCTCTACAATCATAGTGGGGCACTTCAATACCCTACTCTCAGCAATAGACAGAACATTGAGCCAGAGGATCAATAAGGAAACAGAAAAAAGGGATCTTGAATAATATGTTAAAGGAACTAGACCTAACAGACATATACAGAACATTGCACCCCAAAACAGCATGATATACATTGTTCTTGAGAAATCATGGATCTTTCTCCAGGATAAACTACATTTTAGGTTATAGAACAAGTCTTAAAGAATTTAGAAAGTTTGAAATTATACAAAGCACTTTCTCTGACCACAATGGAATGAATCTGGAAATCAATAATTAGTGGAGAACTGAAAATTCACAAATATATGGAAGTTAAACAACACACTCTTAAACAATCAGTGGGTCAAGAGAGAAATCAGTAAATATTTTGAGGCAAATGAAAATGAGAACACAACATATCAAAACTTATGGAATGAGGAGAAGGCTGAGAATGAAATTTATAGCTCTAAATGCCTACATTAAAAAAGAAGAGCTAAAAATCAAAGACATCACTGCACATCTGGAGGAGCTATAAAAAGAACAGCAAACTAATTCCAAAGCAAGAAAGAGGAAAAAAAAACAAAAAACAAAACAAAGATTAGGGCAGAATTAAATGAAATTGAGATTAAAAAACCAATAGAGATAATTAACAAAACCAAAAGCTGGTTCTTTGAGAAGATTAATAAAATTGACAAATGCTTAGCTAGACCAACAAAAGGAAAAAAAGAGGAGATGAAAATAAATAAAATTAAAAATGAGAGAAGGAACATCACTGCTGACCCCACAGAAATAAAAATGATCATAAGAGGATACCATGAAAAATTGTATACCAACAAGTTAGACAACTTAGATAAACTGGATAACTTTTTTAGAAACACACGAACTACACTGCCAAAAGAAAAAACAGAAGACCTCAACAGACCAATCACAAGTAATGAGATTAAATCAATCATCAAAAACCTCCCAACAAAGGAAAGCTCAGGACCAGATAGCTTCACAGGTGAACTCTACCAATAATTCTTAAAAAAAAAACAATGCCAATCCTAGTCAAGCTTTTCCAAAAAATTGAAGAAGAGGGAACATTGCCTGACTCATTCTATGAAACCAACATCACTCTAATACCAAAGCCACATAAAGATGCTACAAGAAATTTACAGACCAATCTCTCTAATGAACTTAGATGCAAAAAGCCTTAATAAAATACTTGCAAATCAAATCCAACAACACATTAAACAAAATATACACCATGATCAAATGGGTTTTATCTCAGGTATGCAAGGATGCTTCAACATAAGAAAATCAATTAATATAATGCACAACATTAGCAGAATGAAGTAGAAAAATTACATCATCATCTCTTACTGATGCACAAAAGGCATTCATCAAAATTCAGCATCCTTTCTTGGTAAAATCACATCAAAAGATATGAACAGAAGGAAACTTCCTCAACATGATAAAGGGTATTTATGACAAACCCACAGCTAACATCATACTCAATGGTGAAAGGCTAACAGCCTTCCCTCTAAGATATGGAACAATACAAGTATGCTCACTGTCACCACTCTTAATCACCATTGTGTTAGAAGTTCTTGCTAGAGCAGTTCAGCAAAAAAAAAAGAAATAAAAGACATCCAAATGGGAAAGAAAGAAATAAAACTTTCACCATTTTCAGATGACATGATCCTATATATAGAAAGTCCTGAAAAATCAACAACAAAGGTACTAGAGCTAATAAGTGAGTTCAGCAACGTGGCGGGGTATAAAATCAGTAGTGTTTCTATACACTAGGAATGAGCAATCTGAGAATGAAATTAGCAATTATAAGAATCAAAAGTTTAGAAATAAATTTAACTAAGAATGCAAAGGACTTGTATTCAGAAAACTACATAACATTGCTAAAAAAACAAACAAACAAACAAACAAAAAAAAAAAACAAAGAAGACCTAAATAAATGGAAGGACATCCTATGTCATTGATTGGAAGACTAAATATCATAGAACATCAATACCCAAATTGATTTACAGATTCAACACAATCTCAAAAAAAGTCCAATGGCACTTTTTGCAGAAATAGAAAAACCAATACCAAACTTATGTGGCAGAGTATGGGGCCCTGAGTAGCCAGAAACATCTTGAAAAAGAAGAATGAAGTGGGAGGACTCACACTTCCTGACTTTAAAGCATATTACAAAGCTACAGTTGTCAAAACTGCATGGTATCCACACAAGGATAGACAAAGGAATCAAACTGAGAGTTCAGAAATAGACTCATACATTTACAGCTGACTAATATTTGAAAAGGCCACTAAGTCCACTCAACGGGGACAGAATAATCTCTTCAACAAATAATGGTGGGAGAACTGGATTTCCATATCCAAAAGAATGAAAGAGGATCCCTATCTCATTCCCTATATAAAAAGTAACTCAAAATGGATCAAAGACCTAAATATATGAGCCAGGACCATAAAACTTCTAGAAGATAATGTAGGGAAACATCTCCGAGATCCGATACTATGTAATGGTTTCATAAACTTTACACTCAGAGTGCAAGCAACAAAAGAAGAAATACATAAATGGGACCTCCTCAAAACTAATAACTGTTTGTTTTAAAGGAATTTGTCAAGAAAATGAAAAGGTAGCTTACTCAATGGGAGAAAATATTTGGAAACCACATATCCAATAATGGTCTAATAGCCAGCATATAAAAAGAAATCCTACAGCTCAATAATAAAAAGACAACCCAATTGAAAGTGGGTAAAAGTCTTGAACAGACTTTTCCAAAGAGGAAATACAAATGGAAAAAAGCACATGAAAAGATGCTCAATATGACTAGTTATTAGGGAAATGCAAGTCAAAGTTACAGTGAGATATCATTTCACACTGACTAGACTGGCTGCTATTAAAGAAACAGAAAACTACAAGTATTGGAGAGAATGTGAAGAAATAGGAACACTTGTTCACTGCTAGAGGGAATGTGTATTGGTGCAACCCACTGTGGAGGACAGTTTGGTGGATCCTCAGGAAGTTAATCATAGAATTGCCATATGAGCTAGCAATCCTGCTACTAGGTGTATACCCAGAAGAATTGAAAATAGGAACATGAACAGATATATGCACACCAATGTTCATAGTGGCATTATTCACAATTGCCAAAAGATGAAAACAGCCCAAGTGTCCATAAACAGAAGAATGGATAAATAAAATGTGTTAAATATATACAATGGGATATTGCTCAGCTGTAAGAAGGAATGAAGTACTAACACATGCAGTAACATGGATGAACTTCGAGGACCTTATGTTGAGTGAAATAAGCCAAACACAAAAGGACAACTATTGCATTATCTCAGTGATATGAACTAAGTATAATGAGCAGACTCATGTGGCTAGAGTCTAGAAGATAGGTTACCAGGAGATAGAAAGAAGGAGGGAGTAGAAAATGGTGAGTCAATGCTTAACCTGTGCAGAAATTATAATTAGGTTGATTTTAATGACTTGCAAATGGATGGAGGTAATGTTGGTACAGCGATGTGAGTGTAATTGACAGTGCTGAAGTGTGTCTGTGACCATGGTTGAAAGGGGATGTTTTGGGTCATACATGTTGCTAGAAGGAAAGCTAGAAGATAACACAGAGGATTGTATAACACAGTGGACTCTGATTTGGCTGAGGACTGTGGTTAATAATACAAATACAAGAAATTTCTTTCAGGAGTTAAGACAAAGTTATATCACTATATCAACAGGGCGTTGATAGTGGGGTGGTATATGGGGAAAAATGCACCTAAAGCATACTTCTAAGGGAAGAATAAATGTATTCTTGTTGCTGTATGGATGGTTTCTGGATAGATAGTGGCCCATACAGTAGCTAACTAAATATTAAATTTCCATCCTGGGGAAGTCCTGCTACTTTCTACTTTCTCAAATAAGTTGGTAAAAATTTCTGGTATACATAAGCCTTGCCTAATTAAAAAAAACAAAAACAAACAATAAAAAAAAAAACAGGCCAATATGCCAAGGTTTTGATTTTAATGCTTGCACTTATGAACCTTATTCCTGTAATAATGAAACTAACCCTAATTATTATTAATGACTACAATTACTTCCTGAGAACCTCCTTGTCATTCAAATGTGGTCTCTCTCTAAGCAAAACTCTGAAAATAAACTCACTACCTTCCACCCGATGTGGGACATGACTCCCAGGGATGAGCCTCCCTGGCACTGAGGATTATTACCAAGCATTAATCAGTGATACATTTGGAAAAAGACCTTGAACAAAAGGTGGGGAATATTAAATAAAACAGAGTTTTTATGACTAAGAGATTTCAAAGTTAGTTGGCATGTCATTCTGTGGGTTACACTTATGCAGGTCTCAGGCATATTTCACAAATTGCCACAGTCAACAAAGCCTCACACAAAAGTGCTCCTAAGGGTTCTAGGGATGTCTGGACATCATAGGCAAGACACACAACTAAATGAAATCAACACTCCCTCAGTGGGCCCAGTTGGGGATTATATGAAAATATATTTCCCCAGAATAAAATAGTTTTACTCATTTGTAATCCCCTTAATCATAATTGTTCTACTCCTTTTATGTGAATCTATAATTTTCAATGTACCTGTTAAATTTATTTCTCAGAGATTTAATTCTTTGGATTGTTAATATGCCAGTTGAGCCCTGAACCCCAGCAGAGTTGTGTCCAACTCCTACTCTCCAGTTCTTCAGGCTTGCCCTGTACAACTAACAAAATAATGATGATGGACAAGTCCCATTCCAAAAACAATGAGTATCTTCAACTGCAATTAAAAAATTCCTTTCCTCTCCCCAATAATATAATATCTAAGTCTCCTCTCAGCCTGAAGTAGTCAGAACAGACATGATCCCAAATCCCTCGAGATTGAGGAATGAACAAAAATAAGGGGGAGGATAACCACGGACCAAAGCTGATTTATTGGTATTGTAGTTCATTATCTTGTGTTAACAGAGTAACTTGTAACCTTGACATTAAAAAAAAAAAAAAATACTTTAGAGGCGTTAAATGACATGTTCCAGATCACAGAGCTGAAAATGACAGACCACCTCTAAATATAAGTAAGCCAGTACTTCTCTTTTTTTTTTAGATTTATTTAATTAATTTATTCCCCTCCCCCCATTCTTTTGTGCTCACTGTCTGCTCTCTGTGTCTGCTCATCTTCTTTTTTTTTTTTTAGGAGGCACCGGGAATCAAACCTGAGAACTTCCATATAGAAGGGAGGCACCCAATCACTTGAGCCACCTCTGCTCCCTGCTTATTGTGTCTCTCATTGTGTTTTTTCATTATGTCTCCTTGTTGCATCATCTCGTTGTGTCATCTTGTTGCATGATCTTGTTGCGCCAGCTCACTGCACCAGGCCATCATGTCAGCTTGCTGTGTTGCTCGTCTTTTTTAGGAGGCACCAAGAACCAAACCCATGACCTCCTATGTGGTAGGCGGGTACCCAACTTTCTTCTCTTTTGTCAAAGTAAAATGATCTTTTACAATACCTGACACTGGTCTGCAAACATTATTTGGTTAATCTTTACAAAGACCTTGGCTAAAGTTGTCATACAGAGAATAATAAACAGGGAAGGTATATAAAAAAGAAATTTATAGTTTATTAGAGAGTTATAAGATGAGCATAATTAATTTTGAGACAGAATAGAAAGTGATGGGTTAGAAAGAAGTCTAGGTAAGTTGAGAATATTTGCAGTCAGGGAAAATTTTGTAGGAGATGTAATTTAGAGCTGGATTGATTAATGGATAAAGGGAAAGTCATTCCAGATAAAGGGATGATGAGCAGCTGCATGTGTGGGAAATCACAGGTTGTGTTCATTGCTGGTGTTGGAAGGTAAAACAGATTTTATGTATACACTGTATTCATGCTTAGAGTTTCTTCAGCTGTTAGCAGAAGCTTTTTATTATTGCAATTTAAAGGTAAGATATAAGGGGGTGATCATATACCAAATTAAATTCTCATTAAGATATTAATTAGTGTAATTAGATCCCTCCTTGTGGAGGTTTGGTTTAGCAAAGAGACTTTGGGTATGTACAATGGGGGAGGAAGAGATAGTGCAAATTACGGAAGATAGGACAGCACCTAAAGAATAGATAAGAGAAGCATGAGGCCCTGAATGGAAGCATTTCCCCATGTACAATGTCTTGCTTATTTTTACCTTCTACTTTGTGATATCTGGAAAACCACGTGCAATTCAAATGGAAATTTAGTTCTTTAGTACTGTCACTTTGTGCTGAAGTGTTATCATGTTATCTTAGGGGACTTTTTTTTTAAAGTGGGATTTCTATTTATCTATTTATCTTGATAACTCTAAACTCTATTGACACTTCCAGGCTTAAGAAATTTCTGTTGAATCAAGACTTTCATTTCAACCCCCTCCTGTTGAATCAAGAAATAATTTTGCTGAGGAAGTTGAGAACTCAGGCTAATTCTAACACTTGATCACTTTTTCTTAAAAAAAAAAAAAATCTTCCTTTTATATCTCTTTTGAAATAAGGATATGCATGGTTTGCATTTCATCAGCTGGCTCTTGGGTAAGTAAGTTGGCCAAATCAGAGCCAACTCATTACAGAATTCCTCAGAATTTTTATCACATATGCATTTTATAGAAAACTCTTTGACGTTAACATTTTGTATAACAAGAACCATTACCAGCAACAGTAACTAATTCAATTTGTGCAATAGATTGGAATAAATAAATCAAAGCTATGACCATGTATATTCCCTCTAGAAAGGCAAAAATCGCCAATAATAAAAAAATCCTTAAAGACAGGTTAGTGATGTAAAAAGTGAGTAATATCTAGGTAATATCTAATTAGCTAAATGTGTTTTAAAGCCAAAGGGAAATCTTGACTGCCTAAGATGAGGAAATGGAACTAAACACTTCACTAACCAACTCTTATAGAAGAGCTTCAAAGAAAAATGTTTGTGTAATATCAATATAATGCAGGGCATTAAACAGCAATAAGGCTCATTTTACTCTTTTTGCTGATCAAAAAATTAGTGACCAAAGTTGACAGGTTTATTTGTCCTTCTGAGCCTACCTTAAGTTAGGAAATCTGATTTTAACTTTCTCTCCTACTTCTGTGGCTTTTCTTCTCATCCACATCTCCTTCAGTTCCTCATTCTTTTCCCCCTCTCCCCTAATATCCAAACTCATTTTCATAGGTCTTTACTATCACAGAAGATGTTATGTAAAAGAAAATATTTAATTTATTATGTGACTCATTTAATGTGACTGACAACTCTTAGGAATATTTGCATCCATACATATAATAATATCTTTCTAAACACAGAGATTTAAGTTGTTATTGTTTGGAACTTCAAATATTAATGATGCAGCTATTTATCTAGAGGTACTCTTCTTTACCCTTTCAAATCATCCATATAAGTAGAGTCTTGCTCATTTAATAGACAAGACCAATCTTTCTAATGTGTAGCAATAATTTTGAGGATGACTTGTGAGAATAGATAACATAACATATCAATCAAGTAGAGGTTTCTTCAAATCCATCTACAATGAAAATTTTTAATTTCTCCTAAGAAAAAGGCATTATCCATCCTAAACTTTATTCCCTTGAGGCTTCCATCAGTAAAAGATTTCATTAGGAAAACACAAATCATAGTACTTTCAACCACAAAATTGAATCATCTCATTGAGTTTAAATGTTCCAATGGCAAAAAATCTGCTTCTTGGGGCAGTTTCTGACCTGCATTAGTGGTGTGTGAGGACAATCACACCTCCACAGTCTAAAGAGTTACAGTTGCCTCTGCAAAGATAACAAGAACATCTTTGTGTTCTCCTTCTCTGTGTGTTTACTTCCCTGTCTTTGATTGAGCATCCATTTATACAGTCCACTGCTGTAAGATACCTGTAGGCAGGGACTCAAACCCAGTCGCCCTAATGACGTGGTCAAATAAAAGTCCTAATCTTGATTTAATAAAGCAAAAGTGAAGCCTCTGAATCTAATATAATCTAATATGCCCAGAGGAACAGATCATTTTACAAACATAATCCAATATCTATTTTTGGAATTCATAAACAATACCAAACACACATCCACCCATGCAGAAGCCTCTAGATAGTATATTCTTAAGACAATTTTGTCTGATTTCTTGAACTTTAAACCTTGCATCTCTCACAGAATGATTCCATTATTCCTCTCTTGGCAGCTAATCAGGAGATAGAAAAGGCCAATTCTGTGTTAAACTACAAAGTAAACAGTAGGTAGGTATTAAAATAAATATTTTCCATTGTATTCTAATCTGAGGGTTGGTTAGGAAATTCAAAGATATGCTTAGAAACACCTAATGATAAGGATCAAAATCACTTCACCTGTAGGTTGGGAGAAGGTTCCCTCAGTGGTTCAGGCTGAGATGGACCACTCTCTGGAAAATTTATACTCTGACTTTGACCATCTCAGCATAAAGGTAAAAAGATATTGTCAGAACTTGGGAAAGAAGTCCAAGTGAAGGAAAATAAAAATAAAATATCATTTTCTATCCTGCACATAAATTGTAAGGACCATATGTTTGAAAATGTTCAAGGGTTATGTGGCATTTTGTAGGTATCAGGTACCTGATACCTACATCAGAAATGTTTATCAATTGCTAGTAGCAGTGGTCCATAAGAACCCCTAAGAGGGGACTTCCGGGAAGATGGCATTGGAATAGGTAGGCAGGGCTCAACTCTCTCACTAAAACAACAGAAGAAGGGCAAAAAGCTATCTGAGGGAGCTGCTTTGGGGAGCTGCAGACCAGGAGAGTGCTGAACATCATCCAGGAGGGAGAGAGAGGGAGAGACAAAGAGACCAAACAAAAACTGCGAGTTACTTACCCTTGTGCCTGGGAATGGCACATATACCCCACCCTCAAGGTGAATAGTCTCTGTAAAACCCCTGGCTCACTGCAGCCAATTGAGTGAGGAAAGAAGGTCCTCCTCCCTGGGAGGAAGAAGGGTCTGGTGGAGGGTGGAGAGTGGTTTCTCTTTGGTGAGATAGGCCAACTGAGCCCCCTTTGAACCTCAAAAAAGACCACAGCCAGCTCTGAGGTGGCCCAAAAGAGAGGAGAGGGGCATCTGATCAGACAGGCTGTCACACCTACCTGCCCTGGGAGAGAGATGAACTGGGTCAGTGAGGGGGTAGGTGGACTGGCATCTAGCTAGCCTGGGAGAGAAGGAAGCCAGAAGAGATAGCTACAAGCTATTAAAAGCCCAACTTGCCTGAAGGAAAAGAGGGTGGAGATAGCCAGATAAACTTCCAGAAGCCTAATTAACCTGTGAAGTGGGTGTAGCACAGTAGAAGAACTCCTGCTTCACATATACTAGGTGTCTGGTTCAGTTCCCAGTACCTTTTAAGAGAAAGGATCTAGAGAGTGATACAATGGGCTGTCAGGCACCCAGCTGGCACCTTGTGACAGGGAAGTTATAAACTGAGATTATTTTTGTTTTAGGTTTTTCAATCCGTTATTTTATATTTTTTATTATTATTATTATTTTATTTTTCTTATTCTCTATTTTATTCTCTAAAAGTGGGTACCTTACCTGTGGAGGGCAAACTTCGGGGTGATTGATTGATGAGCACCGGTAGCCTGAGACAGTTTCTGGTGGCCTGAGAGGGAAGCCTGTTTTTCCTGTTTGTTTGTTTTTTTATTTAATTTAATTTTTTCTTTCTTTGTTTCCTTTTTTTTCCTTTTCCTTATTTTTTCTCCTTAGTTTCTCTATTACTTTTTTTCTTTCAATTTCCATCATCTATTGCTTTTTTTCAATTCCACCTTCTCTTGTTTGGTCTTCATTTTTTTCTTCTTCTCATCTTCCCAGTCTCTATTTTATTCTATTTTTTCTCATTTAATTTTTTATTCCATCTTTTCAATTCTTAATCTTTTGCATTTTTTAATGATTTTTCACTCTTATTAATTTTTTCTGGCTCTTTTATAGTTCCTTTTCTATCTTTTTTATTATTACTCTTATTCTTTTTCTCTTCTTCACGATTTCCTTTTCTATGGTCTTAATATTTTTTTCAAGGGAACAGGACAACTGCAGGCATATAGAATAAGTGGAACCAAACGTCAAAGAGGACCCTTAACCAAAAACAAAACAAAATAAAATATTAGAGTAGAAAGAGAAACTAGTCATCTGAATAAACCCATCAAAATAAACAGATGCTTAGAAATGAACAAAAAATTACAAGCCATACTAAGAAACAAGAAGACATGGTCCAGTGTAAAGGGAAAAAAAAGCTACAAAACAGGAAGAGATGTAGAACATGGAACAACTAATCAAGGGTGCTCAAACAAATATCATGAATCAAGTTAATGAAGTGAAGGAAGATATAAGGCTCTTAAGAAGACACTGGGGGAACATACGGAAGAAATTATAAACATACATAAAAAGATAATGGATCTGATGGTGATAAATGGCACAATGCAAGAAATAAAAAATACACTTGAAACACATAGCAGATTTGAACAGGAAAAGGAAAGAATTAGTGACGTTGAAGATAGTACATCTGAAATGAGACAGATAGTACAACAGAAAGATAAAAAGGTAGAAAAAATTCAGGAGGGACTCAGGAACTTGAATGATATGAGGGTTAAACAACACACTCTTAAATAATCAGTGGGTCAAGGAAGAAATTGAAAAATAAATCAGTAATTACCTTGAAATGAATGAAAATGAGAGCACAACATATAAAACCTACAGCAAAAGCTGTACTGACAGGGAAATTTATAGCCATAAATGCCTATATTAAAAAAGAAGAAAGTGCTAAAATCAAAGTCCTAACTGCAAACCTGGAGGAAATAGAAAAAGAACAACAAACTGATCCCAAAGCAAGCACAAAGAAGGAAATAACAAAGATTAAAGCAGAGCTAAATGAAATTGAGAATATAAAACACTTGAAAATTTTAACAAAACCAAAAGCTGATTATTTGAGAAGATTAATAAAATTGACAAACCCTTAGCTAGACTAACAAAGGAAAAAAGAGAGAAGACACAAATACATAAAATAAAAAGTGAGTGAGGTGATATCACCACTGATCCCACAGAAATAAAGAGTATCATAAGAGGATACTTTGAAAAATTGTATGCCAACAAGATGGATATCTTAGATGAAATGGACAAATTTCTAGAAACATGCAGTCTACATTGATGAAAGAAGAAATTGATGAACCCAATAGACCAATCACAAGTTGTTATTGATTAGTCATCAAAAACCTCCCAACTAAGAAAAGCCTAGGACCAGATGGCTTCACAGGTGAATTCTACAACTCATCCCAGAAAAAACTAACACCAATCCTGTTTAAATTCTTCCAAAAATAGAAGTGGAGGGAACATTGCCTAACTCATGCTATGATACCAAGATCACCCTAATACCAAAGCCACATAAAGATGCCACAAGAAAAGAAAACTACAGACCAATCTCTCTAATGAACCTGGATGCTAAAATCCTCAACAAAATACTTGCTAGTTGTATTCAACAACACATCAAACAAATTATACACTATAATCAAGTGGATTTCATCCCTGGTATGCAAGAATGTTTCAACATAAGAAAACCAATCAATGTACCATATTAACAGATTAAAAGAAAAAATCACATGATCATCTTATTGATGCAGAAAAAGCATATGACAAAATACAGCATCCTTTTTTTAATAAAAGCACTTCAAAAGATAGGAATAGAAGGAAACTTTGTCAACATGGTAAAGAATATAGATGAAAAACCCATAGCTAATATTATATTAAATGGTGAAATGCTAAAGGCTTTCCCTTTAAAATCTGGACCAAGACAAGGATACTCACTGTCACTACTCTTATTTAACATTGTGTTAGATGTACTTGCTTGAACAATTAGGTAAGAAAATGATATGAAGGGCATTGAAATTGAAAAGGAGGAGTAAAAATTCACTATTTGTATGTAATCCTATACATTGAAAGCCCTGAAAAATCTACAACAAAGCTTCTAGAGCTGATAAACGAGTTCAGTAAAGTGGCAGGATATAAGATCAATGCACAAAAATCAGTAGGATTTCTGTACATCAATAATGAGCAATCTGAGGAGGAAATCAAGAACAAAATTCATGTACAATAGCAACTAACAGAATCAAATATCTAGGGATAAACTTAACTAAAGATATAAAGGACTTGTACACAGAGAACTACATAACATTGCTAAAGGAAATCAAAGACCCAAATAAGTGAAGAATATTCCATGCTCATGGATTGGAAGAGTAAAAATAATTAAGATGTCTATCCTACCCAAAATAATATACGGATTTAACACAATCCCAATACAAATTAGAACAGCATTACTTACTGAATTGAAAAAGCTAATAATGAAATTTGTTTGGAAGGGCAAGGGACCCTAAAAAACCAATAGCATATTGAAAAAAAAAGTGAAATTGGAGGAATCATGCTACGTGATCTTAAAGCATACTGAAGGGAAGCAGCTGTGGCTCAATCAGTAGGGCTCCCGTTTACCATATGGGAGGCCCCAGGTTCGGTTCCCGGGGCCTCCTGGTGAAGGCAAGCCCACCTGCACGGCGTGGTTAGCTGACCCAGCGAGCACAAGCAGCAAGGGGGCGATAAATGAATAAATAAAATAAAATCTTAAAAAAAAAAAAAAAAAAAAAAGCATACTGCAAAGCTACAGTGGCCAAAACTGCATAGTATTGGCACAAGGATCTAATATAGATTCTTGCATATATACTCAACTGATATTTGATAAGACCTCAAGCCCACTCAACTGAGACAGAATAGCCTCTTCAACAAAAGGTGCTGGGAAAACTGGATATCTATATTCAAAATAATGAAAGAGGATCACAATCTAACACCCTGTTCAAAAGTTAAGTTAAGAAGGATAAAAGATCTAAATATAAGAGCCAAGACCGTAAAGCTCCTAGATATCTGTAAAGATAATGTAGGGAAGCATCTATGAAATCTTGTAATAGGAAATGGTTTCATAAACTTTATACTCAAAGTGTTAGCAATGAAAGAAAAAATAGATTATTGGGACCTCCTCAAAATTAAAAACTTTGCACTTCAATGCAAAAGATGTTATTAATAGGGGTAAATGTTAGAGGAGTAGTGGGTAGGATATATAACCGCTGGAATGACCTCCGAACTTGCTTTTTTTTTTTTTCTTTTTTTTAAAACTTTATTTTGCTTACAAAAATGTTATATATATATTTCAAGAGGTGCTTAGATTACCTAAAATATTACACGGAACCCACTGGGATTCCCATGTTGCCCACCTCCCACACCTCCCACCACATCCCACACAAACATCTCCCACAGTGTGGCCCACCACCCTCAATGAACTTACACATCCTGGAGCCTTGCCACCAACCATAGACCACAGTTCACACTGTAGACCACACTCTCTCCCACTCAGTTCCAACTTGCTTTGAAATATCTTAGCCATAAAAACTCATTTGTATTTAATATTTCCCCTTTTTGGTCAAGGTCTTTTTCTAGCAATGGAAGAATTTTTATCATTGCTATAAAGGCAGTGGCCACCAGAGGTTCTGAGGGGAGGGAGAGGGAAGAATAAGTGTAATAGGTGTAGCGTTTTCAGGAAATTGGAATTGTCCTGCATGGCATTGCAATGATGGATATAGGCCATTAAACATTTTGTCAAAACCTATAAAATTGTGTGGGGCAAAGTGTAAACTATAATGTAAACTATAGACTATGGTTAGTAGCAATGCTTCAATATGTGTTCATCAATTGTAACAAATGTACGACACTAATGAAGAATGGTGTTAATGTGGGAAAGTGTGGGAGGGGAAGGGGGTGAAGAATGTGATAATCCCTTATATTTTTGATGTAACATTTATGTATTCTAAAGCTTCCTTAAGAATAATAATAAGAAAAGAAAAAGCCCTTAAGAGCTTCAATAATAAAGGATGTGGGAAAAAAAGTAGAAAAATTGATCATTATAGATGGTACACAATGACCTAAAAGTTAGCTTAACAATTCCTTGGATATTTTTACCCAGTATCTGCGAGATCCACACAATCTCCAGTGCAAGGACCTTATTCAGAGGGAATGCTGTCACCATCCAGATAAATTCATGCATGGATGTGTCAGGTTATAGGTAAGACTACTTTTGTAGGCCTTTAGAGGGACTATTTCACTAAAACTGCTTATGAAGAAAAGGATGGTGTTATTGACAGTGAATTTGTCAAAGAAATAAGAATCTCCCCCTATACACACACACACAAACACACACCACTCTTTCACTCTTTTTTTAGCATTTCTTCCGACTTACTTCATGATCAATTTGTGAGAGTTTTTATCTGCTTTTCTCACAGGAACATTTTGAGGATAAATGAGATAAATCATTTGAAGTACTTTGGGCTCCACTGATGATAAGTGAAATGTTATTTCAAAACTTTACTATTTACTTCACAAATGACACCATTCCTAATCTGTGTAAAGCACTTTGAATTCCTTAGAGAAAAACTTGAAATAGAGTGAAATTTTAATACAAGTGGATAATATGCAATGCATAGACCTGTTCTGGTAGAATCTTCATTTCTATTGTGTGGGGAAAATAATGCATGCTGTGCCAGGTTGGATAAGGAAAAATGTCAGGGAACACTTAGTCTTTTGAACTTGCTCTCTTATCAGGCTTCCAATACTAGCTCAAGAATCTTGCTTATGTTAGAGACAGAGCTTTGAATGAGTGTGGAAACTTGGTGTGCGTCAAAATTGTCCTTAAAACTTCCCACCTAATCTCACTGTTCTAAACTATTCAAAAAATTAATTGAGTTATCAAACATTTACTGAACATTTATTGTTTGGCACTGGACTAGATTCTTGAGATTCAAAAATGGTCAAAGTAAGAAAAATTCTCAGTGAACAACAGAATCACATATAAAGAGTAGTAGGGTATAGCGATCTACTTAGATAAATTAGAAATATCAGTGTGATGTCACTTGTTTAAGATGAAAAATTTTTTTAAAGATTTAACATTACTAAAGGTTTCCAATAGTTGAAGAAGCAGTGGTAGCAGAAAAGGTATTCATTGCCAATTTTAAGAGCATCCCTAGTATCCAAATTGTGGTCTATAATACTGTTCTCCACTATATTAAAAAAAGAAAAAAAAAAAAAAAAGCAGAATTGCTTGGATGGGAGCTACTTCTAAGCTTCTAATCAAGAAAAAATCAGAGTAGGTCTGGATATTTTGTTGTTGCCATTCATCAAGAATGCTTTCAAGGGTGACAGAGGTGTTAAAAATGACAAAAAAACAAAATTTAAAGGTGTGCCATATGACTTGTTGAAACAGTTTGATTGTGTAATAAAATAGTAGTAATATTACAGTTAATTGGAACAGATTGAGTTTGTGAAAGGACAGGAATTCATATCAATATTCAAGTTTTATGTATATAATCTTTACATATAGCCCTTCATTCAATCCATATTTATTGAATGGCTACTCTGGTGCAGTCACTAGAGTTTGCATTCTAGTGGAGGGAGAATGATAAACAAATAAGATGAAGAGATAAATAAACAAAATGGAGTTGAGTTTTATGGAGTTGGGGCAAAATGTGGGAAAAGCAAATTTGGGGGGAAGACCAGAAACATATTGCTAAACATACTAAGTTTGAGTTGCCTATTTGAGAGGGCATATAAAGTAGGCAGTGGATATATGATGCTGGAATTCTGGAAGAACTAAGCCAATGATGCAAATTTGTTAAACTGTTAGTCATAGTGCATGTGTGTGTGTGTGTGTGTGTGTCATTGGGAAGATGTCAAGCTCAAAATAGCTGATCAAAGTTTTCTGAAATTTGAATTTTTACTAGAAAGCTCAAATTTTATAACAACAACAAATACTATTAGTTGTTTTCCTTGAAGCAACTGGCTTAGTTCATTTAGTTTTGGGAAAATGTATGCCGAATTTATCAGTCTGAATAAACATCACTTTCAGGTATTATTTTGAGTTAAAATAGCATTCCACAATAGAGCATCATGCAAAATATTGAAAAGATATGTACTCAAGAGTTGAGATTAAATAAATATTCAAAAGAGGTTGGTGGGTTTTAATAAAAATTGAAAAGTAAGTCGTTATTTCTCCCTTCAGTTTTTCCAGTGTGTGCCTCAAGTATTTTGGGGAGAAATAGACATCTCTACATTAATAATTAGAGACTTCATTGCACCACTCTTAGTATTGGATAGTACACCTGCACAGAGGATCAATAAGGAAACAGAAACTTTGAATGATATAATAAATGAACTAGACCTAACAGAAAATATTTATAGAATATTACACCCCAAAACATCAGGATATACATTCTTCACAAGTGCTCATGGATCTTTCTCCAAGTTAGACCATATATTGGGTTGTAAGTTAAGAGCTCAATAAATGTCAAAAGATTGAAATTATAACAAACAAGTTCTCTGATCAGAATGGAATGGAGTTGGAAATCAATAACAGGCAGAGAAAGGGAAAATTCATAAATATATGGAGATTAAAAAAAAACAGTCTCAAATAATCAATGGACCAAACACAAAATTGAAAGAGAAATCAGTAAATATCTCAAGATGAATGAAAATGAGCACAAAACATCAACATTTATGGGATACAGTGAAGGCAATGCTGAAAGGGAAATTTATAACCCTCAATGCTTATATTAAAAAAAGAATAAAAAAGCACTAAAATCAAAGACTTAACTGCACACCCAGAGGAACTATAAAAAGAACAGCAAACTGTTCACAAAGCAAGCAGAAGGAAACAAAAAACAAAGATTAGTACAGAAATAAATGAAATGGAAAACAGAAAAACAATAGAGAGAATAAACAAAACCAAAAGTTGGTTCTTCCAGAAGAATAACAAAATTGACAAACCCTTAGCTAGAAGGAAAAATGAAATCAGAAATGAGAAGTGGGAAGTTACCACTGATCCCACAGAAATAAAAGAGATCATAAAAGAATACTATGAACACCAACAAACTAGAAAATGTGATAAAATGGACAAATTCTTAGAAACACAGGAACAATCTACACTGACCCTAAAAAATAGAAGACCTCAACAAATCAATCACAGGTAAAGAAATTGAAACAGTCATCAAAAACTTCCCCAAAATGAAAAGCCTAGGACCAGATGGCTTCACAGGTGAATCATACCAATAATTTAAAGAAGTTCTAATACCACTCTTGCTTAAACTCTTCCAAAGAACTGAACAGAAGGGAACCCTACCAAACTCATTCTATGAAGCCAATATCATCCTAATAGCAAAGCCAAATAATATATCATGAAAAAAGGAAGTTTCATACCAATTTCTGTAATGAATATAGAAGCAAAAATCCTCGACAAAATACTTGCTAGCTGAATCCAAAAGCACATTAAAAGAATTATACACCACGATAAAGTGGGTTTAATACAAGATATACAAGGGTGGTTAACACTGGAAAATCAATCAGTGTAATACACCACATGAATAAATTGAAAAAGAAAGATCACATAATCATCTCAATTGATGCAGAAAAGGCATTTGGCAAAATACAACTTTTTTGATAAAAACGCTCAAAAAGATAAGAATAGAAGGAAACTTTCTCAATATGCTAAAGTACATATATGAAAAACCCACAGCTGACATTGTACTTAATGGTGAAAAGCTGAAAACTTTCCCACTGAGATTGAGAACAAGAAAAGGATACCCAATGTTTCCACTGCTATTCAATTTTTGTGCTAGAAATTATAGTTAGAACAATTAGGCAAGAAAAAGAAATAAAAGAGACCCAAATAGGAAATGGAGAGAGAAAACTTTTGCTATTTGCTGATGATATTGTCCTATACCTAGAAAATCCTGAAAAATCCATAGCAAAGCTACTAGAACTAATAGATGACTTTGGCAAAGTGTCTGAATACAAGATTAATAAATAAAATACAACAGTGTTTCTATACACTATTAATGAGAAATCTGAGGAGGAAGTCAGGAAAAATTCCACTTATTAATAGCAACTAAAAAGTCAAATATTTAGGAGTAAACTTAATCAAGGACATAAATGACCTGTATTCAGAAAAGTATAAAACATTGCTAAAGGAAACCAAAGAAGACCTAAATAATGGAAGTACATTCCAAGTTCATAAATTGGAAGACTAAATATCATTAAGATGCCAATTCTACCCAAACTGATTTGCAGATCCAGCACAATCACAATAAAAATTCCAATGGATTTTTTTGCAGAATTGGAAAGCCAATTGTCAAATTTATCTGAAACAGTAAGGGCCCCTGATTAGTCAAAACTATCTTTTTAAAGAATGAAGTTGGAGGATTCTCACTACCTGCCTTTAAAACATATTACTTAACTACAGTGATAAACAAACAAACAAACAAACAACAGCATGGTACTGGCATAAAAATAAACAGTTTAACCAAGGGAATAGAATTGAGAGTTCAGAAACAGACTCTTGCATCTATGGCCAAGTGATTTTTGATAAGGCCATTGTATTAGTCAGCCAGAGGGGTGTGATGCAAAATACCAGAAATCTGTTGGTAAAGGGCATTTATTTGGGGTAGAAGTCCACAGTTATCAGGCCATAAAGCATAAGTTTCTTCCCTCACCAAAGTCTGTTGCCACGAGTTGGAGCAGGACAGCTGCCAATATTTGCCAGGGTTCAGGCTTCTTGGGTTCCTCTCTTCCTGGGGCTGCATTTCTCTCTGGGCTTAGCGCCTCTGTTTTCTCCACAAGGTCAGCTGTAGACTATGAGGCTCTCTAGGCTTTGCTTTGTGCCACAAGGTCACCTGTGAACTCTCAGGCAAATGGCTCGTCTCTATCCGGGGGGCCTTCTCTCCTTCCTCACCAGAACTCCAACATCAAAACTGCCTGAACTCTGTTCTTTGCCATGCCTTTTATATTTGATTCCGGCCCCACCAAGAGGTGGGGCTCAACACCCTATTGATGTGGCCCAGTTAACACCCTAATCATAACTTAATCATGCCCAGATTACAAGCATGACCCAATATCATTTTTGGAATTCATAATTACATCAAACTGCCAAACTGCTACATCCATCAAACCTACACAGCTGGGTCAGAACAGTTGATTCAACAAAGAGTGCTGGGAGAACTGGATATCCACCACCCAAAGAAAGAAAGAGGATCCCTATCTCATTCCTTATATGAAAATTAACTGAAAATGGATCAGGACGTAAATATAAAAGCTATAACCATAAAACTCTAAAAGAAAATGTAGGGAAACATCTTCAAGATCTGGTGGTAGATGGTGGTTTCTTAAACCTTATATCCAAAGCATAAGCAATGAAAGAAAAAAAATAGATAAATGAACCTCCTCAAAATTAAACACTTTTGTGCTTCTGATGACTTTCTTAAGAAGGAGTAAAAGCAACCTACTCAATGGGAGAAAAATTTCACAAACCACATATTCAATAAGGGTTTAATTTTCATGTTTTATAAAAAGATCGCACAACTCAATGATAAAAAGACAAGCAACCCAAATTTTAAAAAACGGGCAAGAGACTTGAATAGTCATTTTTCCAAAGAGGAAATAGAAATGGCCAAAATGCACATGAAAAGATGCTCAACATCAATAGCTATTAGGGAAATGCGTATCAAAATTATAATCAGATATAATTTCATGCTTTACAGAGTGGACATTACCAAAAAAAAAAAAAAAAAAAAAAAGCAAAATTGAAAACTGCAAATGCTGGAGAGGATGTGAAGAAATAGGAACACCCCTTCATTGTTGGTGGGAATTTAAAATGTGGAAGACAGTTTGGCCATTCCTCAGGAAGCTAAATATAGAACTGCCCTATGATCCAGCAATTCCACCATTAGGAATATATGAAGAACTGAAAGCAAGGATGTGAACAGGCATTTTCACGCTGATGTTCATAATGGCATTATTCACAATTTCTAAAAGATGGAAACAACCTAAATGCACTGCAGCTTATAAATGGATAAATGAAATGTGGTATATACATGATGGAATACTATTCAGCGATAAGAAGTGAACTTGGGATGCATATGATAACATGGAAGAAACATGAAGATATTATGTTGAGTGAAATAAGCCAGACACAAATGGACAAATATTGTATGGTCTTACTGATATGAAATAAATACATAATTAAATTTATGGACTTAAACTATACAGTGTAGATTATTAGAAGGCAGAATGTGAGTTGTGAAGGGGGAGCTGATGATAACACATTTTAATGATTATAACTAATACTGCTGATTTATAAATGTGATTGTGACTATGAGAGGTAATCTAAGGACATTAATGTTAATTGAAGGACAGCTAGAGGATAATCTAGTGACTGTATAACAATGTGATTTTGGTAGTAGATTGGGATTGTGGTTAATAGTACACATACAAGAATGTTCCTCTATTATAAGGTATTAAGAATATAGTGATACATGGGAAAAATAGAACTAAAGTAATTTATTAATTGTAGTTAACAGTTATATGTAATATCTTTGTAGCAAGGGCATAGAAGATACCATTTCAATTCTAATGTTCAAAACAAAGAAAGAATATGGCCTGATTTTGTGATAATCAGGGTAGGTCAAACATTCGCTATATTAGAAACCATGCATGTGTCCCGAGACCTAGTTTTTCTCCCTAGGCTGGGTTTTTAGAATGCTGGTGATTAACCAAGCCTGATATTATATGACCATCCTGTATGGGAAATGACTGTAACTCGAGGTATCTTTGGTCAACCATAAGAGATACAGCAGGGGGACAGATGTGGCTCAAATGGCTGGGCATCCATCTCCCATATGGAGGGACCTGGGTTCAATACCCGGGACCTCCTGGTAAAAAGAAAAAAAAGGAAAAATATAGAAGGGGCACAGGCCACCAGGCCCAGTGTGCGGCTGTGCCGTCAGTACCTGCAAGCAGGTGAGCATCCCAGACCCTGCCCACAGGTGCACTGCCAGGCCTCGTGAGCAGGTGAGCCCCCGGGGGCTCACACATGGGTGCACCATCATGCCCTGCTGAGCTACGCAGCAAGATAATGACATAACAGGAGAGTGACACAAGGGAGAGCCAAGATGAGACATGCTGAAAAACCAGGAACTAAGGTGGTGCAGGCGGTAGGATGCCTTTTTCCCACATCGGAGTTTCCAAGGATTGAAACCCAGTGAAGACAGGAGGAGAAGTATGAGAAGAGAGGGCAGGAAACGGACACAGAGAGTTGCCCAGTGAATGGACACAGGAACAGCAAAAACAGGGCAGGGTGAGGGTAAAAATGGATAAAAGTAAATAAATAAATAAATAAATCCTTTAAAAAAATGTATAGGGGAGGAAGATCTGCACTATAGTTAGTAGTAACAGTTTGACAATGCTCTTTCGTGATTTGTTAACCAGTGTTTCACAACAATGCAGGATGTTTGTGGGGAGTGATGTGTGGGAGCCCTGTATGATGTTATGCATGTTTATTTTGTAAGTTTACTATGTTTACTGAACACTTATTGTTTATGTATGTTCATGTGTGAATGATATACATCAATAAATTGTTTTAAAAAAATAAAGTTTTTATCTTCTCTCCTCAAAAAAAAAAAAAGGGTATCCAGAAATAACAGCTTTGTACAGCACGGGAAACAGAGAGTTTGGGGGGTGAAGAATTATCATGTTTATTATTATTGAAATAATGAAAATGCACTAATAATGATTGAAGTGATGAAGGCACAACTATGTGTTTATACATAGTTATATAAATACCATTGACTGTATGCTTTGGATGAACTGTATGCTTTATTAATACGTACCAATAAAACTGATTTAAAAAAACGAATATGGGATTTAGTTTTATGAGATGCAAATATGAACAACTTTTTTTTTGCTTTTGCTTTCTTCATTAATAAGACCTTGGTCATGTCATTTAACCAATCTGTGCTCATTTATTCATCTTTCTGAACACTGGAGAAACAATTGAGTTTGTGTTAGGTTTAAATAAGATAAATGTGCCTGGACAGAATTTTTTTTTAAAATAATGCTTCCATAATATATATATATATATTTTAAAGATTTTATTTATTTATTCATTTATCCCCCCCTTGCTGCTTGTGCTCGCCGGGTCAGCTAACCACGCCGTGCAGGCGGGCTTGCCTTCACCAGGAGGCCCCGGGAACCGAACCCGGGGCCTCCCATATGTTAAATGGGAGCCCTACTGATTGAGCCACAGCCGCTTCCCTCCATAATTTTTTAAACTGCTTTTTGTCTATTTTATTTTTTGAAGTTGAAATAAAGTTTACTAATTTTTTAAGAACTAAGTCATTATTAAACTCTAATAATTCTCATATTGTTTTGGGCACATTATATACATATAATAATGCAATATGTCTTCAGTCAGGGTTTCAGGTTCACACTTGTCAGCAGGCCAATACTCAGAGAAATAAGCAAAGGGCAGAATTAACTGCAAATTCAATATTCAACAAATGGGCATACATTTCTATGGCCTATTAGAAAGAAATGGGAAGAGGAGAGAGGATTATTTCTTGATTCATCTCTAAAATATTAAGAAAATTGCAAAGTTTCCAGGAAATGTTAGAAAAAGGAAGACTGACAAAGCAGTCACTTTAGTTTGTGAAGGAGTGAAGAAATCACTGAAAAAAAATGCAATTTTGGAAAATTAAGAGGAAAAGGACCTGGTGACTTTCTAATATTAACCTGGAAAGATACACAAAAAAATCAAATATAAGTAGTGTATATTATGGCAATTATAAGTATTGCTTTATCTTGGTTTTATTCAAATGGAAATGAATGGCAACCTGGAGCTTTAGGAATGAGACTAGAATCAGCATGCATGCTTTTCTTATTTGAAATCTGCAAGCACTTAATGTTGTCACAAGAAGTAGACATGTATTTGAGTGTTTAGTTGTTTTCCCCATGCAATAATCTGCACCCTTTTACAGCACATCTGAAGCATTAAATATTTTTGAACATCTATGTTCCAGATACTATACTAGGTACTGGGGACATGCAGATAATTAAAATATTGTTTTTTCCCTTAAAGAATTCACAGTCTCCCTAACTAGCCCTCCATGAAAGCTACTAACAATTATACATCATGATAAGTGTGGCGTAGGGGTTGTCTTTCAAAAAATCTAGCAAAACCAGCTCTACTATACTTTCTTAAAGGTTAGAAAATTTTCAAACTTCATCTCTTCTCTAATTTCCAAGAACTAAATACCCTCCTTTTGTCTGATCTATCTCCTATATGGAAAATGTTGTAAAATCTAAGTCATTTAAAAGTTATCCGAAGTGATAAAGTACAATTGAGCATTCTGTGTCCTTCTAATCTAAGAGGTGGGATCTTAATTTATTTAGCCAAATTTAGTAATTTATGCAGAAATGTACTCGTTTAGTGGCTAAGTCAGAGTTCTCTGCAGTGAGCTGCTACGAGAGTTTGGCCTCATTTGAAATGCTAATTAAATTAGTGTATGTGTGTATGCGTGTGTGTATTAGAGTTCAGACACATGGTTTGAGCAATAGTTTATCTAAATCCATGTACCAATGGGCCCTTAAATGGTGGGAGTACCTTTTTGGGTACGATATACTGTTTTACACAAAAATCTACTAGCTCTACCAAGCTGTGGCTTTTCTTCCATAGAGAAACTTTCACTAAAAGAGGCTAGGTATAATAATTTGTCAGAATAAGGGCTGAATACCCTTGCATTTAGCTCCGTTCAAAGAGTCATATGACCAATTGGGTAAATAAATTTGGCTTAGACATAAATCTACCAGAATTTAGGAATAGAGATTCCATTCATGAGTACTTAAAAAGTTTCTTAGCTTTTTGTTTTGCTCTCCAGACCCCTTCCCCAAATAAAATGATTTTCTCTAGAACATGATGAAAGCCAGGACTGAAAATTGGGGTGAGGAATGATGAACAGGTGGCAAGCTTTTCAAGAATGGAGACATAGGCAAATTGTAGCACACTGAAAAATAAAGCAGCCAATTACGTGAAAAAAAAAAAAAAACTGTAAAAAGGACAAGATATAAGTTGATAAAAACATTTGCCTCTAGTAAATGCTTTGTACAGCTGTTTATTATTTACTTCCCCACAAGCATATATTACATACTTGGTGTCTGCATTTACTGGGGTAGATGGAGAGTCATTGCTGACTGAAGGAGAAAATGCTTAGTCCCTAAATTAAGTAGCAAACAATGTAGTTAGTGAACCAGATATGCCTCATATGGAAAATAAAGACAAAAACCATAAATATATGAAAAAGGGAGAAATCTACTGGGAGAACATGGATGACATCTGAGGTGGGTCTGAAAGGTCATAGGGTTTAACTGGGGAAAGATGAAATGTGAGGGAGAAGGCACTACAGAAGGAGCAGCCTGCACAAAATCAGAGCTAATTGTAAACAGTTATTTATATGTCAATATACATAGAGCAATAAGAATGCATCAGGAGGAAAGAGAGAGAAAAATTGTCAAATCTGAATACCATGGTAAAGAGTATGAATGTGATTCTGCAGGCAATACAGTAATGGAAATAATCCAGCAAATGATTATTTTAGAAAAGGGCAGTAAATGCTTGCCTACTTTTGATAGCCAAACAGACATTACAATACCGGCATGCCTGTTCCACTGAAACAGTGGTTCTCAAATAGGAAAATTTGTCAGAATCAGGAAGACCTTTTTCAAGAAACACATATCTATAACTTGGATAACTACTACATACCCATTGATCATCTACTAGACAACTTGGAAGATTAAAATATAAATAGGACAATGTTGCCTGCCTTAAGGGCCTTCTAATCTGCCCTAGAATTAGAAAAAAGGATAAAAAGAAAACATAAAAACCATGTAATGCAGTGATTAGGATGGGTGGCAATGTTGAGCTAAGTATGGGTCAAACAAGAAGGGTGTGAGCCCCTAAACGAGACATCAGAAAATTACAGTCCACAGGTCAAGTCTGGCCCACCATGAGATTGGTTTTACATTTTTAAATGGTTAAAAATTTCAAAAGAATAATATTATGTGAATGCTTTAAAATTACATGAATTTCAAATTTCAGTGTCCATAAATAAGGTTTTATTGGAATACAGCCATGCCTACTCATTTACTTATTATCTATGGCTACCTCACACTACAAGAAAGAAAAAAAATGATGGTGACTATTTCTGTAAATCCAAATATATTTACTATCTAGGTTTGTATTAGTCAGCCAAAGGGGTGCTGATGCAAAATACCAGAAATCGGTTGGTTTTTATAAAGGGTATTTATTTGGGGTAGAAGCTTACAGTTACCAGGCCATAAAGCTTAAGTTTCTTCCTTCACCAGTCTGTTGCCACGTGTTAGAGTAAGACAGTTGCCGACGTTTGCCAGGGTCCAGGCTTCTTGGGTTCCTCTCTTCCCAGGGCTGCGTTTCTCTCTGGGCTTAGCTCCTCTGTTTCCCCCACAAGGTCGGCTGTAGACTGTGAGTCTCTCTAGGCTCTGCCTTTCTCCACAAGGCCAGCTGTGAACTGTCAGGCTAATGGCTCGTCTCTATCCCGGGGCCTTCTCTCCTTCTTCACAACCAGGTTCCTCTGTCTGCTCACCTCCTGGGGCTCCAGCATCAAAACTCAAACATCAGAACTCAATTCAAAACTACCACAACTCTGTCCTTTGCCATGCCTTTTATATTTGATTCCCCATCCACCAAGGGGTAGGGCTCAATGCCCTACTGTCATGGCCCAGTCAACACCTTAATCGTAACTTAATCATGCCCAGATTAGCAGACCAGTTTACAAACATAATCCAATATCTATTTTTGGAATTCATAACTATATCAAACTGCCAAACTGCTACAAGGTCTTTACAGAAAAAGTTTGCTGATCCCTGCTCTTGACTCAAAATGTGAATATTGGCAAGATGGCCAGCCTCTACTTCCCTTTGGTGAACTATTCCTGATAGAGAATAGATGGATGTAGGGGTGCTTAAAATCCCACCCTGGTGGCAGCACACTTAGTATAAGAGCATATTTTTCCATCCAAGTCAGCAGAAAATAATATTTAAAAGGATTTATGGATGAGTTGTTTATTTGGGAAACAGTCATTGTATTGATATGAGGAAGGAAAGTGTAGGCACTCAAGACAGGGATGGGATCTATATAAATGCTGAATTCATAGAAGAGCTAGCTTCCTTGGTTGTAGTGGAGGAGTCTAGGAGGTAGAAAACAACCTTGACTAAAGAGGAATCCAGTGAATTAAAATATTCTTTGCAGGCAATGAGGTTGGTGAGTTTTTATTTTCAGGTTATAAAAACAGCTGTGGAATTCAAACAAAAAAGTAATAAGGTATTAATACAAATAATATTATCAATAAGATATTGCTACATCATTATTTAAGTAGAACTTAAAGCTATAAGCTTATTTAAACCAGAGCCCTATTTTGACATCTCATAATCTTCATTAAAGAATGGCTCTGATTTATTAGAGTCCATTTTAGCTAAATAGATAACCACCTAGCTAAATTTGCTTCAAATCTAAATCACAAATGAATGTTTACATTTAAAACACAGAGATGAAAAATTTATGGCTTCTTAAAATGTTGACCAAATAAGTGATTGCTTTTATGTTAGAAAATATATTTATATGTTAGAAAAATAGAGCTGTAAATAAATTATCCAAACGATTTCATCCTTAGAATTTTAAATTTTTTCATCATTTTCCACTAAAACCATTAACGTGTATATTTTTAACTTCAGTGTAGTCATCATTAAATCAATGCAGTCATTCATTTTATTGCCTTGTGATTTTTAAGTCTTATTTAGAATTTTACATGGTTCTTGGAATACCCTTTTTAGTCAAAATAATCTTCTATATCAATATTTGGATCTAGCAGATCTTCTCCATATGATGAAAGATTCATTTGGTTTAAAATTAGTTTTTCAAATGTTTTTTCCAAATCAGTTTCACCAATTAAGACAGATCCCATCATTAACCCCTCTTTCACAATGACTTTGACATATTCTTGTCCTTTGGTACATTTCAGTGTTAATTCATGATCTGAACCTAAGCCTGTGTATTGTATTTTTCCAGCAATACAACCTTATAGTTAAAACATCTTGTTCTGCAAGTAAAACGTTCAAAGCTGAAGCCCATGTCAATAGAGTTTCCTGAACTAGCTGCAGCCATGCACTTTGCTGCATCCCATCCTACCTGTCTAGCCTGGGTCCACAGACTCATCTGCTGCCAAACTGAGTGAGGTTGCCATGATGAAAAAGTGCATCTGTCACTTGCAGCATACTTATCAAGAAATGATATGTGCAGGCCAGCCTTTTGGGACAAGAGGGTCACAATTACTACCATTATCAACTTGTTATATTCATAGTGACCCAGCACACTTTATAATAATCATCTGTTGGTCTAATTTTGCACAAGATATTGAAGATTTTCAGAGATTGTCTATGCTAAATTGACAGAAAGCAGAATAGCCTTGATTTAGCTAGGATTTGTACTTTCCACAAACAGGTTTTCCAAAATGCCTTTTCCTCAGCACTTCTGGTCAACCTGAGGAAAGGCTGACTTGAGTGAAGATTTCCTTACCTCTTTAACTCATTGCTACTTTGCTTATCCTTAGTATGGAGAAAAGGCAAACTTTCTGACTTGTTTTTTCTATAGTAGTTATGCTAAGGCAGTCAGCTCTGAGAGTTGCTTATTTTTGGACCGAGTGTTAATGATTTTAGAATTTTTTCTGTATACTTTTCTAGCAGTGAGCAGACTAACAAATCTCCAAAATAAACTCATTTACCAAGGCTTTCTCTTGTTTGTCATTTTGAAAAATTGAATAAACATCAGCAAAAGAAATGATCCAAGTTCTCAAGCCAAATATGTATGTGTCCAAGACCAGGGTTTCTTCATGTTTGAATGTGGATATGGAGGCTCAATTGCTAGTTATTTTTATTTTTCTTTATAAATTATTTTCCTTTCTCTTCACTCACATGCTCTAGTTTTGATAGGCCTTATAGGTAAGGCTGCTTGCTCCTTACAGAAAGATCTTTTTGAAAGCTGGGTTATCTTTCTTTTATTTGAAAAAAAGACTGGATTCCAGACCAGTGGATTACCAATTGTAGCTCAGAGAATCCTTTCCATATGACTGTAGATCAGTCCAAAACACAAAAGGACCCAATTGTTCTAAATCCTAGATGAGAGTCCCAGAGAGCATTGGATAAAGGTTGGAGGGGATTATTTCTGGAAACTCATCTGCAGTATCAGTAGAACTAGGCTGAGCTGAGCAAGTGGAGAGGAGGAAAGAGTACATTTTTTGGTTACTTCTCTCTTCTTTTCATCATTATTTTAAGGGTAAGCAATATAAAGATTTTTAATCTTATTTATTCATGATTACATTTTATTGCTAGAGACACGGCTGGTCCTTAGTTCAGTGCAACTTCCCTGTCATCCTCTTCTCATCTATGTGTTTTCACATATTTTCTCTTGCTCTCCTCATTTTTAGATTATTTGATTTCTCTTCTATTTCCATTGTTCTTATTCCAATCTTTGAATTCATTTTCTTTGTAGAAAACCTAAACACTTTCAGAGGACAGAGAGGCAATATACACATACACATGTGCAGTGGCAGGACAGTGCATCAACCATGGTGGAAATTCCCCAAATTGAAATGCATGACTCACCTGCAGGTGTTCAAATCCTAATGTGAATTTATTGAATAAAAAACAATATTGGATGCCAGATTCTACCCACTAGCCATCATTTTGCAATTGCTTCTCTATTTCATTCATTTCTCCCTTTTTCTTCTATCTTTCTAAAAAAATGCGCAGAATGAGAATGGGATTTATGATCCTCAAATTCTGGCTCTGCCACTTGATTTGTGAGTTAGGCAAGTTAATCTCTCTGTGCCTCAGTCTCCTTATCTGAAAAATGAGATCATAACGGTAATTACCCATTGAGTTGTAATACAATTACATAAATTAATGCTTATAAAACACTTAGAAAAAATACTCGGAACACAAATGTGCTATGTAAGTGTTTTAAAAACAAGCATTAGATTTTATTAGGACCAGGACATCTGCCTAAATGTTTTCCTGAATTTCACTTCTCCTCTCTCCTCTCTTCCTTTGTCCACCTTTGTGATTTCGAGGGAAACACACATGAGAGAGCAATATATACAAGAGAAATCAGATGCAGATTATCATTTGATTATTAGCTGGGCTGGTACAGATCACTCAGTGATTGGGTATTGCCTTGAAGTATGCTGCTTAGGCTTGAAGCCTAAAGAATTTCCCCATACCCTTGAGTCCAAGTTTGACTTTTGGCATATTATTACCAGACTGAGATGTTGGGGCATGAAGGGGCCCTAGCAGTATCTTTGTATGTTCATACATTTTCACCAAAGTGCAATACTTTAACCACACTCCCTTAGACCTCTGTCTCTTTCCTTACTGACTCTCCTGCCTTACCCAGCCCCAGCCCCAGCATTTTCCCCATGCACAGGGAGATATTCATATCTCTGTGTATGTTTTGGGATCTGATTGCAGGACAATTGAAGGGACATTAAGTTTGGGTTTGTGGGAGATGTATTTAAGTGGGTTGTAGTCACTTTCTTGTGTAGTTCAATTATTGCCAACTGTCCCAGGTAGAAATGGTTTCAAAGAACGTTTCTAATGCTCATCAATTCAAAATGCTTATGAGCGTATTTAAGTTTAGCCATGGTACAAACACACTCGAAATGCCCTGAAATCTTACGGTGCGTAAATAAAAGGATTTGTAAGAGATTTTTCAAAAATTGACAACAATCCTAAAACTGTATAAGACATTGCAAATAACTGTGAAATTGAAAAAAAAAGTCTTCCAAACTATTCATAATGAATAATTCAAGCAACTTTGCTAGAAGAAAGACTGCATTGTCTTTCTTTCTCTATATAAACATTAATGCTAGAAAGGTGGACTTATCAAATAATAGCATGGAAAAAGAGTGGCAGGGAAGTACATGCAGGCAGGCTCTGGGTTCTCAGATCAAACTAGCCACGTGAAGTGGAGAAGAGAGAAGAGATGACTCACAATTTGCATGACCATTTAAGCAACTCTACTGTCTAGTAAATGGGACCCAAACAACACTTAAAGTTCTGAATAATCAGATTGTCTTTCTCTTGGAGAAATCAAAACAAGTTGGTTATCAAGAAGGAAGATAGAAGGGAGGCAATATCCCTTTCCTATAGAGATCTTTATTTCTTTCTGTCTCCTTATTTCTCATCACTTCCTCTTCCTCTTTCTGCTGATCCACTTTTTGAAAAATACATATATTTATACATTTACACACAAACAAATGTAAACATTTTTAAAATTCACTTGGGAGGTGAGTTAGATGGGGGAGGGGAGAAAAAGTGTAAATGCTATGTCCTTTTTCTCTTCTAGGCCCCAATTTAATTATAATACAATACTACGTTATTATTTTGTTACTCAAATTGTACCACATGCATTTGGTTGTCCTTTCTCCTTAGTGTCCTCTGGTCTGTGAGAGTTTCTCAGTTTTTCCTGGCTTTTCATATCATTGGCAGTTTTGTGGGGCACTAGTCAGGTATTTTGTAGACTGTCCCTCAACTTTGGTTTATCAGATGCTTTGCTCATGATTAGACAAGGCTTAAGGGTTTAAAAAAAATACCACAGAGGGGTAGTGCCCTTTTCATTGTATCATTTTTGAGGGTGCATGACACCCACATGACATCACTTGTTAACCCTCATCACTTGTGGTGTTTGCCAAAGTTCTCTACTTTAGCATTACAATTTTTCCTTATCCATACCCTACTCTTTGAAAGCAATCACTAAGTATGGCCCACTCTCAAGGTTTAGGAGCTTGATATTGAGCTTAATATCTGCATAATTAAGCATAATTATTTGTGTCCTTTTGACATGCCCCCATTGCGCTGTATGATTGAAGTCCAACACATAAATAAATAAATATACAAATAAATAAATAAATAAAGTTCAATACTATGTGCTGCCATGACATCTGGTGACATGAATGGCCTAACCGCAAGTTCTCACTCTGCTTTCACCCCTAATGTCCCCTTTTTCAAATGGACCTGATGCAGGTCCTGCTTATCTCTCAGTAGCAATTTTTCAGTTCTCTACCAAACAACAGAATTATTCAAAGAAGTCAGTCACCTCCTCCTTCAAGAACTGGGGAGCACCTACCCTCTTGAGACTATGAAGTCTGCCTCTGACAGCCCCTGGTTGTTCACTTTTTTCCTGAGTGCAACCTCTGTGTAGCCTTGCATGGCTTGACATTTCCTTATCCCCCAGGCTGTGAGTACTTGTGATTAATAAATTGCTGTTGATCTCATCTGTCCAGTGTTGTTTGTTGTGTATGCAACTACAAGATATTTCAGGTTCATCTGATTTTTTTTTTTCTCTGCCCCTTCCCTAGAAAGTTATTTCTTGAAGGAGCCCTGGTTTCACTAATTAAAGACTGGAATTTTGAAACCAAAATCTAAAATACATTGTAGTGCCAGAAAGTAAGGATGTACTAAAAAGACAGAAGTAAGGGTGATATAATTGCCTCCTATTCATCCTGTTGGTGAGTGACGGATTCCTACTTTAGGATGACCCAGGGAATGACCAAAAATAATTTTTAAACTCAGTAATGTAAGTTCTGATCCTAATCCTCATCCAAAAGTTTTGCCGTTGGAGGTCACCTCCTCATTTTCTCCTACCCACACATCAAATGTCTTCCATGTGTTTCCTCAATGTTCTCCCTAGAAATGAAATGAAGGTAGTTCTTCCTTTGTCTCTAAATATGACAACTATTGAGTCATTGTGTTACCAGAGCCTGAAACTTTGAAGAAACCTGCGTAATAAAGGCTAAGATGCATATATTTGAAATATTTTCATGCCTAAAATGTGAAAGAAAGAATGCAAAGAGTAATGCTAACATTAATATTGTATACATTTATTCCATCATTATTTCTCACTTTTCCTTTTTCATATTTTTCATATTAGGAGATACTAAATGGTTTCTAAAATTATAATCTAGGTTCTATCAATTATAATATATTCAACTAAATAAATTCAACTATTAAACTTTTAAACAAAAAATATCACTTTTTAAAAAAGCTTACCATCCATAGAGCATTTCGTTATTAGTTGATAAACTACTTAAATATTTTAGCAGTATTGTCTTGACTAATTCTTTTAGTATACAATTCCCATTTTATTAATTCAGCATACTTTTCTGAAAGTAATATTTTTCTAATTGTCTATTTTTCTTGGCTTCTATAACATGTTGTGAATCTTAATACATATCATCCTTCATTTAATTTGTTCCATTGGAGATGTAGAGTATATGGTTGTAGGATCTCTTTTTAAATTGCAAAAGATTACCTCTTCCTGGCTCTTTATGAAGATTAACAGAAGATGCTTGAAATCATATTTTCCAAGTCTACCTGGCACTCAGAACTCTCCTACTTGAACATTTAAGTATTTTGCTTTGTATTCAAGGTTGTTAACATGATGTGTGAGCTTCTGCTTTTGTAATTATTTTAAATGTGGTTATCAAACCCCTTTGGGAAATTGTTCTCTAGTTCTTGCATTTTCTTTTTTGCCCTTCTTTTTCTTTAGTCAAGGTGCTAAATGTATGTTTCTTTTGAGAAATACACTTGCTTTTAATTTAAAAATGAAGAGATGGGAAATGCAGGGAGGCTGTCAGAAGATAGAAAAGAATGCTCAGAGAACAGAGAAACTATTATGATTAGCCAAACTTTTAATTTTAGATGAAGTCTTGGAGGTCAGAAGAAAGAAATTAGTAGTACTTCACTCCAAAATAAAATTAAAGCATAACTTTAACTCAGAAAAAAATATTTAGCTACTTAGTTGTGTAATTATTTTTCTAATTTCAAAATAAAATGAATTAAACATTTCTAAATCTTTTATTAGAAAATGGGAGAAACAGATGTAACACAGGTGGTTGAGCACCTGCTTCCCATGATTCAATCCACAGTACCTCCTAAAAACAAAATATAACAAACAAACAAACAAACAAATGAAAAAAAAACCCAGCTCTTATTAGGGAGCAGATGTAACTCAGTGGGTGAATGCCTGCTTCCCATGTACGAGGTCCTAGGTTTGATATTCGGTACCTCCTAAAAAAAAAGAAAAGAAAATGGAAAATGGGACTTCTATACAGTTTAGTAATTTCAATAAAGTGTCTTTGAATGAAATAAAATATTTGCATTTATGCCCTTAAATGTCAAATTAAGGGAAGTCAACAATATGAATAAAGACTTTTAATTGAGTTGTCACTAAGGATATAAAACAGGATGACAAATATCTAGCATAAAAAGCACCACTCTCTGAAGACATACCCGTGGCAGAATCACTAATCAATCACAAAGCTCTTTCCCACTGTCAGTGGAAGTTTCAGAATCTTTCCCAACATATTACTCCTAGGCATCCAATGCCCAGCATATAAAGGCAAAGTAAAAGCTAAATTTATTTACCATTGATTCATATAAAGTATTACCTTCTCTCCTCTTTGGGGTATCAAATGCATGGGAAAATTCGCCTTTGTGCAGTTAGTTGTATAGGTTGCATTATTTCTTGTCTGATTTCAATAAAAACTTATTAAATGTCATACAATAGAATTTATCACAGTATGTATCATTTCTACACACATAATATTATAAATTAGCAAAAATCTTCTTACTCAAGAACATGAAACATTTTTGAAAGAACTGCTTTAGATACATTCTTTCCATATATAGGACATGCTAAGAGCAATGGACATGGAGAGAAAATGATAAAGTCACTTAACAGAACAGTCAAATACATCACATCTATTTCAATGAAACCCAGAGACTAGGAGGATTTTGAGTGGAATTAAAACAGTAAAATAATGAGCAGGATTTACATTTACTGGGAGCTATAGTAAAAAAAAAATCCATCTACACTAAGTTCATTTAGCCTCAGTTTTACACCTCCTAGAACAGGAATTGTGTAGCCTACAAAACAATTTATATTTTATCTGTACCATCTAATTAATTAAATGGCCCCAGAGTACCAGATTCACAAATCTCGTTAATAGCTGAATTCTGAAATAAAGGCTGTTCACCCCTACTAGAATAATATTTGCATATCCCCACCTGTGATGGGTAATAAGTACCTGCCACAAATCAGAATTATGAATTTTGTACGCCTAACAAAACCGCAGGGGAAATTATACCTCAGACATTCCATAATAATTGCAGCTAAGCTGTTTAGTGCCATCCACTTATTCTGCCTGAAGTGTTTAAAGCAGCAACAGTTGTAAATGAATTCAGGCACATATTCAAGGGAATTTTTTTTTTTTTTTCAAAAAGTTTTTCTGTCTTGCCATATGTAATTATCTTTATGGAAGTATTCAGCTGCAAGTTATAAAGCATTCACATTTAAAGTAGCAAATTTTAAAAAATAGAGAGAAAGAGTTCCTTCTATTAATCTATTAGGTATATTTTAGTATTCTTTTGTCAAAACTTAGAAATACCTCAAGACTGGTTTTGAGGCATTGACACTCTACAATGTATGTTGACTAGCTGGGATGGAATTCTATTCATGCAATCTGTAAAGTGGTAGAAGGACTTTCAGAGGAAATAGTCCTAGAAATTATGGCATGATGTTGGAGCAAATGCTGGATGGGTAACCCCAGGTTTCAAGATTATATAACATTGCCCATATAACTAAAATGTTTTGGGCTGCAGAGACTATAGGATCCTTGAGAATCCACAATCCTGAGCCCTCACCTGGGAACAAATGAGTTGTGAGGGGCCTATTTCTTCTTAGTGTTAAGCTTCATAGAGTAAGTTCTATGGCTGTCCCTGAGATACAGTATCACACTGGAAGAAATAATAAATACTCTATTGTCTTAGTTTGCCAGGGCTGCTGTAACAAAGTACCACAGTCTAGATGGCTTAAACAACAGAAATGTATTGTCTGTTGGTCTGGAGGTTAGAAGTCTGAAATCAACATGCCAGCAGGGCCTTGCTTCGTCTTAAAAGGGAGACTTTGTTCCATGCCTCTCCCCTGGCTTCTGCTAGCTTGCCGGCAATCTATGGCATTCCCTGGCTTGGGGCCGCATAACTCAATCTCTGCCTCTGTCACATTACTGTCTTTCTCTCTGTCTCTCTGAATGTGTCCTAATTTCCTCTCCATAAAATGACACAGGTCATACTGGAGTAGGATCCATCTAATATAGTTTGGCCTCATCTTAATTAATAACATCTTCAGATATCCTTTTTATAAATAAGTTCACATTCACAGGACTAGCAGTTAGGACTTGAACATGTCTTTTGGGGGGAACACAATTAAATACATAGCCCCTAGCAATAACTACTAAATAGCAATGACCATTTTCTGGTTAACCAAGCTATTTGATTAAATAAGGGATTCCTTCCATAAGGGGAAGAGGTGACTGGTTCAGGAGGTCTGGAAATTATCATTTTTTACGGCAGTGACGTATAGTGGAGAGGTAAGTTTCCTAAATCCTGGAAGACCCAATGTTACTATTGCCAAAAAATCAGCCTTGAGATCTTGAGCAAGTCACTTAATTTCTCTGAATTTATCTCCATTTACCCATAAAATATCAACAAAAAGAGTTCCACCCTTCTTCCGACTGACCAACCTATTTACCTGCTGTTTGAGATGGTGTGTGCCTCAGTAGCAGCACTGCACATATCTTAGCATCGCACTAATAAACAATTGTCACCATTTATTTCCCCAATGAGGGATGTGGTTGACTGGCTGCCTGCCTGAAGCAAGCTTCTCTGTTGAGACCTTAGTGCAAACAGGGAGGGGAAGTCTAGGGGAGAAAAATGAAAGGAATCCAATCCTTTAGATGAAGAATCTCCTCCTATCTGTTTTTTTCTTGTGTGCTCAGCCTGTGTGTGTACAAAAAAATCAACTTCATATTCTAGCAAAGGGCTTTAAAAATAATTAGGATTTATATATTTCAAAAGAGTGGGCAGGGTGCAATGAGTCACCAAGAGGTGATTAAGTCAGGTTGTTTGAGGCTCCCTAAGGTGACAGGTTGGTCTATGGGCTTTAGAAAGAAAGCTTATATAGCCTATTACCATGATGAAGTGAAATTTAAAATTACATTTTATATTTGTAAAGGACTAACAGGCAAGGTCCCTGTGGATTGTCAAATACTACATAAAATGCTATAAAAACCAGACCATAATCTCTCACTAACTTACACATTAGCCTTAGGCAGTAAAGATGGTTTTTATTGGAACTAGATTTTGTGAAGGGGAAAAAAGTTATGCACAGTTTATCCTAGCTTTTCAGGCACTTTGCTTTTCCTTGAGTTAACATGACGTATTCCAAGTGATTAAATAAACTTGTCTAGCAGCTCTTCTCATGCACTTGAAAGCAGACAAAGTAAAGAAGGATTTACACTGAAGAGAGGTCTTAATTCTATCACTGAAAAGTGTGCCTGTTTTATTCTTATCATTATTACAGAAATCAATACATGCAAGAAAAAAAAATAAAGCTTCTAAAGAGACCCAACTGTACTCTATGTACTGTTTCACTTACTGCCTTGTACCTTTGAAAAGCAAATGTAAGAAGTAAGGGAGAAATTCAAGACATGGAGGAAAATCATTGTCAGCACCGTGAGCATACATGGGCCAGGGAGAGTCATTTGAATTTGAGCTCATTTATTATCATTGAGGTGCTGAGCAAGGTTAACCAAACATTTTGATGGACTGGTAATTATTTTCTTCATCTTCAAGAGTAACAAACTTTGAACAGCTTACAGTAAGATTTACAGCATGTGGCAGATTTGTAAATGATCTCTAGATTCAACAGTCTAGCAGTGAGCATATCTGTGCCTTTTGTTTGGCTCTCCTTTCAAGACCTAGAGATTTGCAATGACTTGAAAGCCAGGTCTAAGCTTTTATGTGGGAACATACTGCTGGTTATTCAGATTTGGCTGTTTGACCTCTTGATTTAAAATCTATAAATTGGCGCTGTGTCTGGAGCTAGTTTGAACAGAAATTCAAAGTTCTGACTTTGTTCAGTGCCCATGGCTATGCCAATTGAGGATTAGCCTCCTGTGACTTATGTAGTTGAAATGTAGAGGGTGATGGCCAACGTGTGTCCTGAGAGTCCCATATAAGTAGCTCGTGTTTAGTGATGGGTCTTATAAGTCTCTGAAAATTTGGTATGATAGAAAGCATGTATGGGCTTTGTGGTCAAACTGACTTTTGTCCAAATCTTATATCCATCACTTACTAGCTTTATGACTTTGGTCAGATAAGCTACGTTCTCTGATCTTCAACTTTTTGCATCTATAAAATGGGAACAATGATATCTGCTTCAAAATATTGTTAGAAAGATTAAGTAAAATCTAGGGCTAGGATTAAGTCACCTGATTAAAGCATGGGTTCCTGGTAACCGGGAACACTAACTTTTAAAAGATAAGCAGCAAAAAAAGGAGTTTTCAAATTCTGAAGGTATAGTGGTCAAAGAAAGAAAATGATTTTACAAAGGAAGAGATTAAGGGTTAATTGGTATATAGAGATCTAATAAAATAAGGACTAAAGCAACTCCTGCCCCAATTTTATGTTTTCCAATCAATGTCTCTATTCTCTCAACTGGTATCTTCCTTTACTTTTTGAACTGCACTCACCAAAATCACCAATGAATTCCTTATTTCTAAACCCAATGATTACTTGCTAATCCTTCTTTTATTATATCTGAAAATGGGAATAGTTTGGGTATTTGGAAAGGAACCATCATAAGTAGAAAGAGCTTTGGTTTGGAATGATAGAGTTTGAACGGTAAATAACCATCAACTTTGGGCAAGCTATTTGAATTCTGAGCATATTTCCTTTCCTAGTATTAGAAAAAAGTACTTATTTACAAGACTGTGATAAGGACCAAGGTCTTATACTAATGCACAGAAGCATATAGCACCTTTCTTGGCATGTACTAGATGCCCAATAAAAATTAGTTTTCTTTCCCTTCTCCTTGATACAAAATGACACCACATAGCAGCCACATGTGAGCTCCTATGGGATAGGAAATATATTTTAATTATATGAATATCTACAATTGTGAGTACAGTTCTTGGAATAAGTGTACATTCAGAAATGAAAAAGGGAAACAGTGAGAATAACAACACAGAGGAATTTCACAGAAGGAATGTTTGGTGGTGGTGACACCAGTTTCTCTTTAGTAGAAGTTCTTTGTTAAGGGCTATTTAGGGACAAGTTCATGAAATGTAATTTTGGATATATCATGGAAGCTCTTTAATGCTAGATTAAATATAATGAAAAGGCTATACACAATAAATACATACTTTATGTATTTATTGTGTGAACCTTTTGATAAGTGCTTCATATGCATTACCTTATTTAATTACCACAAAAGTCTTCATGGAAACTGTACTGTGTCCATTTTATAGAAGAAATTATTGCTTACACAGTTAGTTAACTGCTCAAGTTTATACAACTATCTGAGAGGGGAGCTGGTTTTTGAACCTAGATCTGATTGTGTCCAGAATCTCTGATCTTAACCACCGTGCTATGTTCCTGCATCCTCACCGAATACATACTCTGAATACCTGAGTGACAAGCCCTTGCATGATGTTGGCCACTGGCAACCTCTCCAGGCTATTCACATACTCTTCTCCCCCATCTGTGTTCTAGCCATACTATGCCTATTTTGTTTTTTAACATTCCATGGTCTTTCTCACTAACAAGACTTTTCATCCTCAACTCCTTCCATTAAATCCCTTCTACCTAAGACATTCTGAGTATGTTTCTTCTGTACTGAACCACCCCTCATTAACATCCTTTTGAAGGAAGATGTACGGCAATGGTGTAGATGGAGCATGCACTTTGAAACCAGGTGAAACTAAGTTATAATATTTATGACTTTGTGCAACTTAGTTAATTTTTTAGATAATGTAATATCAGTGTATACTTCACAGGATTGTTTTAAAGACCAAGTGAGATTATGTATGTAAAGCACTTACTCTAGTAAGCACTTAATAAATGGCATCTATTATTAAAATGATCAATACTTTTATTCTAGTCTCCAGATTCTTTACTGGAATCAAGGTCTAAAAGTTGTACAAACTTCTTAATGTTCATTTCAGTTATATTTAAAAGAAATTCTAATTAATATGTATTCTCAGATTATTGAATCTTCAAGGGAGAAGCAATACATGATTATTAGTAATTGAATTTGAAATGCGAATGGGGAGACTTTACTGTTTTTTAGTCCCCAAAACTGCAGTTTATCAAATGTGATTGTTTTAATAAAACCTAAAGTTCTCCCATAGTCGTCTTGGGTGATCTGCTTACTTCAAATTTTAATATGCTTATGATTGAATCAGGAATTACTAAGGCTAGGCTATGGTAAAGCAAAAAATATCATATCCAAGTGGCCTATGCATATTCAGTTTAGAGGTCTTTGATTTCTCCAACAGGTTTGCCAATGCACATTCTCACAGTTATGTTATTGTCTAGTCAAGTAAATAATAAACTATGTGAAAAATAACTTTTAGTTTTACGTATAGGCTTAGTAGACTTTCAAACATCTAAAAAAATATATGTTCTTCATATCTCTACAAATACTTTTTCTGTTCTCCTTTATTTCCCAAGACTTATTCTCAATTATGTAATTTCCATTCTCAAAGATCTTTAGTGTTTCTTTAAGGTTTACCGAATTTAGTAATTAGTACAACCTTCTTGTCTTGGCTTTTAAGAACACCCAGCTTATTTTGCAAGGTATCATTGAAAGAGTAGTAAGACTGGGCATTTAAGAGAAACAAATTCATGTCCTTGGCTACTACCTTACTGCATCATCTTCAATAAATAATTTCACCTTTTTGAGACTTTGTTTTCTCAACTGTAGGATTAAAGTGTTAAACTCTAGGATTCCTAAAGTCTGTTATATTGGTCTAGAAGTCTCTGATTTAACACTTATAGACTTATTGTATATGAGCCCTCAAATTAATTTATTGATTCCAGCCAAGGTAGACAGCACACTAATTCATTTGCATGCCCATCTGCTTTCCAACCTCTATCCTCTTGGAAATACTGATCTTTTCCTACAAAAGTCCTTTCCCAGTTTTTTGCTAGTTCAATTTCTTCAAGATTCCTTTCACACTGCCCTCTCCATCAATCTTTCCCTGATACCTTCCAACCTGTGATGATATCATCTCTGAAATTTTCTTTTAAATTCTTTTATCTATGATATATACAGAATTTTATTACATTGTTCCTTATTTTATAGTATTTATTAGATTTAGAACAAAGATACTCTTATTGATTTCTGCATATTTCTGGAAGACCTAACAGTACATGGCACATAGTAGGCACTTGATAAAATGTCTATGGAGTGGAAAATCTGGTCTATTATTCTGACACATTGTAAAATGATCTCATTATATAGAAAAAGATTTTGGCCCTTTATTTGGATTACATTTTGTGTGTTATTTTTTGAATGTTAAAAGATAGTTTGATCCTTTTTTTTATTAGTCCATATGAGTAGTAGCTCTCCCCTGACAGTAAAACAGGCAGAAGGATGAAGCTGGTCTTTTCTACAAGTCATTATGCAGAGAATAAGCTCTGAGTGATGAGGTCATATCCCTGTATCTAACAAAGCAGATTCCTTTTAGAGTTAAATATCTCAGACCATTCCCTGCAATCAGTTAACAATTTCTACTTGATTAAAATGTGCACAATTTTCCATTTGCTTAAATTTTTAAAATTTCAATTTTAGAATCAAACTACCTAAGAAATTTTTATATTACCCACTTTACCCTCAAGAATATTTATTCCAAAATTAGTGAACCCTTAGGAATTATAAAGGTCATTTCCCAATGATAAACACTCAATGTGGCCATTACAACATAAACAACCCACTTTTCCTACTATCCTTTTGTCCTCATTATTATGATGAAGGCTCCATAGATCTGATGGAATTTGGCAGGCAAAGGGATCTAGTTGAATCATCTCAAAACCCTGGAGTTTGGGGCCTCTGGCTATTATGGCTGAGCAACTACATGTATGCAGAAATTGGTGCTTTGTTTGTTTTGAATCCCTGAGCCATCTGCACTACACAGAAAGCACTGAGATCTCAGTCATTCAAAATGAATATTTAAATGTTCACTTTTGACATGCCTTTTATTTGTAGCTTATCAAATCTCTTGATCCAGCTGTTCTGCCACTCATTGTGCTAGCATCATTCTGTATTCCACTTAGTAGGATCAGAGATTGTAGATGATCAACTAAGAGACATTTTTAACCCTTTAATGATTTTCATGGTAAACAATCAGGACAATCTCAAATCCTTTCAATATTTGTTCATTTGTGTTTACTAGAAAAATATTGGAACTGGAGTAAGTATACAGGAGGTATTTTATGTTGTCTTCTTTTTGTTTTGGCTGTTCAGTATGCTTTAAACTGTTTAATTTTTCAGATCATGGTAGCCCTGTGATAGGAATTAAAATTAATGTCCTTTAACAGATTATTTAACAAGTGTGATTTTGCATGGTAAAAATGAGCATACTGGTAGCATGCATTAACTCTCTATACAAGTCCTCCAGATTGAAGACATTTATGGCAATGTAACAAGCACAGTTTCATATATAATGCCTATAAGCAATTGTTATTAAGGTCAATAGCTGTTGCTAGTCTTAATGCTAGGAAATCCTTAAGAACTAGTCTCCATTTATGGTGAAAATTAAGCTTAATGCAATGTTTCCAGTTTAAACACTAAAACCCAAAATTTAGAGCTCTAAGTCATCCTAACCTAATAAAGGCCAATGAGGAAGTGTAAGAGAGAATTGTCCATACTTTTGAACACCAACCTCTTTGTGATCTAGGTCTGTCTTCATAGTCTAATCTTTGAGCCACAGCCCTTTCAAAACTTACTTTTTCCCAGGCTTTCTCAACCTCGCCCTTATTGATACATTGGCATAGATCATTTTTACTGTGAGGGACTATCTGGTGCATTGTAAGATATTTAGCAATATCCCTGGCCTCTACCCATTCAGAGCCAGGAACAACTCCCACTCCACTTTTGACAAGAAATGAATTCCTTCACATTTCCCTGGGAGTCAAAATCACTCCCTCTTCCACAATGAATGCATCTCATTCATTGACTGAACTTAAATCACAAACAGACTTCTAGCTTCAACGAACTTTGGAAGGTGTTTATCATTTTCTGGTTCCAGAAATGCACATAGAAAAAATTTAAAAGATAGGGTGTGTGTGTGTGTGGAATACCATATCTAGTATTCCATGCTGTGTCACATCTTCTTGTTTGGTAATTACAGTTTCTTCTGCAGAAAATGCACTTCACTTATTCATGCCTTCATCTACTCATTCATGAGTCAATCTTCAACAAGTGTTGTGGTTAAGTTCATGTGACAACTTGGCCAGGTTATGGTGTCCAGTTGTTTGGTCAAGCAAGAACTGGCCTGGTATTGTGAGGATATTTTGTGCATTTAAATCATCAGCAAGCTGATTGCATCTATGGCTGATTACATTTATGCTCAACTGAGGAGATTGTCTTCAACAATAAGAGAAGTCTCATCCAATCAGTTTAAGGCTTTAAAGGAAGAAGTGATAATTTCACTAGTCAGAAGGAAGAATTTCCATCTCCACTTCATCCACCCAGCTTCTCCTGGGGAATTCACCAAAAACCTTCATTCGAGTTCTAAGCGTGCAGCCTGCTCTACAGAGGTTGGACTTGCCCATGTCCACAATTGCATGAGCCAATTCCTTTAAAAAATCTCATAATATATATTGTGACAGTTTGAAGTTTTGTGAATCCCAGAAAAAAAAATCATGTTTTTAAAACTAATCCATTCCTGTGGATAAGGGACCCTTTAATTACATTATATTCAGTTAATAGAACTTTTGAAGAGATCACTTTTGATCTAGATCACTTTAGGGCCTTTGATTGGACTATTTCAGTAGGCTCACCCAGGGTGAGTCTTAATCCTTTTACTGAAATCTTATAGAAATGAAGGCATACAGAGAAAGAAAGCCTCTGCCAGTTTACCCTGCCATGTGAGAAGATTCCAGGACCACCTGCAGATGCAGAAATACAGAGAAATCTTGAGAGGCTCAGTGAGAGGTCAGTGACTGGCATCAGCAAAGAAGCTGAAGCAATGAGGCCCCCAAGAGGTTAGGCCCATAGAATAGCTTGTAGCTGAAAAATAAATAAGTCCTGAGGAGAAGGCAAGTAGAAACTGCCTTGCCATGTGGCAGAAGTCCAGGATCCAGCAGCTGACCTTTGGTAAGACAAGATCTCTGATGATGCTTTGATTTGGACATTTCACAGCCTCAATACTTTAAGATTTTACCCTAATGAATTCCATTTCAAAAGCCAACCTATTGCTGGTATTTTGCTTCCAGCAGCTTTAGCAAACTAAAACATTCATGTATACATCTCATGTTGTTTCTGTTTCCTTGACAACCATGAGTAATACAATGAGTAATTTTTGAATACTGTTTTAGAATTCTCCCAGGTGTCAATAACTTGTATGAGTTTAATGAAATGTTAGAGAGTAGAGAGAAGTGGGTATTAGGGATGGTAGAGCTGTGGTCATAAATGCTTTGGGGACACTCTTTCTTTTACACCTTTTCTCTGCTTCTTATCATCGTTTTCTTAGAATGGACTTCTCCATGAAGTATGAACCTAATGATGCACACCATAACAGCTCCACAGCTATACATTCACTTTTTAAAACAAATATATATCAAAGACCCAGTAATTGTTTATCATTGTGCTAGGGTTTAGGTATAGGAAGCAAATAACTTGAAAGGAAAGGACTCTTTTCTTCCAGCTAAAGTTTAAAAAAAAAAAGAATAACAGAGGAGAATCTTGGTTTTTCTAGTTGTACTATGTGCTTTTTCCTGGACCAAACACTTGAGAGGTGGAAGGAGGAGAATTGCTTGACATGGCAATATGGGAAATAGTATCAGACAGGAAGTGGCCATAATTTACATTGACTACAACTGTCTGCTATGTGCTAGGCACTATAGTAGCTGCTGAGGATCCCGTAGTTAATATGACTGTTCTTGAGAAGGCTTTTCTGTGAAACCTTTCCAAGTAACCACCTACCCATCACCACCAGAGCTGATCACTCCCTCCTCTGGGCTATCATTAGTTTACATATATTAACATTTCTTTTATTTGTATCTATCTTCCTCAGTAGATTATGAAAAATTTGAAAGTAGAACCTTTAACATCTTACTCTTGCACTATGTCTGGAATATAGATGTGATTTCAGGTTGGCTAAATATTGAAAGAGTAAAAGAACAAATGACTGATTGATGAAATAAATGAGTTAATGAATGCCTTCCATTCATATAGAAACAGCTGTAGGTGGGTGCCTAACTGCCCCCTTTTCTAAAGAAACTCTATTGGAGACGTGAATGTGGCTCATTCAAGGGTTGATGGAAGGGCATTTGATCTACTGTGACATGTTTCAATTTAAGCTTATCCTTCCATTACTCTTTTGCTGTAAGTTTATCTTCTTGGCAATGGGATTTTTATTGAATTTCTGATATGTGAATGAATCAACATATAAAATGTAAGCTCTCTCTCGAATGAAATTATGTAAACAAAATATTCCTGGAAAAAATGAGGCAAATAAGTTTCTTCAGTGGTGGCTATTTATAAGAAGTCTTCCTTTAAAATGTTCTTATTTCAATAGCTTTAAGTGTTTCTAGTTGGAAATTTAGTAAAAAAGACATATGATCTGTACTTTATCTTGATTGGCTATGAAAGCATTAAAAAACTTATAATGACGAAAAAGCATTTTGTCACCATATAAAATGGCTTCATATTTCTCTTATCTTTTTATAGGAGGGCACAGGGGACAGTGAGGTGGGTATGACTATGATTAAAATCAATGAAGACCATTGCTGGTTTTAATACATGATGACACTATTGTACGCCACAGTGGCACATAAAATGATATCGCACATAAATCCTTTGCCTTTTCTGATGTTTCTAAGAAAACACAGGAAATCATTTTGACTGATTAATAAGGCTATGATCTGCAGGCACTACTAACCCTGAAGTTTTTGGTATTATCTAAATGTATTTGAAGCTATAAATCAGCGGTAGTTTGAGTTAATAGCAGGAACATATTTTCCAGGAAGAAAGAGAAAGACAATTATTTGTGATATTATTTGTGATGTGTTTCCATAGCATCATGGTTTGGATCATGTAAGAAAATCTGCAATCTTCAAATGACTGTATCTGGGGCTAGTGGAAATTAAATGAGGCATCTCATATTCAGAAAAGGCAAACAATTCTCCATAGAATAGGTTTTAACTTTTAGAAGGGTTGTTTATAGTCACCTAGATGAAAAAGGCAGGACCAAATGGGATTATTGATTCTCTGCACTTCCTATTCTCACTTATTAGTTGCTATCTCACTTCTATTTCTTGAGTTAAACTAGTAATCTCTTCAATATGGGTTTGTGGTTAAAGTGCAGTACCAAGGGAGAATGGAGAAAGATTAAATAATTTGTGGATTAAGAATTAAAAAATGAGATAGTACATTTGTAAAAATAAAATGATAAAAATCAGCAAATTTCTACACAATTAGATAATGTCTATTATTTGGAATCATAAAACAATAAACAGAATCTACATTATATTAATCAGAGTACAGGAAGTCCCATTCTTCCCAACAATCTTCTATGTGCATCTCCAGACTATTTCTCATCACTATCAGAAACTCTTTCCAGAGAAAGAGCAAAGGTCAGTGACAGAGGAGTGACATCAGAGGGAGCTCAGGCTTATTGGTCTCAACACCAGAATTTATGTGATGTTTAAATTCTGAAAGTATTATACTGCCATATTTTTCATTTTGTATAATATCTGTAGTTAATAAACATTAATAAATATTAGATGAAAGTTTCCCTATAAAACTGTTTATTATATCTATTTGGTATTATTTTACATTATTACTAGCAATTCTTTGGTTCAAAACAACAGAAATGGACTCAGATTGATATAACCGAAAAATTAGATTTTTAGAAGCATACTGAATTTGCTCAGAGAACCAAAGGAGAGAGAATAACCCTGCATCAAGAATGGAAGTAATCAAGGTAGCTGTGGGGCCCCAAGTCAAAAGAGTAATCAGAAATTTATAGGAATTAAATTGTCAAAAATGTAGGATGTTGACTTCCCTACAAGTTTTTAAATTATATATGTGTGTGTCCATAAAAAAGTATAAAGAGACTCCATAAAGTTATCATTTTTCATATTACTACCTTGTTTTTTTAATTATAAAAGGTTTAAATATTTAATATTTTGAATTATCTTTTTATATGTAATGTCAAAAATTTCACCATATTTCAGTACCTCTGCTCTGATGTTTAGTCAGCTATTAGGCACTGCTGTGAAAATGATTCAATTCCAGTGACTTCCAAATTCTCTTCCTCTGCATTCATGTTTCACATATACTACAGAGAGAATCCAAATAGTCCTTCTTGGGTTGGCTATCTGTGCTTGCATATCAAGGAGTGCAGGGTCAAGTAGCATAGGTATGGCTACTGAAGTCCCAGTCTGTAAAAAAAGGCCATTTCTAAAGAAGAATAAATCATTGTAAGCTGGAAATTCATCTCTCCTCACTTTCAACCCTACATTTTTTTTTATTTGCCTATCTTTGTTTTTTATTTTTTAAATCTTTTAAAAAATCATTTTTCACTTTTTTTATTTGCCCTACTTTAAAAATTTTTTTATCTGAAAATAGAGGGTGTTCCTGGCCTCATTCCCAACCATCCAGTCCCTCATTATTCCAAGTCAATGGAAAATTATTTATATTATAGTTTTGTACTTAAATCTGAAATCACAAAATATGTAATAATGCAACAAATGAAGTGAAAACTGGATTAGATAAACCTTCATTCTGTTGCATGGTCAATGTGAAAATGTATTGAAAAAAAAGTCACAGAAAAGAAAAGGATAAAGCCTCACACAGGAGATATCAGGGCATTTCCTCATCGATTAGATGATTATGACCTCTATTTCATTGTTAATTCAGAACTCCATCTCCCCCAAAAAGGGAATCTTGAGATGTTACTTTCAAAAGTGAACTTGTGCTGGCATTTATAATTACCCATATGGTTACCTTAACTGAAGGTCTTTATTTCTTTATCCTGATCCATTTCATTGTTGAGTGTCCTTTCCTTTCAGTCTGAAGAACTCCTTTGGCATTGCTTGTAGGGCAGGTATAGTAGTGATGAACTCCATCAGCTTTGGTTTATCTGAAAATGTCTTAATCGCTCCCTCATTTTTGAAAAAATGTCTTGCCATATATAAAATTGCTGGTTAGCAATTTTTCTTTCAGCACTTTAAATGAATGGATAAAGAAAATATTGTATATACATACAATAAAATATTAACCAAATGTAAAAAGGAATGGAGTTTCTGATACTTGCAACAACATGAATGAACCTTGAAGAGATCATGTTGCATGAAATAAGCCAGACACAAAGGACAAATATAGTTGAGCTTATTGTTATAAATAAATAAAATAAGCAAATTCATCATATCAGAACCTAGACTATAGGTTACCAGGGCATGTGGTGGAGTAGGGAATGGGGCTTTAAAGCTTAAATTGGTCAGAATTTCTATTTGGGGTGATTTATGGTAACACCACTGTCTTCATGTAAGTATTTCTTTAAAAACTTTATAAGTACATTAAAAAATTTTTATGTCTGTCTGTTACATTCAACTATTTAGATGAAATACAAAGAGAAGATACCACTTAATCGAATTTCATTGTCTGTCAAAGCCATTAAATGGACGAATTTCTCTATGAATATCACTTCTTCTTTAGGTAGAAAGGTCTTTGAGTTGTTTTCTCTTCACTCTTCCAGGGAGAGCAGGATAGTGACTGGGGCCAAAATGAAACTATGTCCTTAGAATCTAATCCTATTGTTTAATAAAGCTAATTTAAAAATGATTATAAGTTTTTCATGACCTTGAAACATATTACAAAGCTACAGTGGTCAGAACAACATGGTACTGCCATAAAAATAGATACATCGCTCAGTGGAATAGAATTGAGAATTCAGAAATAAACCCTTACCTGTATGGTCAACTGGTATTTGAAAAACCTATCAAGTCCATGTTAACAGGACATAGCACTCTTTTCAACAAATGGTGCTGGGAGAACTGGATATCTATAACCGAAAGAATGATAAAGGGCCCCTATCTTACTCCCTATACAAGAATCAACTCAAAAGGGATCAAAGACCTAAATATATAAACCAGGACCATAAAACTACGAGAAGAAAATGTAGGGAAATATCAATACCTTGTAGTAGGTGGTGGTTTCTTGGATCTTACACCCAAAGCACGTGCAACAAAACAAAAAAATAGATAAATGGGACCTCTTCAAAAGTAAACACTTTTGCACCTCACAAGACTTTGTCAAAAGGGTGAAAAGGCAGCTGATTCAATGAGAGAAAATATTTGGAAATCACATGTCTGATAAAGGTTTAATATCCAGGATATATAAAGAAATGTTACAACTCAACAATAAAAAGACAAACGACCCAATTAAAAAATGGACAAAAAGGAGTGGAAGCCAAGATGGTGGCAGAATAAGGAGCTTCGAGATTCAGCTCATCCTACAGGGCAGTTAGTAATCACCCAGAGCTACCTGTTTGGGGGCCCCAGGAGACCAGAAAATCATCCTGCAACATCCTTTAAAGTATGAAAGAAATATGAAAGAAGGAGACTGCCCATTTGCAGAGAAGATTCATGAGTAGAGTACTCCACGCTATGGAGGAGAGTGCCCGTGGCACAAGCCACCATGGGAGCTATTCCCTGGCTGGAGTTGCTAACTCCATTTCCCAAAAACAGGGGAGGAAGATTTGGTGTGGCACTGATTTCCGCTACTGATTAGTAAATCCGGCTGGCTAAAGTATAATCTTAAGAACAGCTAACGTTTAAACCTGTCCAAGTCAGAAAGAGGCCAGTAGCTGCCATTTTAACTCTGCCCTCAGCTTGAAGGGAAGCAGGGTGGACTGAAAATCACAGCACTGGTAGGGATCAGCTTCTTTCCACCCAGATTGGATTGAAGCTCTAGCCTAAACCCCAACCCCACCTCCAGCAGGGTGGAAGCTGGGGGTCCTGCGTCAGCCTCTCTGGGAAACTGTAAGTCAGGCCGCAGAGGCCAGTGCCCATCTTACTCTAGTGGTGCAAGCAGCCTTGGGAGCTATTCCGTGGCTGGAGTTAGAAGCTCTATTTCTCATTGACAGGGGAGGAAAAGACAGTTGTCCACAGACTTCAGCTACTGATTGGTGGACTCGGCTGGCTAAAGTATAATCCTAGGAACAGCTAGAGTTTGAACCTGTCTAAGTTGGAAAGAGGCCAATGGCCACCATTTTGACTCCACCCCTGGCATGAGAGGAAGTGGGACTGACTGAAAATCACAGTGAAGTTTGAGACTGGCTTCTTTCTACCAAGATCAGACTGGAGCCCTAGCCTAGGCCCCACTTCCAGGAGGGAGGAAACTGGCAGGACCTGCACCAGGCTCTCCAGACACCTGCAGGTGCTTTTGGCTGGCACAAACTAAATAGTCAGACACATGGGGCTGCATCCCTATACCCCAATATGATAGGAGAGGAGCTGGGTTTCCTCAGCCTCTCCTGGCAACTGCAGGCATTTTCAGCCCACAGGAACTGGTTTGCTTAGTGCCTTCAAGTCCATCTCCACCTCTGCCACCTGACAGGATAGGAGGGGGCTGGTATTCCCTCAGGCTCCTAGGGCAACTGCAGGTGCTATTGGCCTGCACAGACCTGACCATTTGGCACCTGTGGCTCCACCCTCACCTCCAATAAGACACAAGAGGGACTGTGTTTGTCCAGCTTCTCTGGGTAACTGCATGTGCTTTGGCCCACAGGGCCTGGACAGGTACCTGTGGATTCACCCCCAAATCCTTATAGGAAAGGAGGGGACTGGTGTTTCCACAGCCTTTCTGGGCAATGGAAGGCACTTTTGTCCTGCACAGGCTGGACTGTTGGATGCCTGTGGATCCAACCCCTTGACCTAGTAGGATAGGAGGGGTCTGGTGTTTCCACAGCCTCTCTGGGCAACAGAGGGTACTTTTGGCATACAAGGACTGAACTGTTGGGAGTCTGTGGACCCAACCCCATGCCCTGATAGGAAAGGAGGGGACTGGTGTTTCCTCAATCTCTCCAGGCAATGGCAGTTTCTTTCAACCTACTGGGACTGAAATGTTGAACATCGGTGGTTCTGTTCATACTCCCTAAAGGGCAGAAGGGACAGTACCCCTTCAGCCTTTAAGGGCAACTGCAGGTGTATTTGGCCCACACAGATTAGATTGCTGGGCACTCCAAAGGGTCCATGCCCACCCCTAGCAGGGAAAGGGGGCTGGTGCTACATCAGTTTAAGTGGGCAACTGTGATCATTTTGAACTCACATGGCATAGATTTCTGCCTACAACTGCAGCTCTATCCCCACCCTTGGCAGAAAAGAAAGGTGAGAGAAGCTTCATTGCTTCCTGGGGGCAATGAGGGCAACTTTGGCCACCATAGCTTACAGCACCAACTACATCCTTGTCTACTACTATGTAACCAACAAGGGAAAAAGGGGAAGAAACCCCTAAACTAAAGAGAGAAAATGCACCCAGAATAAACACCTCTAGTATGCCAGATGCCAAGACACCAACAAAAAGTTACAATTCATACCAAGAAAAAGAAAGATATGGCCCAGTCAAAGGAACAAGATAAGCTCCACATGACATAAAGGAGTTGAGACAACTAATCATACATGTTCAAACAAATCTTCTTAATAAATTCAATGAGATGGCTAAAGAGATTAAGGATATTAAGAAGAAAGATAGTGAGTAAGCACACAGAAGAATTTAAAAGCATACATAAAAAATAGCAGATCTTATGGGAATCAAAGGTGCAATAAATGATATAAAAAATACACTGGAGGCATATAATAGCAGATTTGAGGAAGGAGAAGAAAGGATCAGTGAGCTTGAAGACATGGCCTCAAAAGTGAATATACAAAAAAACAGATGAAGAAAAGAATGGAAAAATGTGCAAAGATTCATGTCATGGGTGTCCCAGAAGGAGAAGAGAAGGGAAAAGGGGCAGAGGAATATTTGAAGAATTAGTGGTAGAAAATTTCCCAACCCTATTGAAGCAAATCATACTCCCATCAGAGTAAATCCGAACAGAACAACTCTGAGACACATACTAATCAGAATGTCAAATGCCAAAGACAAAGAAAGAATTCTGAGAGCAGCAAGAGAAAAGCCATACATAACATATAAGGGATACTCAATAAGATTAAGTGCCAATTTCTCATCAGAAACCATGGAGGCAAGAAGGCAATGATATGGTATATTTAACATACTTCAAGAGAAAAACTGCCAGGCAAGAATTTTATATCCAGCAAGATTATCTTTCAAATATGAGGGCAAGTTTAGAATATTCAAGATAAACAGAAACTGAGAGAGTTTATAACAAATAGAATAGCTTTGCAGGAAGTGCTAAAGGGAGTGTTACAGCCTGAAAAGAAAATACAGGAGACAGGCTTGGAAGAGAGTCTAGAAATGATGATTATATCAGTAACAGTAACTAAAAGTGTGAAAAGAGTGGTGAAAATAAAATGACAGATAAAACCCAAAGGTCAAAATGGATGAAATAAGAACTGCCTTTACAGTAATAACATTGAATGTTAATGGATTAAACTCTCCAATCAAAAGATACAGACTGGTGGAATGGATAAGGAAATATGAACCATCTATATGTTGTCTTCAAGAGACTCACCTTAAACCCAAGGATACAAATAGATTCAAAGTGAAAGGTTGGAAAAAGATATTCCACACTTGCAGTAACCAAAAAAACCTGGGATAGCTATACTTATATCAAGAGAAATAGACTTTAAAAGCAAAACTGTTAATTGAGACAAGGAAGGACATTACATATTAATAAAAGGTATGATTCACCAGGAGGAAATAACAACCATAAATGTATATGCATCTAACCAGGATGCCCCAAGATACATGAGGCAAGCACTGGCAAAACTGAAGGGAGAAAGAGACATCTGTACAATAATAGTTGGAGACTTCAATACCCCACTCTCATCATTGGATATAACATCTGGGCAGAGGATAAATAAAGAAACAGAAAGCTTGAATAATATGGACTAAACCTAATAGACATATACAGAACATTGCACCCCAAAACAGCAGGATATACATTCTCTTCAAGTACTCATGGATCTTTCTCCAGGATAGACCATATGTTAGGTCACAAAGCTTATCTCAATAAATTCAACAAGATAGAAATTATACAAAGCACTTTCTCTGACCATAATGGAATAAAGTTGGAAATAACAAGAGGCAGAAAAAGTGAAAATTCACACATATGTGTAGATTAAACAACATACTCTTAAATAATCAGTGGGTCAAAGAAGAAATTTCAAGAGAAATCAGTAAATATCTTGAGATGAATGACAATGAGAACACAACATATCAGAACCTATGGGATACAGCAAAGGCAGTGCTAATAGGGAAATTTATAGCCCTCAATGCTTACATTAAAAAAGAAGAAAGAGCTAAAAGCAATGACCTAACTACACAGCTGGAGGAACTAGAAAAAGAACAGCAAACTAATCCCAAAGTAAGTAGAAGAAATGAAATAACAAAGATCAGAGCAGAAATAAATGAAATTGAGAACAAAAAAACAATAGAGAGAATTAACAAAATCAAAAGTTGGTTCTTCAAGAAGATTAACAAAATTGACAAACCATTAGCTAATCTAAGAAAAAAAGAGAGAAGATGCAAATAAATAAAATGAAAAATGAAAATGGGAACATTACTACTGACCCCACACAAATAAGAGAGATCATAGGAGGATTCTATGAATAACTTTATGCCAAAAAACTATGTAATGTAGATGAAATGGCAAAATTCCTAGGAATGTACAAACTACCTACACTGACTCTAAAAGAAATAGAAGACTTTACCAAACCAATCACAAATAAAGAGATTGAAACAGTTATCAAACAGGTTCCCAAAATGAAAACCCCAGGACCAGATGGTTACACAGATGAATTCAACCAAGCATTCAAAGATTTCATACCAATCTTATTGAATCTCTTCCAAAAAGTTGAACAAGAAAGAACCTACCAACTCATTCTATGAAGCCAATATCACCTTAATACCAAAGCCAGATAAAGATATTATGAAAAAAGAAAATTACAGACCCATTTCTCTAATGAATAATATAAATAATATAAATAATAAATCCTCAATAAGATACTTACTAATTGAATCCAACAACACATTAAAAGAATTATTCATCATGATCAAGTGAGTTTTACACCAGGCATGCAAGGGTGGTTCAACCCAAGAAAATTAATCAGCATAATACACCATATTAATAAATCAAAGAAGAACAATTACATTATCTTATCAATTGATGCAGAAAAGGCATTTGACAAAACACAGCATCCTTTCTTGACAAAAATACTACAAAAGACAGGAATTGAAGGAAACTTTCTCAACATGATAAAGGCCACATATGAAAAACCCACAGCTAACATTGTTTTCAATGTTGAAAGACTGAAAGCTTTCCTGTTGAGATCATGGACAACACAAGGATGCCCACTGTCACCACTGTTGTTCAATATGGTGCTAGAGCAATCAGGCAAGAAAAAGAATAAAAGATATCCAAATTGGAAAGAAGAAGTAAAAATTGCTATTCACAGATGATATAATCCTATATATAGAAAGTCCCAAAAAACATCTACAAGAAAGCTGCTAGAGCTATTAAACAATTTCATCAGAGTGTCAGGATACAAGATCAATATGCAAAAATTAGTGGTGTTTCTATACAATTGTAATATGCAATCTGAGGAGGAAGTCAGGAAAAAAATTCCATTACAATAGCAACTAAAAGAATAAAATATTTAGGAATAAACTTAACCGAGGAGGTAAAGCACTTGTATTCAGAAAACTACAATGCATTGCTAAAAGAAACAAAAAAAGACCTAAATAATTGGAAGAACATTCCATGCTCATGAATTGGAAGACTAAATATCATTAAGATGACAATTCTACCCAAATTGATATACAGATTCAATGCAATTCCAATGAAAATCCCACCCGCTTTTTTAAACAAATGGAAAACACAATTATCAAATTTATCTGGAAGGATAAGAGGCATGAAATAGCCAGAAATATCTTAAAAAGGAAATGTGAAGTTGGAGGACTCTCATGTCCAGACTTTAAATCATATTACCTAGCTACAGTGGTAAAAATAGCATGGTATTGGCATAAATATAGACACATAGACCAATGGAACTGAATTGATAGTTCAGAAACAGATGCTCACATATATGGCCAAGAGATTTTTGACAAGCCTATCAAACTCACCCAGCTGGGACAGAACAGTCTATTCAACAAATGGTGCTGGAAGAACTGGATATCCATAGCCAAAAGAAAGAAAGAAGACCCCTATCTCACACCTTAATAGAAAAATTAACTCAAAATGGATCAAAGACCTAAATATATAAGCAAAAACCATAAAGCTCCTAGAAGAAAAATGTAGGGAAACATTTTCAAGACCTGGTGGTAGGTGATGGATTCTTATACCTTACACTAAAAGCATGAGCAATGAAAGAAAGCATGGATAAATGGGACCTTCTCAAAGTTAAACACTTTATCAAGAAGGTGAGAAGGAAGCCCACTCAATGTGAGAAACTATTGGGAAATCACATATCTGATGAGGGTTTGATTTCCATTCTATATAAAAAGATCATACAACTCAACAATAAAAAAGCAAGCAATCCAATTAAAAAATGGGCAAAAATTTTAAATAGACACTTTTCCAAAGAAGAAATACAAATGGCCAAAAAGCACATGAAAAAAATGTTTCATATCACTAGCTATTAGGGAAATGCAAATCAAAACATCAATGAGATATCATCTAACACCGCATAGAATGGTCATTATTAAAAAAAACAGACAACAATAAGTGTTGGAGAGGATGTGGAGACATATGAACACTCCTTCACTGTTGGTGGAATTGTACAATGGTGCAGCCTCTGTGGAAGACAGTTTGGTGGTTCTTCAGGAAGCTAAATATAGATCTGCCATATAAGCTAGCAATTCCTCTACTGGGCATATATCCAGAAGAAATAAAAACTATGACACGAGCAGACATCTGCACATCAATGTTCATAGCAACGTTATTCACAATTGCCAAAAGATGGAAAAAACCCAAGTGTCCATCAACCAATGAATGGATAAATAATATGTGGTATATACATGTGATGGAATATTATGCTGCAGTAAGAAGAAATGAAATTGGGACACATATGATAACATGGATGAAACTTAAAGACATTATGCTAAGGGAAGGGAGCCAAACACAAAAGAACAAATACTGCATGGTCTCATTAATATGAACTAAATACGAAAAATAAGTGCATGGAGTTAAAACCTAGGGTATAGGTTATTAGGAGATAAGAGGAGTGTTGAAAAGAACTACTGATGTTTATTGTATGTAGAAGTTTTAATTAACTTGACTGTAAAAGTGTGGAAATGGGTAGAGTTGATGGTAACACTTTATGGTGAGCAGCAGCTGGGTTATAAATGGTATTGTGGCTGAAAGGGTAGTCTGGGGAAGTAAATATCAATCGAAAGAAAGCTAGAGAATAATCTAGGGACTGAATAAAACAGTGAACCCCGAAGTGGAGAGAATTATGGTTGATGATACAGATGCAAGAGTGTCCTTCTGTGAGCTAGAATGGATATACATCACTTTTGCAGGGTGGTGGAAATGTGGAGAAGCATCAGAAAAATACAATTGGTGAGACCTATGGACTATGGTTAACAGCAATACTATAATATTCTTGCGTCAATGCCAAAGACATACTATGTTGATAATGGGGGGTATGGAAAAGTGTGCAAATTGTATGATATGGACCATGGTTGGTGATCAAAGTCTGATGATATTATCTCATAATCTGTAACAAATATTCCACCACATTGTGGTGTGTTGGTGAAGGGGTGTTGTATGGGAAATCTACACATGTGCATGTTTGTTTGTAAGTTCACAACCTCTGTAATAAAAATATATTTTAAAAAAAAATAGGGTGGGTTGGGGAAAAATACAAGAAATGTAAGATAGCGACTATAGTTAGTAGTAATATTTAGAAGATGCTCTTGCATAGTTTTTAACAAATGGTTCAAAACAGTGCAAGGTGTTGGTGAAGGGGTGATGTATGGGACCCCTGTATGATGTTACACATGTTTATTTTGTAAGTTCACAACCTTTACTATATACTTATTTTTTATGCATGTTCATGTATGAATGATATACTTCAATAAAAAATATATTTTACAAAATGTTTAAATAGACATTTGTTCAAAGAAGAAATACAAATGGCAAAAAAAAACACATGAGAAAATGCTCAACATCACTAATGATTAGGTAAATGCAAATCAAAACTACAATGAGATATTTTTCACACCTATCATAACGGCCACTATTAAAAAGACAGGGAACTACAAGTGTTAGAGAAGATATAGAGAGATAGGAACAATTATTCACTGTTGGTGGGAATGCAAAATGGTACAGCCACTGTGGAGGACTCATTGGCAGTTCCTAAAGAAACTGAATGTAGATTTGCCACGTGATCCAGCAATACCACTACCAGGTATATACCTAGAAGAACTGCGAGCAGTGAAATGAACAGACATCTGTATATCGATATTCATGGCAGCATTATTCATGTTTGCCAAAAGTTGGAAACAGTTAAGATTAAAAGGGGCATTTAGTGGTCATGGGAAAGGTTTTTCATCACCTTACAGTAATGGACACAGGACATGGTAAATATCATCAAAAATTATTAAACTGTACCGTCTAAATTGTAAACTATACTGTAAACCCTTGACAAAAAAAAAAAAAAAAAGAAGTTGTAAACAAACCAGGTGTCCACTAACCAATGAATAAACAAACTTTGTGTATTCACACAATTGAATATTTTCCAGCTGTAAAAAGAAATGAAGTCGTAAAGCATATGACAGCATGGATGAATCTGGAGGACATTATGTTGAATGAAGCAAGCCAGATACAAAAGGACAAATGTTGTATGGCTGTGTTACTAAGAACCAACTATATTTTGTAATGTATTGTATGATTAAAAAAGAAATTAAAAAAAGTTCTTCAAGATGGCAGAGTTAATATGTGCTTCTCTTCCTTCTCTCTATTGGTATATTATTCAAATAAAACAAAAGGATATAGAAGTTATAAATCAAAAAACAATGCGAAGGCATAAGTTTAGTTGCCTCATAGAACTGTTCCTTCTAGAGAACAAAGAGGCATATGGAGGAGTGGTGACTGATAAAACAACAACGGGAAAAATAAAGTCAGGGACACTTGGGAAATTTTTCAGCCAAGGTTGAGACAAATTTTACCAGTGAAAATTCAGCAGGGCTTTGAAATTTGAAATATAATATCTACAAAGAATATGAATGAAATTTAATTGAAAGTTTGTAGAAGAAACAAACAACATCTCTCCTTTGTCTGTATGCAGATTGCCTAATATACAGGAATTTAGCCCATAAGCATAAGAGAAAACTGGCAAAAATTCAAGTAAAGCTCTTCAAATGCATAGCTAGGATAACTATCGTAGCCAGTATGAGAGAAGGTACCCCAAATTAACGTATACATATTTTATCATTTAGGGACCCCAAAACTTAACTCTCAGCTATCTGTCCATTTCAATTAAGCGAAATCTGTCAATATCCACACGTTAACAGTCTTTGCTAAAGACTCTTAAGTAAACGGGCAGCAAGCCCATCTAGACATTAAAAGACCCAAATATTTATTCTTTAAAAAGGGGAAAAATGCTCCCATAGGATAAATAGATATTTCAAACAATAGAAGAATTATTAGAAAACATTCTAATTAATATCCCCAGATATATTTTCATTATACAAGAGCAGCCTTGTTAAAAAGGAAGGAGTGCCAAACACAAACAAGAAAGTATACTTGAATACATATTTATTGAAAATTCCAGAATTGCAGTTGAACAATAGGACTGGAAAGCTGATTGGAGTGGAAATATTGGAGAAAATTAATTGGATACATCATATAAAATAAGAGTGAAATTTGGCAGAAATGAAAATATAGTAAAATGATTTATGAAGCATTAAAACCCTTTGCACATAATTCTAGGACTATTGTCCTTGAGTGAAATAATGGAAGTAATATTAGAACCTAGGAGAAGGAAATATACTCTTAGCACATTACTTAGTTTTACATTAATAATTGCATAGCCATAATAATACAGTATAGTTTATTCATTTTTAACTTTTAAAACCTACCTATAGACAAATCATGGATGACTTTAATAAACTTTCAAAAACACAGTTTTAGGGTTTCCAATTTCAAGTTAAGATACAAAAATTTGCAATAGACAATCATTTCTGTTGTAATAAATTGAGAAAAACTAAACTATTAACTATTTTTAATGCCATTATGGAGCTGCAGATACAAGTCTAAAGGAACTATTTCTCAAGAGCAAGGCCTTCCTAAATGAACAGAAATCATCTGCCACTTTCTTCTCTGCATAGTCTGCCTAGTCTGGGTACAGGCAGACTGGAAATCAGGTTTGCCAGAGGCAGCAACATATTCTAGGAAAAGAAGAAATGAGATTTAATGATATTGTGGGCTGTCTGACATATTAGATCTACAGTTTCCCCAAACGCAAAGCTAATTCTTTCTGCTTATTGATTCTTTCCCATAGGACTTTTGTTGAATGTTTGGCTATGGTAGCATGGGAGGCATGATTCTAGGCTGGAAAGCAAAAAAAAGAGCTCTCTGTGGTCTCACATTTCTTAGATTTTGCAATGGAGAAGGAGATAACATGGGAAAATACCCTCAAGGTATTTGAAACAAGACATCCATGGAAAACTAGCTATGGCTGCAACCCAGCTCCAACTCAGTTCAACTCCTGTTTGGACTGATATGATCATTTCCCTACTCCAGTTGCCTAGTTCTTGGTTTCCATCTGGGGAACAATATACAAAGAAACAAAATAAAGTGAGTCCTAATCAATAAGAAAAGTAAACATGGAAGCAGACAAAGATGTTGGAATTAGTAGATAGAAACAATGAAATAACTATGATAAATATGCTTAAAATGGGTATAAAATATGGTTAATTTGACCAGAGAAATTGAATCAAAAAAGGAAATAAAATGAACATCCTAGAATTGGAAAATATAGAGCCTAAAATTAAAAATTTATTGGATGGTTCCACTTCTGGAAAAAATGGAGTAGACATACCTTTTCCCATTTCTCCTGCTAAGTACAACTAAAAACACTGGACAATATTTTAAAAGCAAACATGAGACTCTGAAAGGTGGAGAAAAGAAGACAGACTGGTTAGAGAACTCAGGACCTGAAAAATGATGAGTTCCTTAGTTTTTCTTTTTGCTAATATATCCTAGACTAGGACCTGAAGAAGCTAGGAACCCAGAAATGCCAATGGGCACAGATATCAAAAGCATATCCTGAAAAGCCTACTCTTCCTAATCAAAGAACCAAGAAAGGGATCAGCTTAGAAAGATCATAAACATTTTACTTCAATCAAACACCACAGAAAAATCTGTAGCCCCAACCACACCCAAGTCAGTGACGCTAAGTGGAAAGCAAGGCTATAACTAGGTGCCTAATACCCCTTTGGGGTAGTACCAGAGAAGGCAAAGTAGGGAAAAAGAATTGTCATCTGCACTGGCCATTCATGAGGGCTACCCCTGAAGTGTCAATGAGAAGCCTGGATTTCCACTCCCACATGGAAGTAATGAAACACCCATTCCTCTCTCATTTAAGGTGGTGTCAGAGAAGGCCTAGTGGAAAGTCAAGACTGTCAGTATCATCTAGTGGTAATGAGGCAACAACCACCACAGAGTCATTTGAGGATATGTGGAGAGCCAGAAGTCCCATCCTCATCCAGCATGGAGACCAAATTGGGGACCTGGAATTTTACTTTTGTCTGGAAGTAATGAGGAAGTGTCCCCAACCCACCTTGCTGGAACCACGTCAAAAAAAGCCAGCTAAAATAAGAGGTTTATATAAGAGCTAGAGTCTCATAACATAATAGAAAAATGTTCAGATTTCAATTGAAAATCACTTGTCATACAAAAACCCAGAAGATCTCAAACTGATTGAAAAAAGACAATCAACAGATGCCAACACTGAGGTGACAGGGATGTTAATTTTAAAGCAGACACAAGAAGAAGAAGAAGGAGAAGGAAAAGAAGAAGAAGGAGAAGCAGCAGCAGCTTCAAGGACCAATCATGAACACACTTGAAACAAATAAAAAAAATAGAAAGCTTCAATAAATATAAGATATAAAGAAGAACCAAATGAAAATTTTAGAACTGAAAAATACAATAGCCAAAATAAAAATAAAAAAATTAAAAAGCTCATCATATGGGCTCAGAAACAGATGGTGACAGAAGAGAAACTTATTTAACTGGAATATAGAACAATAGATATTATACAATCTGAATAACAGAGAGAAAAAAAAGACTGAGAAAAATGAACAGGGTTTCAGGGACCTGTGGTATTATACCAAAAGATCTAACCTTTATGGCATTGGCATCCCAGAAGGAGAGAAAAAAGAGAGCAAGGCTGACAAAGTAATTGAAGAAATAATAGCTAAAAGCTTCCAAAATTTGGCAAGAAACATAAACCTACAGGTTCAAGAAGCTGAGCAAACCCCAAATAGGATAAACCCAAAAGTATCTACATCAAGACATGTAATAATTAAACTTGTAAGAATTAAAGAAAAAGAAAATATTTTGAAAGCAGTTGGAGAAAAATGACATCTTAAGTAAAGGGAGAATCAGATTTGTACTAGTGATGGACTTCTCATCAGAAAGCATGGAGACCAGAAAGAAGTTTTTTCAAGTGTTGAAAGAAAAGGGTTGAAAGAAAAATATGGGTAAATAACTTAGCCTTTCCTTTTCCTCCTAACTTTTCTAAATTATGCTTGACTGTTGAAGCAAAAATTATCTGACTGTCTGATGTGGCTCTAAACCTATGCGGAAGAAATATTTAAGATAATTATATTATAATGGAGGAGGGTAAGGGGATGCAAAGGGGAGTAACATTTCTATACTTCATTCAAACTGGTACAATGATGACCCTGCGGACTGTGATAAGTTATGCAGTTATAATGTAATACATAAAGTAACCACTAAAAATTTATTAAAAGAGAGGCAGTAAAAATTACTATTGATAAAATGGAATCCTACAATACATTTAATTAGTCCACAGGAAGGCAAGAAAAAGAGACTGAGAGATGAAAAACAAAGAACAATCAAATAAGAAAAAATTAAATGGCAGACTTAAACAGTAACATATCAATAATTACATTAAATATAAGTGATCTAAATGCACACATTTAAAAATCAGAGGTAGGCACTGCAGATTAAAAAACATAAGCAACTGTATGCTGTCTACAAGATAGCTTAAATGTAATGATATAGGCAGGTTGAAAGATAAAGGATGAAAAAAGATATATCATGCAAACATCAATCAAAAGAAAGACTGACTCACAAGGGTAGTCATCAATAAAAAGAACACATCAGTGGGTCATCCTCTTTTGACAGACACTGTCCCTGCACTCAGAGGACTATTGCTGCTCCCTTGGAGACTGTGGCAGAGCTCTCCAGGCTAGGAATTCAGATTCCCTCATTTATTGTGTGATTGTCCACCCATCGTGACCATGCCAAATATTGGTATGTAATGTGAAAATTTTGATTTTTACCCACAATAAAAAATAAATTAATTAAAAAACATAATAAAAAAATAAAATAAAATAAAATAGAATTTTACTTGGCCAATAAAAATAAATAAATAATTAAGAGGAGACCTTTATGAAAGAATTTATGAATCTTTACTTGATTGATAGCAAGCTGTAGCTTTTCTTTCAATAAAAGCATTTCTTATTTGTTTCCATAAAAAAAAAAAAGAAAGACTGACTATATTAATATAAAAAGTATAAGAAAATTACCAAAGAGAGAGCAAGAACCATATAACGATAAAAGTAGCAATCAACCAAGAAAACATAACAAACATAAATGTGTATGCACCATAAAACAGAGCTGCAATATATGTGACACAAAAGCTGATAGAACTGAAAGGGGAGAAATAGACAAAAATCAAAATTATAGTTGAAGATTTCAAAAACTCTTTCTCAACAACTGTTAGAACAACTAGACATAAAATCAGTAAGGGTGTAGAATAGTTCAACAAAAATATCACCCAAAAAGATTTAAACAAAATTTATAGGACACTCTGCCCAACAACAGCAGAAACCTCCCCAACTTGATAAACTGAATCTACAAAAATACCTACAGCTAACATAATTAATGATAAAAGATTAAATGCTTTTCCCCTAAGACTGGGAACAAGGCAAGGATATCCACTTTCTCCCCTCTTATTCAATATAGTCCTGTATTATCTAGTCAATGTGATAAGACAAGAAAAGGGAATAAACAACATACAAATCAGTATGGAAGAACTAAAATTCTATTTGTAGATTATATGATTGTTTACTTAGAAAATCTCAAGAATTCTACATAAAAATCTCCTAAGACTAATAAGTTAGTTCAGCAAGTTCATGGGATGCAAGGTAAACAGACCAAACTCAAAAATGTTACTTTTCTATGCTAGCAAAGAATGCATGGGCACTGAAATTAAAAATGCAATACTATTTAAAATGTCTGAAAAAATGAAATACTTAGGTATAAATTTACAGAACTTGTATGCTGAAAACTGTACAACACTGATTAATTAAATAAATGAAGAAATATACCATGTCCATGGGACTGGGAGACTCAACATAGTAAAGATCCCCAAACTGATATACAGGTTTAATGCAATTCCTATCAAAATCACAGAAAGATTTTTGTAGATATAAATAGTATCTTTTAAAAATATATATTAAACTAGAATAGCTAAAGCGTTTTTAAAGAGTAAAGTAAAAGGAATCAGTCTACCTATTTTAAGACCCATTATATAGTTGTAGAAATAAAAAAATGTGTGTTATTGATGGAGGGATAAACACATAGCTCAACAGAAAAGAACAGCAAACCCTAAACTAGACTCATACAAATATACCCAACCTATTTTTCACAAAGGTTCAAAAGGAATTTAACGGAGGCAAGACAAGATTTCTAGTAAGGCAATGAAAGGCAGAGGAGATTTTTAGAAGTAACAGTATTTTTTTTTTTCCAAATAAGTACTAGCTTTCTATGTGGGATACTGTGAAAAGGTTCCTTTTGAAGGCAGAAAGATGGACTACATTGGTGGTTCTTAAACATTAGCCAGCATTCAAATCACCTGGAAGGCTGAGTCTCACCCCCAGAGTTTCTGATTCAGTAGGTCTGGGGTAGTGCCTGAGAATTTGCATTTTTAACAGCTTCCCAGGTGATGGTCTACTGGTTAGGGGATAACACTGTGAGAACCCCTGGCCTACATGAGTAATTCCTCAGCAACTTAGGGGACATTCCTGTGTGTCACCTGATATGATGCAGGCTTTTTCTGTATTCAGCAGGAGGTTGATTTTGGTGGATTTATAACTAATGGAGAATGCTGAGCTTCCATCTATGAACTGATGCCTTCATACTTAATGAGCCCTGGCCATATTCAAATTCTTACCTGTTGTAGCAGTTTGATATTGTTTATGAATTCTAAAAATAGATATTGAATTATGTTTATAAACTGGTCTGTTCCTCTGGGCATATTAGATTATATTGGATTCAGAGGTTTCACTCAGTTGATTAAATAATGATTAAGGCTTTGATTGGGCCACCTCAGTAGGATGTTGAGTCACAGTGCCTTGGTGGGTGGGGACTCACAGAGAAACTGCACAGCAGAGAAGGGAGGTTGGAGCTCTGATCCTATGGCATGAGAAGTAAACACACAGAGAAGCAGATACGGCAGAGGCTGCGGGAAGAGAGATGAGTCATTCGTCTGACATTTTACAGTTGGCCTTGTGGAGAGAGCAGCTAAGCCTGGAGAGAAATGAGCCCTGGGAAGAGAGGAACCCAGGAAGCCTGAACCCTTGCAGATGTCGGCAGCCATCTTGCTCCAACACGTGACAACAGACTTTGGTGAAGGAAGTAACTTAAACTTTATGGCCTGGTAACTGTAAGCTTCCACCCCAAATAAATACCATTTATAAAAACAAACGGATTTCTGGTATTTTGCATCAGCACTCCTAAGGCTGACTAATACACCTCTCTTCTCCAAATGGTCTTTCCCCTATTTCTTATTCCTTTCAAGGTCTCTATTTGTTCACTTTTTAGTAATTCAGTCAACTTCTTCAGCACAAGTTTTCCTTTACTCATTTTCCTCCTTTCTCTGACTTTCCTTTTTTAATATATATTTGAGATATTCTTTCTACATGTAAGGCAGTAAGCTGAGTATACTACTGCACATTAAGTAATAGTTATCACTATATAGAATTTTACAAGGTAGGGTTTGTAACAACCAATGACACTAGGTCCCTTAATTCAGGATTATATAGCATGAAGCATTTTGTGAGATTACAGATGTGGGTTTTCTTTTGTGAGAAAGAATTTACAATAATTTAAGACTGAATTAAGACTTTTTAAGAATTTGATATCACTGCATAGAGCTCCTTGTATTATTATTTCTGTAACTAAAGGCATTCTAAAATGTTTTTGAAAATTACTTAAGCACAATCTTATTGGTCTCTAGTATTCTGCAGGGTATAGTTTTGCACACATTAAACTGATTTTTTTAATCAGTCATTTCTCATAACTCTCCAACACATTTAAATGATACTTCTTTGATCACATCATTTATATTAGGATTATAAGAGATGAAAAAAAACATTACTTGCCCTCAGGAGAAGTCACACACACACACGCACACACACACACACGAGAAATCCCTGAGTTAAATAATTCTTGATTATATGACCTGTAGTAATTCAGTGTTGTTATTTCTTGCCTGTTAACCAACACGCCTGTATGACACTGAAAAGACACGCCAACTATCTTTTTTGCTTTATTTCAGAGTTTTAAATTCTTTTACTTAACAGCATATTTCAAGGACAGGAGCTGGCCTGGGTGAAGTATAAGTTTCTTATGGAATATTAGACTTCATTCAGAATGTAGAAAATAACCTTGAATATTTTGAATGTTAAATTGAAGTCTCTGGTATTTTTGACAGTGATGGTCATTAATGTATGTGTGTAGGATGATTTGGAAATTCAAGAATTCTTGGGAATAATGCTGAATAAGAAGGTAATATAGCTATCAGTGTAGGGATCAGGGCTCTGGGTTATGAAATAAGAATGGATGTATTTGGATGAATGAGAGGGTTACTTTTAAGAATAATTTGTATGACTGGGTTACTAGGCCTTTGGGAATAAAATAAGGAATGAAGAAGCCAAAAAAAAAAAAAAAAAAAAAAAAAAAGGCTAATAGCAAAATGTTGTGAGCAATTTTCTATTTAAAAAATGGCAGTTCATGTTAAATTGACCTATTAAATACACTGTAGTGCAGGATAGGGAGGCCTACTTGTGGTAGAGAAGTTTGGTTCAAATTGGTCTTCTGAGGACACAGAGACAACCAAGATGTGCAGTTAAAAATATATAGTGTAATTAGAAAGATCTGCTCAGAGGCTGTTATTGTTAGAGAAAAGGCGCAAAACAGCATGACATAACTTGTAAAAGTGTGTATGTGCTAGTTACCTGAACAAACTCAGCTAGGCCATGAGAAGTTTTCCCCAAATGTAACTTTTGTCTGGTGATGCTTAGGGAGATTGTAATTTACTGCTGACAGACAAGAGAAACTCTCTAAAGGTAAATTTCCAGTCTCATCAAAACTCCAGATTCTTTTCAATCGGTTTGTACCTTTTATTTTTAAATTAAACATATTTCTCAGAGGCTTTAGAATGGTGAGAATGTCCCTCATCACTTGCCCAAAGAATATTTGAATAGCCTTATATCTGTGGTATAAATTGAAATCACAATTAAAAACCTTTCCCCAAATAACTAGACTAAGACAACCTCTCTGGTGAATTCTACAGAAAATTTACAGAGGAAATACTCCCACTATTGCAGCACTCTTTCTGAGAACAGAGGTCAACATCACCCACATACTAAAACCCAACAATGACATTATAAGAAAAGAAAATGACAGACCAATATCCTCCATGAACATAGGCACCAAATATCCTAAACAAACTTCAGTGATACCTAAAATGGATAAAGCAACTTGACTAAGTAGGGTTTACTTCCATTCATAATGCAAGGTAAGTTTAACATTTAAAGAATATTGGTAAGTGTAATTCAATAATTCAATATATTAACAAAAGAAAAACTATGTTATTATTTTAATTTATGCAGAAATAATGTAATATTCACCACCCATTTTTAAAAAGCAAAATGTATTAAGTTTGAATTTTAAAATATTTACCAAAAGCCTATAGCCAACAGCATATTTAGTGATAAAATATTGCAAGTAATACCACTAAGTTCATAAACATGACAGTTATATTCATTATCACCACTTCTACTCATCATTATTACTGGAAGTCCTAGCCAATATTTTAAGGGGAAAAAAAGAAATAAAAAACACAAATATTGGAAAGGAAGAAGTGGAAATATCTTTATTCTCAGATGATATGATTGTAAACATAGATAAGCCAAAGAAATATATAAACAACTAGAATTAGTAAGTGACTTTAGCAAGGTCAATATTGAAAAACAATTGTATTTATTTATGTTAGCAACAAACAATTAGAAATTTAGATAAATAACTTGTACAATAACATAAAAAATAAATAATATAAATTTATCAAGCTGTGTGTGAGATTTCTACCCTGAAACCTATAAAATACTGAGAAAATTGATCTATGGAGTCAAAGCAACACAGGACGCTTTATCTATAGAAATTGAAAAGCTAATTCTAAAATATTCACGAAAATAATAATTTGGTTTTATTTAAATGGTGTCTGTTTCAGTTCTTCTACAATGGTTTCTCCATTCTGAATTGTTCATTTTATCTCTTGGGTTTTTATTAGTTTCATAAAAGTGTTCATCTGATATGTATGGCAAATACAAAAGTTCTGTTTTTCTTTTTTGTTTTTTACAATATACTCACAGAAGCATGTTTGAGAACATTTTCTGTTTTCTCTTTATTTTATTGGCATCATGTCTGGGTTTAATATTGGGGTTACACATCCCCTCTGAACATTATAGACATAGTTCCATTGTCTTCTAACATGGAATGTGGCTTTTAAGAAGTCTAATGCCAGCCTAAACTTTTTATTGCTTGAATTTAACATGTCATTTTATACCAGATTAACTGAATAAATCTTTATTTTTGGATTTCAATGATCAGAATTTGTATCAGGATGGATGGTTCTTAGTTAAGGAAGTCATTTTTGCTGAATTGCATAAGTTATATGTCTATTCTCCCACCCACCCATTTACTTGTTTTATTTCTTTCTTCAAAATATGGCCATTCAAAGATGGTGGCAGAGTAAGGAGCTCCAAGAGTCAGCTCATGCTACAGGATAGTTAGTAATCACCCAGAGCTATATAAAGCACCTGTTTGGGGGACCCAAGTGATCAGAAGAGCATCCTGCACCATTTTTGGATGAACAGAAGGAGGAGACTGCCCATATGCAGTGAAGATAAGCAAGTAGAGCACTCTATGCCATAGAGGCTGGTGTCCACCCCCCACTAGTGGTGCAAGTCACCTAGGGAGCTATTCCCTGGCTGGAGTTGGAAGCTCCATTGCCCAACAGAGGAGGAAGAGATGGTCGGGCACCAACTTCAGCTACTGATTACTATATTCAGCTGGCTAAAATCTAATCTTAAGAACAGCTAAAGTTTTAACCTGTCCAAGTCGGAAAGAGACCAGCAGTCTCAATTTTAACTCCAACCCCCAGCATAGGGGAAGCAGGACTGATTGAAAACCACAGTGATGGTAGGGACCAGCTTCTTTTCACCTGGGTCAGATTGCGGCCTAAGCCTAGGCTCCAGCCTCACCTCTTGCAGGGAGGAAGCTGGGGTACCTGCACCAGCCTCTCCATGCAACCGTAGTCACTTTCAGCACACATAGTCTAGATGTTGGGCACCTGTAGCTCCATCCCCACCCCACCCCCGATAAGATTGAAGGGAGGCAGTGTTTGCTCAGCCTCTCTAGGCAACTGCTAGTGCTTTTGGTCCACACAGGCTAGATTGTTGGGCACCTGTGGCTATATACCCGCCCTATGACAGGATACAAGGGGGACAGTATTTCCCTAGCCTATCTGGGCAAATGCAGATGCTTTTGACCCACACAGAAAAGATAATTGGGAACACCAGTGGCTCCATCCCTGCCCCTGACAGAGCAGGGGGAGTGACAGTGCTCACTCAAGCTCTCTGAGCAATTGAAGTTTTATTTGTCCTGCACAGACTGAACTATTGGGCACATCTAGGGCTCCACCCTTGCCCCTGGCAGAGGAGGAGGGTGGCTAGAGCTCTTTGTCAGTCTACCTAGGCAACTGCGGTCAGTTTTAGCCCACACAGCTTAGGTTCCTGTCCACACCTGTAGCTCTATCTCTGCTCCAGGAAGTGGAAGAAGGGGGCATGTACTTCATCAGTCCCTCTGGGCAAGTACAGATGGCTTTGGCCTGCATGGATTGGATTACTACACATGCGTGTGGCTCCATCCTTAACTCCTGGCAGGGGATAAAGGTGGGAGACGTTTATCAGTTCCTGGAGCAATATGGGTCGCTGCAGCCTCCACTGCTTGTAGTACCAACTGCATCCTTGGCTCCTACTCTGCAACCAGCAAGGAAGAAAGGCCAAGAAACAGATGAAGAAGAGCTGAAAAAATTCAGAGTGACTAAATATGAGCTACTACAAAGTTCCAAATTGACATGTACCAAGTAACAAAGAGGGGCTGTAGCACAAAGCCAATCAAATAAAAATCCCTAGACTAAAGAAAGAAACGGCACCCAGAATAAATATATCTAGTAAATCAGATGCAAAAAATTACAATTCATATGAAGAAACAGGAAGATATGGCCCAGTCAAAGGCACAAATAAGCCTCCGAATGACATAAAGAAGTGGAGATAACTAATCATAGATGTTCAAAAAAATCTCCTTAATAAATTCAGTGAGATGGCAAAAGAGATTAAGGATGTTAAGAAGACACTGGGTGAGCACAAAGAAGAATTTGAAGGGATACAAAGAAAAATAGCAGATCTGTGAATGAAAGGCACAATAAATTAAAAATACACTGGAGGTATATAATAGAAGATTTGAAGAGGCAGAAGAAAGTATCTTTGAGCTTGAAGACATGGCCTCCTAAAGTGAACCTACAAAAGAACAGATAAAGAAAAGAATGGAAAATAGTTGAACAGTCTCAGGGAACTAATAAACAGAGGGAAAAAACATAAATATAAGTGATGTGGGTGTCCCAGAAAGAGAAGAGAAGGGGATCCGAAAAAAATTATATTCTTATTTGAGGAAATAATAGTAGAAAACTTCCCAATCCTATTGAAGGACGTATATATCTGTGTCCAAGAAGTACAATGTACTCATATCTGAATAAATATGAATAGACCTACTGTGAGACACATACTAATGCGAATGTCAAATTTCAAAGATAGAGAGAATTCTGAGAGCTGCAAGAGAAAAGCGATTCATCACATAAAAGGGATATCCAGGGGAGCAGATGTAGCTCAAGTGGTTGAGCACCTGCTTCCCATATGTGATGTTCTGGGCTCAAACGCCAGTACCTCCTAAAAAAAGGGGGGATACCCAATAAGATTAAATGCTGATTTCTCCAGAAACTATAGAGGCAAGAAGGCAGTGGTATGATATATTTAAGATACTGAAAGAGAAAAACTGCAAGTCAAGAATTATATCCAGCAAGACAGTCCTTCAGAATTGAGGGTGAGTTTAGAATATTCACAGATAAACAGAAACTGACAGTTTGTAACAAAGAGAGCAGCTTTGAAGGAAATACTAAAGGTAGTGCCATAGCCTGAAAAGAAAAAACAGGAGAGAGAGACTTGGAAGAGAGTCTTGAAATGAAGAATATATCAATAAATGTAAGTAAAAATGTAAAGAGTGATGAAAATAAGTTATGATAGATAAAACCCAAAGGTCAAAATGGATGAAGTAAGAACTGCCTTTACAGTAGTAGCATTGAATGTGAATGGATTAAACTGCCCAACAAAAGACAGATACTAGTGCAATGGGTAAGAAAATATGAGCCATCTATATGCTGTCTACAAGAGAGTCACCTTAGACCCAAGGATACAAATAGAATGAAAGTCAAAGGCTGGAAAAAGATATTTCATGCATGCAGTAACCAAAAAAAAAAGGCTGGAGTCACTCTACTTATATCAGATGAAATAGACTTTAAAAACAAAGCTGTTATTAGAGACAAGGAAGGACATTACATATTAATAAAAGAGGCAATTCACCAGAAGAAATAACAATCATAAATGTATATGCACCTAACTAGGATGTCCAAAATTACATGAGGCAAACACTGGCAAAAATGAAGGGAGAAATAGATGTCTCTACAATAAAAGTTGGAGATTTCTTACACCACTCTCAGCATTGGATAGAACATCTGGGCAGAGGATCAATAAAGAGAAAGCTTTAATAATGTGATATATGAACTAAAACCTAATAGACCTATACAGAACATTGCACCCAAAACAGCAGGATATACGTTATTTTCAAGTGCTCATGGATCTTTCTCCAGGTTAGACTTATGTTGGGTGAAAAAACAGATCTCAGTAAATTTTAAAAGTTCAAACTTATTATACAAAGCACTTTCTCTGATCATAATGGAATAAAGTTTGAAATCAACAAGAGGCAGAAAAGGGAAGATTCACAAATATATGGAGATTGAACAACACACTCTTAAGTGGGTTAAAGAAAAAGTTGCAAGAGAAATGAATAAATATCTTGAGACGAATGAAAAGGAGAACACAACATATAAGAACCTATGGGATGCAGTGAAGGCAGTGCTGAGAGGGAAATTTATAGCCCTCAATGCTTACGTTAAAAAAAGAAGAAAGAGCTAAAATCAATGACCTAACTACACAGTTGGAGGAACTAGAGAAAAAAAAGACCCAAAAAACTATTTCCAAAGCAAGCAGAAGTAATGAAATAACAAAGATCTGAGCAGAAATAGATGAAATTGAGAACAAAAAAAAAAAAAAGTAGAGAGAATTAACCAAACCAAAAGTTGGTTCTTTGAGAAGATTAACACACTTAACAAACCCTTAGGTAGACTAACAAAGAAAAAAAAAAGATGAAAATAAATAAAATCAGAAATGAAAATGGGGACATCACTACTACTGACCCCACAGAAAAAAAGATCATAAGAGGATACTATGAACAACGTATGCCAAGAAACTAGATAATGTAGATAGATGAGATGGAAAAATTCCTAGAAGCATACATACAACCTACACTGACCCTAAAAGAAACAGACCTCAACAAACCAATCACAAGTAAAGAGATTGAAACAGAAACAACTACCCAAAATGAAAAGCCCCAGATGAGATGGTTTCATGGGTGAATTCTACTAAGCATTTAAAGAAGATTTAATACTAATCTTACTCAAACTCTTCCAAAAAATTGAACAGGAAGGAACATTACCAAAATCATTCTAAAAGTCAACATCTCCCTAATACAAAAGCTAGATAAAGATATTATGAAAAAATAAAATTACAGACCCATTTCCCTAATGAATACAGATGCAAAAATCCTCAACAAAATCACATCATACAGCTCATTAAAAGAATTTTTCATCACGATCAAGTAGGTTTTTTACCAGGCATGCAAGGGTGACTCAACAAGAAAATCAATCAGAATAATAAACCACATTAATTAATCAAGGAAGAAAATCACATAAACATCTCCATGGATGCAGAAAGAGCATTTGACAAAATCCAACATCCTTTCTTGATTAAAAATACTCCAAAAGGGTGTTTTTTTCACTCTGTTATTTAATATTGTGATAGAAGTTCAAGCTAGAGCAATTAGGCTAGACAAAGAAATAAAAGGCACCCAAATAGGAAAGGAAGAATAAAACTTTCACTATTCACTGGTGATATGATCTTATATATAGAAAATCCTGAAAAGTCCACAAAAAAGCTATTAAACCAATAGACGAGTTCAGCAAAGTGGCAGCATATGTGATTAATATGCAAAAATCAGTAGCGTTTCTATACACTACTGATGTGCAATCTGAGAAGGAAATCAGAAAAGAATTCCACTTATAAAGTAATAAAAAGAATCAAATATTTAGGAATAAATTTAACCAAGGACATAAAGAACTTGTATTCAGAAAACTACAAAACATTGCTAAAAGAAACCGAAGAAGAATTACATAAATGGAAGGACATTCTATGTTCATGGATTGGAAGACTAAATATCATTAAGATGTTAAATCTACCCTAATTGATTTACAGATTCAGCGCAATCCCGATAAAAAATCCCAACAGACTTTTTTGCAGAAATGGAAAAGCCAATTATCAAATTTATTTGAAAGGGTAAAGGGCCCCAAATAGCTAAAAATGTCTTTTAAAAAAGAACAAAGTTGGAGGACTCTCACTTCCTGACTTTAGAAGCATAAAACAAAAACAAAACTGAAACACACACACACACACACACACACACAACCCCAGCATGGTACTGGTACTGACATAAGACAGATCACCTAGTGGAACTGAATGGAGAACTCAGAAATAGACCCTTACATCTACAGTCAAATGATTTTTGACAAGGTGGCCAAGCCCTCCCAGCCAAGCCAGAACAGTCTATTCAACAAATGGTGCTGGGAGAACTGGATAGCCATATCCAAAAGAAAGAAAGAGGACCTCTATGTCATCCCTTATCCACCAGCCTTTTTTAAGAGACGAAAAGCCCAATTATCAAATTTATTTTTAGGGGTAAGGGGCCCCAAATAGCCAGAAACATCTTTAAAAGGAAGAACAAAATGGGAGACTCTCATTTCTGGACTTTAAATCATATTTCCTAGCTACAGCGTTAAAAACAATATGGTACTGACATAAAGACAGATATGTTGACCAATGGAATAAAATTGAGTGTTCAAAAATAATATCCTCAAATTTATGGTCAAGTGATTTTTGGACAGTCTATTCAACAAATAGTGTTGGAAGAACTGGATATCCATATTTAACAGTAAGAAAGAGAACCCCTACTTCAGACCTTATACAAAAATGAACTCAAAATGGATCAAAGACTTAACTATACATGCTAGAACTATAAAACTCCAAGAAAAAAAATATAGGGAAACATCTTCAAGATCTGGTGGTAGGTGGTAGTTTCTTAAACTTTGCCCTGAAAAGACGACCAATGAAAGAAAACATGGATAAATGGGACCTCCTCAAACTTAAACACTTTTGTGATCCAAAGGACTTCATCAAAAATGTGAAAAGGCAGCCCACTCAATGTGAGAAAATATTTGGAAATCACATATCTGAAAAGGGTTTGGTTTCCATGCTATATAAAGAAATCATACAACTCAACAATAAAAGAGCAAGCAATGCAATTTAAAAATGTGCAAAAGACTTAAATAGATATTTCTCCAAAGAGGAAATACAAATGGCCAAAAAGCACATGAAAAAAATGTTCCATATCACTAGATATTAGGAAAATGCAAATCAAAACTACAATGATATATATCTCACACTCATAGAATGGCTATTATAAACACACACACACACACACATAAAACAGTAAGTGCTGGAGAGTATGTTAGGAAATAAGAATACTCCTTCACTGTTGATGGAAATGTAAAATGCAGCAGCCTCTGAAGACAATTTGTCATTTCCTCAGGAAGCTAAATATAAAACTGCTATATGAACCAGCAATTCCTTTACTAGGAATATATCCAGAAGAACTGAAAACCATAATGCAAGCAGACATTTGCATACCAGTGTTCATAGCAGCATTATTCACAATTGACAAAAGATGAAAACAACCCAAGTGTCCACCAACTGATGGATGAATTAACAAACTGTGGTATATACATATGATGGAACAATGCTGCTGTTAAGAAGAAATGAAATTGAGACACACATGATAACATTGATGAACCTTGAGGACATTATGCTGAGTGAAATAAGCTAGACAGAAAAAACAAATATTGTATGGTCTCATTAATATGAATTAAATATGAAGTATAAATGTATGGTGTTAAAACCTAGAGTATAGGTTACTAGGAGACAGGATAAGGGCTGAGAAGGGGTACTGATGCTTAATGTATGTAGAATTTTCAATTAGCTTGATTGTAAAAGTGGGGAAATAGATGGAGTTGATGGTAACACATTATAATGAGTATAACTAACATGGCAGGTATATAAGTGGAATTGTTGCTGAAAGGGGTAATCCAGGGATGTAAGTGTCAATTGAAAGATAGCTAGAGGATAAATATAGGGTCTGAATAACACAGTGAACCCAGAGGTGACTGAGGATTGTGGTTAATAGTACAAATACAAGAATGTTCTTCTATGAACTAGAACAAACGTATGTCACTATTACAAGGTGGTAAGAATATGGCAATCCATGGGGAAAATACAATTAATTTAACTTATGCACTATAGTTGACAGCAATACTGTAATATTCATGCATCAGTGTCAAAGAAGGTACTATATCAAGGGCTAAGTGTTAATGTATTGGTTTGCCAAAGTGCCTTCGATGCAAAGTTCCAGAAATGTGTTGGCTTTTATAAAGGGTATTTATTTGGGGTAAAAGTTTACAGTTGCAAAGCCATGAAAAGTCTAACTCAAGGCACCATCAGGGTTGCTTTCTCACCCATCAGTTGCCACGTATGGCCAGTGATATCTGCCTGGTCTCTACCTTCCCTTCTGGGCTGTACCCTCTCCAGGAGCTCAGCTGAGGGCAACCAGGCATCGGGCTTGTCTCTTACCCTGCCTCTTCTCTCAGGCTTGTCTTCTCCACTTTCATTCTGATTTCAGCTACAAGCTATCAGGCAAATGGCTCATCAGTCCCTGGGGCCTCAGCTCCTTAAGCTACTCCTTTCTGTCAAATGGTAGCATTCGGTATGGCAGAGCTCTCTTTTCTGGTGTTTCTCTGTTTTTTAATCAGACCCAGAAAGATAGCAGAGATTCAACCTGAGTCATGCCTCACTGAGATAGTCCAATTTGAAAAAGAGGTGTCAGACCCGCATAAGTGGACCAGCCCAGAAACATAATCTTCCTCTTTTGGGATTCAGAAAATAATTTCAATATGTCACAGTCAATAATAGGGGGAATGGGATTTTTTCTTTTGGACTAAAGAAAATGTTCAAATATTTTCTGAGGCAAGGACTGCACAACTCTGATGGAAGTGAGAGCCAGAGTGTATACCTTGGATGGATGGTACATGCATCCAAGAGATGAATCCAAGAGAGAATGCATAACCCAGCGAACAATGTGGTAGAAGGAAGACTGTGGTTAACAGCACAACTATGAGAGTGTTCTCATGAACTATAACAAATGTACAATACTGGTACATGGTGTTAATGAAAAGGAGTGTATGGAAAAAACTATACCAAATATATGTTATGGACCATAATTAGTGGTAATATTCTGATGATGTTCTTTCATAATCTGTAACAGATTTTCTACAACAATGTTAAGGTGTTGGTGGAGGGGTGTTGTATGGGAATTATGCACATTATGCATGATTGTTTTGTAAGCTTACAATTTCTCTAATAAATAAATAAATAAATAAATATATACCATTCATATGTATAAACTTTTCGGAAGACCATCTTTTATGGACTAATCACAAAAAATAAAAAGGAGGGGATACTAATCCTTGCTTTAGAAATTAATATTAGCTGAAAATTGTGCAAGTTGAGCAGAATAGAATACAACTATTCCTAAGGAACACCACAAATTTAGAAATAAACACATACATCAGTGGCTGTTTTTGCCTATAGATGCCTCTTTAAAGCAATACCTCTGTGGCATTGATACAGGATATGCAGGAAGATTGTCTAATTTTGAGATATACTGTTGCCCTCCAAGTACCATCTAGCAGTCAGGAGAATTTCAATAGTGAATTAAGGCTAATCTATTCAGATTTCTTAAGGAGAAAAAAATGAAAGTCACAACATAGTGGATGGTTATTTAACCATTTATTTAAATTATTGAAATTAATGGGGCTGGTCTGTTGTTTAGGAAAACTTTAATGCTTATTATTTAACATCTCATCCTACTTTGACTAGGACTTTGCTGATGTAAATTTAGTGCAGAATTACCAGTTATTTTAATTTATGAATGGCTAGTACCAGCAAAATGTGTAACACAGCTGTTACTCAATATTAGAAGGACATTTTAACATAACTTTTTTACGTGATGAAAAACAATTGTAGAAGCATCAGTTTAAAAATTAGTTCCACAAGCTATTTTGTATCCTCATTGTTCACTAGGATATTTGAAAAAAGTCTGTCTGGAGGTGTAAGATATGAATTGGTCCTTATTAAAAGTAATAATGCATTCTAAGATGCTGGAAACACTTTGTCTTTATTGTTTTCAAAGATTTGTTGTGGGTTCAAAGCAACAATATAAATATATTATACTGCTACTCTGTTCTAGGAGCTAAACTGGACACTGACATCACAGAAAATTCTGTCACCTTGGAATTCATTTATCTGGAAGGCATCACAGTTGATTTTTAAGTGAATTTATAAAATCACAGAAAATGTTTAGATATGGGAAGTAAAACCTTCCTCATTTTACAACATGGCAATATGTTTCCCCATACTGTGGAAAGCCTTATACAATTTTTAAAAATAGGGCATAGACAATGACTTACTACTGAGTCCTTTCTTCAAAAAGTAGAAGACCAAGATTAATTGGGCTTGCATTAGGACAGTAATCTAGCTCCTTATTCCTATTTCATTTTACTTTACACTTAAGTTTCCTCATCAGTAGTCTGATGCAACTGATGTTTTAGCAAATTATCCTGACGTTGTTCCCATAGGACAGACTGCTAACAGCAACTATGGATTCCATGTAATGTATTATATCAGAATGGTTCTCATCAACCTTTACAGGTTCAAGAAGAGGCCAGATTTGCACTTGCTTTCTTCATTTATCAAAACAGTTGATAAATGAAATGACTATTCCAGTAATGAGTCTAGGAAACGATTTCCAGCTGTTCTGCTATTGATGCTGGTTTTTGTTTTCAGGAGAGATATAGGGCACTTTCTAGGATTCTGAAAGGACTAAAATATGATACTTTCCTCCAGGGCCTCGATTCTCTTTACTGTAGTTTAATTGAAAAGAACAGTCCTAGACTGATGTTGGGAAATAATGTATTTTATTTCTACATGAAGATTGCCTGTTGTCAGATATGCATAAGTGCAACTGTCTCATTTGAACTGCAAGTTTTGGAAGAGAATCTCCACTTTGCAAGATAATAAAATGATGTCTAAAGATGACAAGCATTTAATAAAATGCCAAATCTGACAAACTCTTAGAACCATGATTTCTACAAGCTCTTTCAGATGTTTCAAGGATAAAGGAAATTTTTGTTCAGACGCCATAAAGTTTTTTGACTCTGTTTCTAGTAAAGTGCAAATTCTTCTAAGTGCTTCCCTTCAAAGGGAGAGATGAGTTACCTTTTTATACTAATCCTCCTCCTCTTACCTTTCAATGTTGCACTTCTAAGAAGCTCTGTTCAACTAAAATATTAATTTGGGTGATATAGAGAGAGGCAGCAATGTACATTCATTAATTCTCTGTACTTTCAACAAATACTCATTGAATGCCCACCATTCATCAGGGACATTCAATATAAATAAATAAGATATGTTCCCTGCACTCACGAAGTCCACCAGTCTCAAACAAGGGACATGTAATTAGCTCCAAGAAATAGTCACCCAGAGAATACTTTCAAAAACTGCTCTTTATCTTGTCTCTTTATGATCTCTAGAGAATAAAGGCCCAAAATAGTGACATCTTTTTGAACTGACTAAATGCAAAAGGGAAGTTGTTCATCCTTCAATCTTCTATGATACTAGGAAAATTACAGGTTTGTTGAGAATGAACGATGAAAATTACAGAAGTTAATTCAGCTTCCAGTATTCCCTGCTTGGCTCTCAGGTAGCCGAGGTTTATATAGGGAGGCATCTATGTGAATGAGGTTCAACACAAAAGATTCCATGAAAATACTCAATTCCAACTTGTTTTAAAGTCAAGGAAAAAAAGTTACCTTGGCCAGTGCTGTCAGATACATAACCCTTCACTGTGCTCTGGCAGAAACTCATAAAACTGATTTAGCAACTCAATTAAGCCCTCCCAGGAGAGCACACCCAAACTACACTATTTCTGGAAGGAGAGTTCCTTCCATGTTGAGTCCTCACATCAATGTCTTAGGCTACTTGAGGAACAGAAGGACAAAAATTGTGTACTTTGGCCACCACATAAGTGTTTAATGTAGAGAGCAAAGTGAGGTAGCTATTTTTTTTAAAAAATCATTTCCAGAGCACACAAGAGAGAAATTGTCACATCTCAAAAGTCTAAAATGGAAGTCTGCTAAAACCGGATTTTGGAGAGAGAGAAAAAAAATCAGTGAGAAACAAGAATTCTGGGATTACTGTCTGAGTGAAATGTTCTGATTAACACTAAAAAAAATCCAATGTAAAGTAACATTTTCAGGTTAAAGGGTGATTTCATCAGTGAGGTTTATAAAGCATGGAGCTAGTAAGGCAATCGCTTTTTATGCCCTAAATATGAAAAGAAATTTTAATCTGAAATTTTATTATCCCTCTAGAATTTCACAACCCAACAGAAGCAGACCTGTACCCCAGATTGCTGAGATGCGGTTACAACCACAGTGCAATTTCATCATCTCCCCAAACGCCACATTAATCCTTCAACATCATTATATCAGATGAGCCATATTTGTATGCAGCTCCTTAATTTAGCAATAGCAATGTTGGTCTTTGTTTTATTTTGCTGTCAAGTATTCTACTCTGGTGTCTTCTCCACTGAAGTATTTCCATATTACATTGCCCAGGACAAAGCTGTTTTATATGCATAGGAACTCACTTCAGGACTTTAAATTATTTTCTAATCTACAATGGTTAATTTTTCGTTTATGTGACATCTTTCTGAAGAGAAGTCAACACTGTTAACAATATAATTTACAACAATAAATATTTTTACTGGATATATAGTTTCCACAATTGAACTTTTATTTTTTTACTTTCTTTGTGGATCTGTAAAACTAGAATTGTTAACATTTTGTGAATGCATATATTTAATAATATGCTTTATAATTATTATCCAACAAATGACCTCCACTTTAATAGATGCCCCAGACATTAGCTCCAATTTCTACTAAACACTGTAAACCTTAATAAAAGTGGTTTATGGGCAGAAGGTTTATATTTTTTAAGAAGATATATTACATAGATTTCATCAGCACATAAAAATGTTATCCTGGGAACACTGGATAATTCATATATTTCTAAATTATAGCACATTCCTGTCACTTTCATATGAGATCATTCTAATTTTAAAAAAATATATAGGAGTCTGGATTGGGTCATGCTTCACAGTTTATTCCATTTGAATTAATGATGTTATTTGCTTGGAACCTAATTGTGTACTTGCCTCACATACCACCAAGTAGTTCATAAGGGGCAGCAACATAATAAAGAAGGAAAATGTTATTTACTTTCTTTCCCAATTCTCAGGAGCTTGGTGTAAATTCTATCGAATAAAATGTGTTTAGTTTATTCTTGTATTCCTTTAAATCTCAATGTACAGGAGTAGGCAGCAGGAGTACTCAGAGGCACAGACTTGGTAGAAGTTTTACTCCTGAGCACCTGCAGTGTTTACTCTTGATCTGGAAATGAAATACATTCTTAGCTCTGAAACTCCTTGATCCAAGAAACAAAACTGTCTCCTGCCATGGACTTCAGCTTCAGGAGTTGAGTTTTTGACTCCTTCATCCCAGGAGAGGCCAATAATATCAGACAGCAAAGACTCAAATGAGTTGGGCACAATAAATATTTTCTCAGAGAAGCTATATGCATTAAATGAGATGTACATAACAAGCGAAAATCTTTGTATTTCTAGAAATACTTAAATTAGCGGCTATAAACTGAATCAAAACCTAAACATGAGCCCAGTGCCAGAGAGCCCACACTTTTGGTAGAAGTAGCCAGGTTATCCAAAGTGTCAACAAGGAGAGGAAAGACTGGCATCTGAGCAGCAAGAGAGTAGGGGAGAATCAGGCTTCTCTTGTGTACCTTGCAACCTTAACAGCTCTTAAGCTCTTAAAACTGGAAACACTGGAACTCAGCACCAAGGCTAGCATACCAGTCATCACAGGCCCTGATTATTTATTTATTTTTTTAACAAATCAGTTTTGTTGATGCATATTAATAAAGCATATAATTCATCCAAAGTGTATAATCAATGGTATTTGGTATAATCACATAGTTGTGCATTCATTACTTCAATGATTATTAGAGCATTTTCATTATTTCAATAATAATAATAATAATAAACAAAAAACAGACAAGCAAACAAGAAAATTCTTCACCTCTCAATCTCTGTTTCCTCTGCTGTACGTAGTTATTTCTGGCTATTTATTTGTTTATTAAGCAGTTTTACTGAGATATAGTTACATACCATTTGATCTATCCAAAGTGTGTAATCAATGGCTTTTAGTATTATCACAATGTTGTACATTTATCACCACAAAAATTTTAGAATAATTTCATTACTCCAAAAAGAAAAAGCCCACACCCCTTAGCATTCCTTGCTCAGACCTACATAACCACTAATCTCATTTCATCCTTATAAATTTATTTATATTTACATTTTATATAAATGGAATCATACAATATGTAGTACTATGTGTCTGGTCTCCTTCGCGTAAATATAATAGTTTTTTTTTTTGCCTGATATTAACATTTTGTAGTATTAAGCTACATTTTTTCAACTTCAAAATAAAATGGTCTTACATATGCAATTTTACCCTTATTCATATTTCAAATAATATATTTGTATTTCACGTAATTATATTTAGTTCATAATAGGGCAATCACACAATATTTATCTTTTTAATTTTTTTATTAGAGAAGTTGTGGGTTTACAGAAAAGCCATGCATAAAATACAGGATTCCCATATACCACCCTATTACTAACACTTTACATTGGTGTGGAATATTTGTTACAATTGATGAAAGAACATTTTTATAATTGTACTATTAGCTATAGTCCATGTTATACCTTAGGGGTCACTGTTTGCGTACAGTTCCAGGGGTTATTTTTAATTTTTATTCTGTTACCAGAATATAAAATCTAACCTTTTTTCTTTTAACCATAATCAAATATATAATTCAATGTTGTTAATTACATTCACAATGTTGTGCTACCATCAACACCATCCATTACCAAATCATTTCCATAATTCCAAATAGGAAGCCTTATTTTTAGGTCTTAATGTCCAATTCCATATCCCCACCCTATCCAGTGGTCATCTATATTCCAGATTCTGACTCAGTGAGTTTGTATATTCTAATTATTTCATATCAGTGAGATCATATAATATTTGTCCTTTTGTGTCTGACTTATTTCGCTCAACATGGTGTCTTCCAGGTTCACATGTTGTCACATGTATCAGAACTTCATTCTTTTTAATGGTTGAATAATATTCCATTGCATGTATGTTATTTCTTTTTGATGAGAAATTGGCACTCTTTCCTCTGAGTTTATTTTGCTCTTTTTTCTTGTTCTTCCAGTTATGACATTAGGTCTCTGATTTGAAGTCTTTATTCTTTTTTAATGTAGGCATTTAGAGCTATAAATTTCCATCTCAGCACTGCCTTTGCTGTATACCACAAGTTTTGGTATATTATATTTTTATTTTCATTTTCCTCAAGGTATTTCCTAATTTCCTTTGTGATTTCTTCTTTAACCCATTGGTTGTTTAAGAATACACTGTTTAATTTCCACATAGTTGTGAATTTTACATTTCTTTCTCCATTATTGATTTCTAGATTCATTCTTTTGTTGTCAGAGATGATGCATTGTGTGATTAAAATATTTTTGGATTTATTGATACTTATTTTGTGACTTAACATATGGTCTATACTGGAGAATGATCCATGTGCACTTGAGAATGTTTAGAGATGAATGTTGTTGGGCGAAGTGTTCTACATCTGTTGGTTCTAGTTAGTTTAGATTATTGTCCAAGTCTTGTATTTTCTTATTGATTATCTGACTAGATTTTCTATCCATTATTGAAATTGGTGTATTAAGTCTCCTACTATTAGTGTAGAACGGTCAATTTCTCCCTTCAAATCTGTCAATATTTGCATCACATTTTTGGGGGCTTGCTGATAGGTGCATATATGTTTATAATTTGTTACATCTTCTTGTTGAATTGATCCATTTATCAGTATATAATGACCGTCTTTGTCCATCATAACTGTTTTTGACTTAAAAGTCTATTTTATCTGATATTAGTATAGCTACCCCAGCTCTCCTTTGGTTTCTACTTGCATGGTAAATTCTTTTCCATCCTTTCTCTTTCAATCTACTTATGTCTTTGAATTGAGGTGTGTCTGTTGTAGACAGCATATAGTTCAGTCATGTGTGGTTTTCATTCTACTTGTATGTTTGAATTTAAGGTAAGTCTCTTGCACACAGCATATAGTTGAGTCGTTTTAAATCTACCCTGAAAATCTCTGCCTTTTGACTGGAGAGTTTCAGCCTTTTACATTTAAAGTCACAAATGAGAATGCAGGATTTTCTTCTGCCCTTTTGCTGTTTGACCTTTGTAAGTCTTACATGTTTTTGTCTTTCAATTCTTCCATTAATGCCTACTTTTGTATTTATTTGATTTTTTTTGTGTTGTACCATATTGAGTGCCTTCTCTTTTTTATCTGTATATATATTTTCATATATTTTCCTGTGGTTACCACAAGGTTAAAATTTAACATCATAAATATATAACAATCATATTTACTTTGATACCAACTTGATTTCAATAGCACACATATACATTTCCTATTTCCCTCTGCTCTCTCTTGCCTTCGTTTGTACTTGTTAACACATATATCTTTGTAGATGATATATTCAGAAACATAAGATTTAATAAAATGCATTTGCATTTTATTACTGGTAGGAAGTAAGAAGTGGAGTTACACCAAATAATACAATAATATACTAGAATTGTAATTACCCAGATGGCTACCTTTACCAGGGGTCTATATTTCTTTATGCCTCTTTGAACCACTGTCTAGTATCCTTTCCTTTCATCTGAAAAACTCCATTTAGCATTACTTGTGAAACAGGTCTGGTGGTGATGAAAAGAATCTAATCAGGATACCCTCTTACATAACACATTGCTTTTCTCTTGCAGCTTTCAGAACTTTATCCTTGTCCTTTGCATTTAATAGCATGATCAGTATATGACAGGGTGTACTTTTCTTCATGTTTATCCTTTTTGGTGTTGTCTGGGCTTCTTGTATGTGCATATTTATGTCATTTGCTAAGTTTGGGAAGTTCTGTAATTATTTCTTTGAATATTCCTTCTGCCTCTTTCTCTCCTTCTCCTTCTGTGACTCCCAAAAATCCATATATTGGTATACTTGATGGTGTCCCAGAGGTGTCTTAGGCTATTTTCACTTTTTATAATTCTTTTATTTTTCTGTCTCCCAGCGGGACTCATTTCAATTTTCTTGTCTTTGCATTCACTGATTCTTTCTTCTGCCAGCTCCAATCTGCTCTTGAAACCCTGCTGGGAATTTTTCATGTCAGTTATTTTTGTCTTCCACTCCAGTAGTTCTGTTTGGTGCTTTATTAAAATTTCTCTCTTTACTAAGATTCTCATATTGTTCATTCATTGTTTTCCTGATATCCTTTTTAGTTTTTCCTCTGCATTTTCCTTCATCTCAGCATTTTAAAGATGTTTTTGTTTGTTTATTTTGTATGTCCACCTTCTGGACTTCTTTGTTGGTATTTTCTGACTTCCTATCCTTTTCCTTTGGATGGACCATCATTTCCTGCTTGTCTTCTACTCTTTTGTTGCATGCTGTACCTTTCAATATTTTAAAATGTTAACTCTGGAACTTACTCCCTGGGATGTTTCTTGGTTTTGTAACCAGCTGGTGATAAGTCAGAGATTTTCTTGGGCTTCAGACCTCCTATCAGGAAGATCTGCTCAAGGCAAATTCAGTGTGCAGGGTCCTTTCTGTCTTTTCTGGGCCCATGTCTTGTCCTGTACTTGTGTTTGTTAGTTGTTTTGGAGTTCCCCTGAACGCACCCTCTATTTCCCAGGAGATAGCCCTCCCTATTCCAGGTGTTGCAAGCAATCAAACCTTTGCCCAGACTGTGGATTTCTATAGTTTTTATTTTTATTTTTATTTTTTTTTAAAGATTTTATTTATTTATTCATTTATCCCCCCCTTGCTGCTTGTGCTCGCTGGGTCAGCTAACCACGCCGTGCGGGCGGGCTTGCCTTCACCAGGAGGCCCCAGGAACCGAACCCGGGGCCTCCCATATGGTAAACGGGAGCCCTACTGATTGAGCCACAGCCGCTTCCCGTCTATAGTTTTTAATAATCCTTTTGTTTTTCAAGCAACAGGGCCAGGGACCCATAAAGACCTGCTCCATAGTGCCCTGGGGAGGGGATCAGGAAGGGCACCAGAACTTTCTTCCACAGCTCCCTAAAGGTGAATTTCTTGATCTGTGTAGCAAAAGCAGCACCTCAGCTAACTGTTCCCTGCCACCCTGAGGAAGCACAGTGTCTTTAAGTTTCCTCCACTTATACTTTTGTCTGGGGTGGCTTGGAACAATGGCCACCCTCAGAGCTGGGCCCCCAGTGATCCCAAGATACAAACGAAAAGCTGTGATCAGAGATCAGCTGTGTCCACCCCTGGTGTTAGGGAAGAGCATTTTTACACCCCTTTTTGTTTCCAGTGAGCTATCCAGGGGCAGGACCCCATGGTAGTCTGTCGTGAGAGTGGGGGTTGGGTAGTGGTAACCACCAGAGGCAGAGAGCAATTTATTGGTCTTTACTGTCATTTACCAGCCTCTTCCTACAGCTCTTTCCTGGATGGTGTACAGTGTTCTACTGGCTGCTGGAGTTTCAAAATAGTTGTATCAGACAGTTCCTGCCTGTTTAATAGTTGTTCTGGTTGAAGGCCTTCATTTGTGTTTGGCCAAACACAATCTTCTCAGGCCCTGGTTTTTAAAATGTCAATAATCTTTTGGATCTATGATCAGCCTGGCTCATGGGTTAAAAGTAGGAAGCCATTCCAGCACCCTCTGGCTTTGTCTCAATTCCAAGCTTCTATTGGCATTTAAGGCTAGACTTTCAAATGCTTGTGAGCCATATGCTAAGGGGAGCTGTACTCCAGCAGCTGCAGTTGACCAGAGTGAGGTTTGAAATTAGCTTCATATAACTGGAAAAAGCCATGAGAATCAGCAAACTCAAATTGTGGATCTGCCAGTAAATTGCTAGGCAACCCTATGTAAATTACCTGCATAGTCTGGGTCTCAGTTTCCCCATTTTATACAATGCAGACTCAAACAAAGCACCAAAAAGTACCCCGACCTTTAGGAATCTAATGAAATATGGTAAAATAGTGCTTTTCTAGGCTTATGTTCCTTTTATTCTTCCTTGAGATTTTGGGGATGATAGGGTAGCTTATATTGTCCTTCAAATTTTGCTTGACTGGTTATCCACTACCTCTCTGGGCTTTCACTGTTCTATGTCAAACAAAGACATGGAATTCAGTCCTTTTGACTTTTTATCTACAAAATAACCACAACTACAGTCCAACAACAAGATAGTTAAGCATATACCATGCCTCCCCAAAGCAATAACAACAAATAAACATAAATAAAAAGAAACACCCTAAGACCTAAGTGTGTAAAGCAAACTTTAGTGAGTACTTTGGGAGAAAGAGAGCGCTTACATTTCAGCAATGCAAACCACTTAAGATTGATTATTCAGGGGGCGGATGTGGCTCAAATGCTTGGGTGTCCATCTGCCATATGGAGGGACCTGGGTTCGATCCCTGGGACCTCCCAGTAAAAAACAAAAAACAAAACAAAACAAAACAAAAAGATTGATTATTCACCCTTCCTGTTCTTAAGAAATACCTCAGCAGCCTTTTATGCCAATCTGAGCTCTGGCTCTTGGCAACATCGCTTTCTGTTTCCTCAATTCTCCTTGCCCCTGCCTTCTGAAAAGGCCCAAACTATATTTTTATGCAGTCCTATGCATAACCTAAGCTCAGCATCCTAAGCCATATCCAAAAACTCTATAATCATTTCTTCCTAACAATGGTTCACATATTCCAGACCTCACTATTTCTTTCTCCCCAACTGGAAAAAAAGAAGTGCATTTATTTATTTCTAAAATAACTTAGTTTGAAATGCTGTTCCCACTGCCCTTCCCTTTTACATGTAGTATGAAGTTATCAAACTGAATTATTTTTAAGTTTTCTACCTACCCTAGGAATTTATGGAATACCTTAACATTGAATAAACTTGAAATGCTAGGGAATTGACCCATTCTTTATGCTTATGATGAGGAGATATGCACAGCCCAAGGACTCACAGAAGAATATCTGAGGGATACTGAAGGTTTGGAGTGCGTATGTGGATATATTGCATGGAGAGGGAGCAGTCAGGAAGTGCTCTAAACATGCTGGCATTTAAAAGTTTTGGTTGTTGAAATTAATCCTGTGTATTTCTCCACTGATTAGTGAAAGGTATTTTCCATCCATTATGAAGATCAAAATAGATGTGACAATACAACATAAAAATGTAAAATTGGTTGCTTCTGTGTGACGACCCAAGAGACCCTCCCAACTATGATTATCTTGATGAATTTGTTCATGGTAAGGGGTGTGATCTCAATTTTGTAGGTCTAGACCTGAAAACAGGATAGGATAATTTAATTCACAAGATGCTGAAATATAACCCTGTGAAAGTTAATTTTAAATGTCAACTTGGCTAGGCTATGCTATACAAAATACCTGTCAAACTATTTTATAGATAGGATTACAATCAATTGACTTTGAGTAAAGGAGATTACCCTTGATAATGTGGGTGGACCCTATCCAATCAATTGAAGGCTTTAAAAGCAAAAAAAACAAAGTTCCCTGGAGAAGAAATTCTGCCTTGAAACCACAATATCAACTCTTGCCTGAGTTTCCATTCTGCCGGCTTCACTTATGGATTTCAGACTCAAGTCTGCAACCTCAACTCTTGTCAGAACTTAGGCTGCCGCTGGTCTGCCCTACAGATTTCAGACTTGTCTGCAGGCACATTTACTTTAATTGAGCCAATTGCTTAAAATCAATCTCTTCATATATAAATATATGAGTATATGCATATGTGTGTGTGTATGTATATGTGTGTGTTCTCTTGATTCTGTTTCTATGGAGAACCCTGACTGATACAAACCCCAAGTGCCAATATGCGAATTTATGATGGAATTCATTCTGTCTTCGGCTTCCATGTGGGTGTTTGCTCTGAGCTATTGTGTATTGGTTTTAAATTCTCATTCTCAGTGGCAACATTATTTTTCTTCTTTGCAATTGCTTCAGGATGACCTCAGTGTAGCCCTCATTTTATAAAGAAAAAATAATAATCTGAAGATAAGAGATAAGTAATAGAGTTAGATTTGATCAAGTGCATTGACTCCAAATTTAGCTCCTTTTTCATTAAGCCAAACTGCAAAAGTTTGAACAAAAAAGATAAATATAAAAAAAATGTTACAGTGTAACACGTTAGAATGATATGCTTTTAAAATTATTTCATTCTCCCTGTTGTAAAGAGAAATTAAATGCCTAAAACTAGTTTTAAATATAATAAAATACAAACACCTTTCTGTGGCAGATTGAATTATTTATCTCAGGGTTAAAAAACAAACAATCCTAATCCTGATCCTGTGTATGTGAACCCATTTGTAGGACCTTAGAAGATGTTATCAGTTGAGGCATGTCCAAACTGAATTAGGGTGGGCCTTAATTAAATGTGGTTGTAGTCCTTAAAAATAAAGGAAATTGGATATGAAAAAAAAAAAAAAAGGAGCCAGAAGCCAGAATCAGTGGGAACCTGGCAGAGAAAGAAGAGGACATTACCACATGGAGAGGAAAGGCAAGGAACCCAAGGAATGCTGGCCAGCGAGGACACTACCAAGCCCAGGAGGAAGCAACACTTCTAGCCAACACCTTGATTTGGACTTCTGGCCTCTGAAACCATGAGCCAATAAATTCCCATTATTTAAGCCAACCCATTGTGTGATAATTGACATAGTAACTGGGATATTTTCTTTTATATATTTTTTAGAATATACTTTTGGAAATAACTAACTTTTACATCAAAATGCTTACTCTTTGAACTTAGGCTAGCATTTGGTTGCATAAAATATTTTTTTTTAGTTCAATATCAATGAAACCATTAGAACTGAGTGTTATAAATAAGAAAAATAGTTAAAAGTAATTTGACATATAATGTGTCACTCTTTACTCAGGAAATTTCAAAAATTAGAATTTGACCACTAAGAGCATTAATTATGACCATTAAACACAGCAAAGACTTATTTTATGCCATCTAGTCTGCCTCTTCAATTTGGCTGAATTGTTTCTTATAACAAACTGCGAAGTTCATTTTCTCCCTTGTTTTAAATGTCCCAAGGGATAGCACTTACACAAATTTTGTCATAGAAGACACTTCCACAGGCTACAGATTTCACTGTCATGATTTTTTTTTTCATGAAATTTAGCCTGAATTTCCTTTTCTTAATTTCATCCTGTTACTCTGTCATATCACATTGTAGCTTGCTAAATAATTTCTCTTCTTCCTTGGTGTTTACAACATTAGATATCAGTAGACAGTTATTGTGTCCTTCTTTAGTCTTTGCCTCATCAACTCATATATATTTAATTTTGATAACATAGCTTCATTAATCAAAACCCTGAGATCTTTATCACTTTTGTTACATGTCTTTTAGCACTTCCCAATGCGTCTATACCTCAGAGAAAATAGGGAATTCAAAATGAAATGCTATATAATTGTTTCTTAGGTTGGATACAGAGAGAATCATTTATTTTTTGGCCTTATCCTATATACTTTCACTTTATGTAAATAGATGAGTTCTCAGTAAATTCCATACAAATCCAGTCATTGTACATTAAATTATATTTTAAATAGACATGTATTTTGGCAGTGTCTAGCAAAAAAGGAGGACAGACCAATATGCCAGGCCCTTGATATTGATGCTTATACTTATGAACCTTGTTCTTGTGAAATCGAAACTTAGCCTAGTATTAAATAGTGCCTAAGACTTACCTTCTGAAATCCTCTTTCTTGCTTTTATGTGGCCTCTCTCTAGGGCAAACTCAGCATATAAACTTACTACTTTCCCCCCACGCCACCCCGGCGTGGAACATGACTTCCAGGGACAAGCACCAACTAACAATGCATTTGGAAAAAGACCTCAACCAAAAGGGGGAAATATTAACTACAAATGATTTTTATGGCTAAGAGGTTCCAAAGTGAGTCAGGAGGTTAGACTTATGCATGTCTTAGAAGGATCTCATTGACTGCTGCAGTAAGCAGTGCTTCATGCAGGGGGTTTCCTGAGGGCTTTAGAGACATCTCAATATTATAGACAGGACAGACAACCCCAGGAATTTGGCACCCTGTCAGTGGGTCTTACCTTGGACTATATGATAATCTATTCCCCCAATGTATCATAGTTAGACTTATTTATAATTTTCCTTCACAAGGTTCTTATGCCTTTTTTATTTGAACGTATAATTATCACTATCCCGTTAAATATGTGTCTCAGAGACTTAAATCCTCTGGCTGTTCATATGCCAGTTGTGCCCTGAATCTCAGCAGAGCTGCAGCCAACACCTATCATCCAATTCATCAGACTCCCCCAGGACAACTGACAAAGGGATGATGATGGACAATGCCCATCCCAAAAAACAGAGAGTATTTACAACTGCAAGCAAGTCAGTTCCACCCATCTGCCCCATGGGATATAAGCCTCCTCTCAACTGGAAGCATCATGGGCATCACCATCCCCAAATCCTCAAGATTGAGGAAGGAACAAACATAAGGGGGGACTGCAACTATGGACTAAAGTAGATTTATTATTCTAGTAATGGAAGAATGTATAATATTGCTATAAAGGCAGTGGCCACCAGAAGTTCTGAGGGGAGGAAGAGGGAAGAAAAAGCATAACATGGGACAGTTTTTAGACATTGGAATGGCCCTGAATGACACTGCAATGATGGACACAGGCCATTACACATTTTGTCAAAACCTATAAAATTGTGTGGTGCAAAGTGTAAACCATAATGAAAACTATAGACCATGGTTAGTAGCAATACTTCAACATGTGTTTATCAATTGTAACAAATACACCACACTAATGAAAGATGTTGTTAATGGAGAAGAGGGTGGGAGGGGGAGAGGGGAAGGTATATGGGAATCCCCTATATTTTTGATGTAACATTTATGTAATCTAAAGCTTGTTTAAAAATAACAATAATAAAAAAATTTAAAAATAAATGTACATGTACTATGCAGAACTTTTTGTGTATATGGATTAAAGTGTTTTTTTTAAATGTGAAGTCTAGAGGGTTGGAAACCATTCTGAAGTGCTTTGGAAACCAGATGTGGCCAAGGCCATTGAACAACATCCATAATCCATTACAATAGTTTTCAAAGTATTTTTACATACTTTATCTCATTTTATCTTCTTAACTTTATGTGAGTTATTTAATGCTTTTTCCATTTTATGAATTCATATATATATATGTATATATCAGAGGTACATGAACTTGCTCTGGATCATATAGGTGACAATAGTGGAACCAGATCTTAACAAGTTCTGTTGTTTCCAAATTGAACTTTTTTTTTTTTTTTCCCTAAATAGGAAGCCTAGTATAAAAGACTGGGAACAAAACTTGGAATCATACACAACTGCTTGGAATCTTGCTTCTTCCAATTACAATTTGGCCTACCATAGGCAACTTGAATGACCTCCATGAACTTTAGTTTTCCCATTTGGAAAATGATCAGGGTATTCTATACTTACAAGGAAGAATATGAGGGTTTAAATAAGATAACCCTTTAAAACTTTAACCAACTATGGAGTAGCACCTGTCAGTGACCCTTTCTCTCTTGTTTCTATTGCCCATTACTATGAAAATATAAATTAGATTCTCTAAAATTTAGTTCTAGCTGTCTTCTAAGTTCTTTATATGGTATAAGTAGAGAGGTTTTTACAGTTAATATACATCTCCAATGTCATAATAACTTCTACTAGGTGCTCCTTAAGAGGCATAGGTGCCGTGAACATATCTAATATTGCCTACTGTATCATTTGATGGTTTTAAAATTTAAACAATCATAACAAAAAATTAGCTAAATTATACTCAGAGAAAACAGCTGGTAGTCTAAGATGGGGGTGTTTACAGTAAGGGCTAACCCAGGCATGAATAGCGTTAAGTAGTTCTTCCGCCACTTTGCCAAAGAAAGGTAGAGCCCACATCTACCCCAGGTTAAATGCAGCTTAAAACGTGCATTGGCATACATAGTTCTTCAAAAATTATTTTAGAAGATACCCAAGAAAGGAATTTGAGGACTTCTGGTCTAATGAACTGAACTAAGTGGGAAGATATAGTTCTATTTCAGATTTGCTTCCTAAGACTATTTGATTTATGACTTCTTTCTCTGAGAAATAAGAAGAAAATTCACATTCAGGTCTTTTGACTGATATCATAGAATGAGTCACTTGAATTTCCCTTCTGGATGAATCATTGGTGTGTGTATGTAGGGGGCATCTTGCATGCTGCTGAAGTTGGGGTTCTGAAGCTGGGGCTGGTCCTGGACAGAGAGCATGGCAGTCCAGTGGCTTCAGAATATGGAGGAAAATAGAACTCAAAACAGACCTAGGTGACCTGGGGAAGCTTAGGGACAATCTAAGGAGGACAAAATGTGTAATCCCATGTTGGAGAACCAGAGATATTGATAGAGCCAGGAGAAGCAGTTTGTTAATAGAAGGAGCCAAATTTTAGTGGGAACCAGCATCTTGTCCCAGGACAGAGAGGGGTTTATTAAGGACCTTGAGCTGGTTAGGATGAGCCTGAGACCAAATAGTAGAGTAAAATGTTTAGAAATTGACTTTGCATACCAGCTCTTACGTTTAAATGATTCTTTTTGCTTATCCAAACCTGGCAGCTTCACTTTACCAAAATCAATGCAAAAATTGTTACTGCTTTCCAGGTTTTTAAATTTAAAACTGAAACAAAACTCTTCCCAATTAAATTACTTCCCCAAGGGAATATTTTGCAGTATATTAGTTTGAAATGTATTTAGTTAATGTTGATTACCTTTGCTAAAATATTGGTATCCTTAGAAAGTTTTTCTTGTATCAAAGTCAGAAGATGTTGGTGAATGACAACCTACAGAGGGAAGGACAGGGTCAAAGAACAAGCAAGGGATGCTGAGGTGCCAAGAAACTAGCAGCAGGAGAAAACTGTCACTGTCCCTAGACTTGAAGGGGCAAGTGGATGGGGCTAGCATGACTCAAGCCCAGTATGACTGAAGATTGGGAGGAGGGGCTCCAGGGCAAGAGCTATAGTCATGGACGGTACAGGATCTATGATAAGAGGTGTGTGTGGGGGGAAACGACTCACTCTGACCCCTCCTCTCTCCTCCCACACTTTGACCTCTTGCTGGTGCCTCCCACTGGCCAAATACACAGAAAGCCAAGCCCAGAGCTCAGCAAGGGAATCTAAGGCATGCAGTCCACAAGAGATGAACAGATGGACCGCTCAGCTCACACAGCAGGGCAGAAAAGAGTGGAGAATGTTTGGGAAGCTGATCAAAGGGTGACTAAACATCACATTGCTTCTTAAGTTTGTATGCTCCATGTGTTTTACTATTTTCTTTTTTTTTTCCATATAAGTGTGGTGGGAATTTAGAACATTCTCATTTGAAAATCCCAAACTTTCTTCACTGATAGTTATTTGAATGTGCTTCTTATCTTTATTCCCTTTTATGTAGCAAGTATTCATTGATTTTTATTAATTTTGTCCAACATAATGCTGAATATAAATAATAATTATGAAAAATATATAAAAATTTTATCAAAATAAATAGTTATGAAAAAATATTTTAAAAATTTATTAAAATCAAGATAGTGATTAATGTTAGACCAGCTCAGCCACTAATCTTTTAATTTTATTAAATAATAAAAAATTCTGGCATGATTTGTTCTTTTAAAATTACATTTATTACTTCTGATTTAATTAACTTATTGGTATTTCAATTTTTCACAAAATGATAAATTTTCAGAATTGTCTTTGTTTACTTATATGAAATTAGGCACTGGCTTTTTCTGCCTCCTATCTACTCTTTCATATCTATAGTCTATGTCTTTTCAAAAATATTTTTTATTATTCAAGATGATAGTAGTCAAATTAAATTTCTATAGATATTTAGACTTTCAAGCATGTTTCTATTAAAAGATACATATATTTACAGTACATCAGAGGTCACTATATATACAACAAAACCCCAATTTCCTAAGGGGACATATTACTTTTTACCTCAAATCAGAGCTGTATGAAACCCAAAAGGAAATTCTTTGTTGAGCAGGATGACAGTCAGAGGGAATTAGATGAAAGTAAAGGAGAAAACTGAATTGTCAATAGGAGGGGCACTTTGGCTCTTAGTCCAATCAAATCTTACTTTTCTGGGAAGAAATGAGGAGCTAGCAGGAAGACAATTCCAATTAGCACTAAGATACAGGAAAGTGTGCTATAAACATGGATTCTTGCTATGACAGAAAAGATTTGGGGAATTAAAACATATAGTCTTGATTTATATATACTCATTCCATAAATCAATTAAATCTAAGTGACTGGTACAGTGGAAGTGTAAATTTAATTGTAATTCTCAATTTTATTACTTGTTAATCTTTGCGATAGGCCTGGTTTTGATCCTTAGCCATTAATTATATACCAGTCAAAGAAAAGTGACTTTTATTAGAGGCATCAAAGTTTAAATCAAAGAGGAGAAAAAAGAAAGAACCATATACATGGTAAGAGGTGGATGGAATACCAGAACCAATTCTAGAACTAGAATTTCTCCTTTGACTTCCAGGATAACCTTTAATGAACCAGGCATTTCCTACTACCACCTTCTAAGCTAATTCTGAAAGAGCAGAGAAAAGAGAGAAAGCCTCTCAAATGTAGGAGCTCATATTTGAGTTTCTGTTTAAAACTGCCATATTTAGTTCGAAACTTTTATAAAGTTTTATTTAAAGGTAACTGTTTCCCTATAATTTTAATTTTCTAAATCTGTGGAGACTCTTAGCTTGTCTACCAAATTTCGTTCTCTCTAACTTCTATGCAATAGAGTTGTAGCTCAGCAGTTGGCTGATCAACTGAGGATCGAATTTCCCAGCCCTCCTTGTCCACAGGGATGGCCATGTGACTAAGCTTTCATGAGCAAAACTGATGTGAACAAAAATGGCGTCGCTTGTCTCTGGTCCCCATCTTCTACTCTTTTCCCCTTCCAGCTGACCGGAATGGTGATGATTAGAGCAAACCTAGAAGCCATGTGTTGGGATGGCAAAGACTGTCAGCCTGAGTTCATGAATCACTGAATGGAGCAAAGCTCTCCTCCAAAATGGAGCATTCATCTCATCCTGTCAGAGGAGAGAGAAAAAGCAACTTTTTTCCTAAACCACTTTTTTGTTAGGTCTCTTGCAGCAGCTTAGCCTTTTTACCTAACTTAGGCTATTCCCATTCCATTTAAAGAAGATGCTTACAAGTAAAACTTTTTAAACAATATATATTAAAATCACTTTTTTCCCTTAATGCAAACATGTTATCAACTAGTATTGAGTAAACAGACACCTTCAGAACAGCAGAATAGAAGATTAAGTACCTATATCCCTCCTGAAACTTAGCTTCTTTCTTAACCTTTCCAAAGCCTAAATCCAATACTTCACTTTTAATAATGATTTTTCTTATCATTATTCAAATTCTCTCGAAGTTTAGCAAAGACCCAAAACTTCTCTGGCCTCCCTTTCTGAGATTCCTGTGTGAGGATCATATGAATTACCACAGCTTTCAGTGGCCCCAATTCTTATCTGAACCATATGCAGTCCTCAGAAGTCCTAGGTCAGTTCCCCCAGAAGTCTCTAACTAGTCCCCCTGTCTAAATGAACTACTTCTATTCCCTTTACTATTTAGTTCCTTAATAAATAATAGAAATCAGTTGCTTTTAAGGAAAGTCAAAACACAGAATGAAAAAACAAAACTCAATTTTGCAACTGTTTCTTTTTTAATTATAGAAATAATACAAAAATTGTAACTTTTATCAGCAACATTGATATACTAAACCGACCCCAGGAAACCATTCCCTTCAATTGTCTCTCTTCTATGATATATTATAAACTCACTAAACCCAGGCTCTCTCTGTCTGGTTCACCATTTTTTCCAAAGCACCTAGAACAGAGGTTGGCCATGATAGATGCTAAATATTTATTAAATGAATTAATACAGGCTGAATTGTTCTCAATAACAAGCCTCAGTAGCCATTTTTATCAATGTGAGTCCTCATGCAGGTGTTTGGTATATGTTTCTTGATTCTGGCGACAGACACAGGCATAAGAGAATGTGCATGATATGAATATAGAGTGTACTTGGACAGTTCATACATGAAATGCTCATGATTGATTACTGCTTCCATAAGTTTTTATCTGAGTCTTCTCCCCAGAGGAGAATCCAATCAACACAGTTTATTCCTGGATTATTTTTTAAGGTACTAGCTTATGGTACTTGTGCTTCCTTAGTGTCTGCTACCTTGCCTGATGCAGTCAACTCTATCTCCAGACTTGATTACAGAGGGTTAATTTATCTAAAGATGGCTCATGGGTAGGATAAGAATTTCTTCATAGTTATTGATTTACTTTTCTTCCCTTTACAGGGTTAAAATGTGGCACAGTGATTTGACCTGAGGTTTTGTTTTCAGAAGAAAATTGATGAAACTGTTAGTAAAACTCTACATTAACAAGCATCAGAATAACAGTGATGCCAATGGATTCAGCTCCTTTAAAAAAATAATAATTAAAAAAACTCTCTTTCAAACTGTTTCTGCCTAGTTATGATTTATATTTTGCTTCCTCTTTTTCCCCCTCAGCTCTCAGGGAAAGAAGAGTAAAAGGTCCATAAAATGGAAAAAAAAAAAAAAAGAGTCCAGATAAAGGATTCCCCAGAGTCGTATCTAGGTTAGGGCACTGAGTGGCAGACAATGCAGCCATGCGAGCATGCCAATGGACTTGGGTTCCACTGCTCACTTCCTGCCACTACACTGCTCCTGCCAACAAGACACACCATCGTATTTGTAGTGTGTGATTCATCTCCACTCACCAACTTGAAGCTTTCTGCGACAACCTTCCTAGGCAATGGACTGTGGATTGAGAAAGCCCAATCACATAAAACCCAATTAAAATTGAAAACTAATGGAGAGGCAACTGGGACTCACTGGAAACCATAATTTATGAATCTGGCAGCCAGTGGTGAAACAGTTGTGAAAGCAGGGAGCAGGTGTTGGGGTCTTGTATAGCTCATTTCTAGAAAGCAAATAGAGCAGCTCAGCATTCTTGTAATTCAAATGCTCTTTACAACTCCACTTCCCAAATTTATAGTGCCATCAGTTTGTCATGACCCTGGGGACATCTCTTCCTACCTCAAGGAGATTATCCTCCAAAGCCTTAAAATAGAGCAATTCCTCAATACATTAACTACTATCATGAGTATTGTTATTTTTATTTTTAGCCAGGTTTTCGCCCCCATGTTATCAGAAGAACCAGTTTTGGGTTGAGATCTAAATACTAACCATAACCATCACCAAACACCAAATAGTGTGATAGTATGTGTATAATACAAACTTTAAAAGGAGTTGAATCTAATGGATTTATTTTATGTCTGTTGCCTTATCTCCAGCAGACAGTCTAATTTCTCTGTGACTAACTTGGGAGAAAATCATAATTGAAAACAAGAAAACAATGAAAAACAAGAATCACATGTTTCCAATTAATCATAAAAGAAAGTATGTCTTTTAAAAACCTTGGTGACAGGTATGTTCAGGGATTTTATTTATCTTTGGTCTACATTTTCTTAGAATTTGTCTTCAAAAATCAGATGACTTGGAAATTGAATGCAGGAGAGAAAAAAAACAAAAAGAGGAAAGAAAAATAACTTCAAGTGTGTACAAGTAGGCACTCAACTCATTAGCAAGTAATATCCAAAAACGACAGTTACCATATGGACTGCTGTTACTGAGAAACTTCTTGCTTCCATCAAGGGGAGGGGCTGGGAAGAGGCTCAGGATGGTTGTTAGAATGAAACCTCACGCTTCCTGCTTCTGTCTCAAGCAAGTGTTTTTTTCCCCCTAGCTGACAGTGGCTGCTGCCTTTAAGGCTCCATTTTCTTTGTGAGCCTTTTTGAATGTTAGTGTCTTTGCAACTCATTAATGTGGGTTAGTTGTTTTGCACTCTGAGCACCAAGACATCTCATCAGGATGAACTCAGGCAAGCCAGCCTCCAAAAACACACCTGGGTCTCTGGGCAGTTATCTGCGGGCAATTGCCTCCAGGTGTTTGCCAGTGGGAATCCATTGAAAGTCAATGCAATTTAGAGCAATTTATCTGGCAGTGGAAATTAACCTGCAGGAATCTGCAGGCAACAGGTGTTTTTTAGGGTAGTCATACCAGCGTCCTGCACTGTGGAGACAGGACCTTGACTACCAGGTGTAGTGCAGGAGGCTGGATAATTGGAGGAGGCAAGAAATCGGTGCGAAGAAGGTGGCCAAATTGCGTGGGTTGGTATAATTATTGGTTAACCCTCTCCTGCCTGTTAACAAAAAAAGAAACATTTCTATGCTCGAAGAACCAGAAGGTTTTCACCGAAGGGAAAAGAATTATCATTCATTCCTCAAGCAGACTGAAGTTTTTGATAGCTGGGTTTTCAAGCACAAGGAAAAGGAAATTTTCGGTAAGCCTTCTTCCTCCGAAACAAATATAATTTTGTTTGTTGTTATTGGTCCTTCCCACCTCTTTTGAAAAGGCATACAGGGAGGAATATATGGTTTCAGGAAAAGGCCTCTTAGCCCTGTAACTTCATTTCTCCTGGAGCTGTATTTTTACCTTTTTTCCTCCTCCTTACAGTCTCATATTTTGATTCCTTGATGTAATTCTTTTTTCCTATGTTTGTTAATGCCTCTTATTCCTTGTATGTAATTTATTATTTTTTCTTTTTTAAAAATATTTTTTTATTTTTTAAAAGATACTTAGATTACATAAATGTTACACACAAAAAAATAGGGAATCTTATATGAGCTGCTCCCCACACCTCCCATACCCTCCCACATAAACAACATCCTTCATTAGTGTGGCACATTCATTGGAATTAATAAATGCATCCTGGGGCATTGCCACTGAGCATGGACTGTAGTTCACATTGTAGTTTACACTCTCTCCCACACAATTCTGCAGGCTATGGGAAGATATAAAATGGCCTATATCTGTCATTGCAATGTCATTCAGGATGATTCCCAAGTCCCAAAAAAGCCACCACATCACACCTGTCTTTCCCTCCCCTGCCCCCAGAGCCTCCAGTGGGCACTGCCTCCACATCAATGCTGTAATTTCTTCCATTGCTAGAATCACAAGTCTATAGTAGAATAGCTGCCTTCTTAGTGCAGTAGGCAGTCAGTCAATCTCATAATCTGAAGGTCCTTCTATGTAATTTAAATCGTCCTAAATAATTACAAAATTAAGCAAATCCAAAGTCCTGAACTATACAGATTTCTAGCCACAGGAAAATTTTCACCTGAATCTTAATATTGATATAATATCTGTGATATATGAGACTTGCATGAAAACAGCTTTGAGTTTTCAGATGTAAGTCAATGATATTCTAAAGAATGAGGTACAAATGTATATTTATCATTGCCAAAGTACTGCCACAATTAATGATTATTGTGAAAGTAGTTAATTATATCTACAAAAATATTTATTTGGGATTTTCAAAGAGTCAAAGAGGGAAATAGATTGGCAATTCTTATAAATATTAATAAAGTGTTGAAGAGATAATTTGGATAGGAAGAATATATCCTTTTTGAGCCAAAGCATGTTTATTAAATTTAAATAACAATAAAAGGCAAAATAAGTGAAATGAGACTAAATCTTAATTTTAATCTTTGTAAAATTATTTCGCACAGTAGTATTTATAACATTAAGCAAAACAATACTGAGGTACTGAATTTAGTTACTAGTTTTCAATTACCCCTTATGCCAAGAAGTCTTTCAAAAACAAGTCCTATATGGAATTCTTCATAATTTTTGAGGCTGAATTGAAAGTAGAATATCAACTTTTCCACCTCAAAATTCTCCTGAGGAGGAAAATTTCCTAAACATTTCAATGGTATCCAGCATATATATATATATTTGATATCCAAACATAATAAAGAAAATGCTATGAAGAAAATTTTAAAAAAATATCTACACCTTTTTTCTCACTAATCAAACTTCAAAGCAAGACATTGCAAGACAACTTAAAGAAGACAAGTATTTGTAATTTTGAGTTTATAAAGGTTAAATATAGTTTTTCATTTTTGTTAAAATGAATGCCCTAGTCCACTGGTTCTCAAAGAGTGGTCCCTGTACCAGTAGGCTAACATCACTTGGTAACATGTTAGAAATGCAAATTCTTGGACTTCATCCCAGACAGTGGCATCAGAAACTGGGAGTCGAGCCTGAAGTCAGAGTTGTAAGGGACCCACCAATGATTTGCACACACGTTGAAGCATGAGTGTCACTGTTCCAGACTGTTCACCATTTTCACTCATCAAAAAGGAAAGATTTTTGAAAGTTGCTTAACCTATTAATTCAAGACACAAAATTCCTTATTCAAAACAATTACTGAAAAACTCATTTCTAAATCTCTTCCTGCTGGATGATAAAGGTTATTGATATTAGTAAATGTACCAGTTTAAAGCAATCATATTTTAGTGTCATAAATGTGCAGTGTAGTGAAGGCAAGTGCAGTCTAGCAGCTGACTGTGCTTAAAATATCGTTCTTATACAATTATTTCAAACTTTAAAAATTTTACCTAGCAAGGTAATAATAAAATTGTAACCATAATTAAAATTTTGATATAATTTCAGATTTCTTCTTTTCTTTTCCAGGAGTTTTTTTTCCTGATGGTGACATTCGTCTTCAGTTGACTACTGGCTTTAGCAATAGACTATTCTCCATTGGGTCAAAAGATATATATGGTGCACTTCTAGTGTGAAATTATAGATCCCTTAATAGTCATCAAGGAAGATTTCCTTTTTTTTTTTCCTTTCACTTATGTAGGCCCCTTAGTTATGCTCTATCTTGCCTCCTTCATTGATTTTATTTCATGTTTTACAGTTTACAATAGTTTTATTCATTTGTCTCTCCTATAACGATCAACCCCATAAGACAGAGGCATGTTTGCTCTCTTATCCCTAATTTCTAGAACAGTGCCTGGTTCAGAGTTAGCATTCAATATTCATTGAATGAATGAATAAATGAATGAATGCACAAAGTAATACATTACTATATTCAATTAGAAGGTTCTTGATGTAGGAGTCAAATGCCAAAGCACATGGTATGTGCTTAAGAAATGGTCCTTCATAATCATTAGCTTCCCATCCCTCAGTACGTAAAACAAGGGGTAAACTAGCTCTAATATTTTCAGATTGATGGGTTCCCACATGCAGTTCTCCAGACATGCACCCATCTGTGGACTATGTAAATACTAATAATGGTATTTAATATATGATAGCCCAATTTCTTATTCCAGCTGCTAGCTTTTTCATTATCTTGAAGCTGTACACCTTTCTCCCTTCATAGGAACTTTGTTTACACCCCTTCTGAACACGTGTATATTGCTGCCATGTAATATAGCTGAGTATGGTGATTGACAATCCCTCCCCCAGGCCCTTAAATTATAAGCATGGTGAGGACAAAGAAAGTGTGATCTTACTTATTTTTGTGTCACCTGGTGTCTAGTACATTGTCATGTTGTACAAACAGAAAGGAAGAATTAACATTGGCAGTTTCAAAAATCCATGCCAGCTTTATTTTCTCTTCTGCCTTTTACCCTATTGTTGTTGGTTGTGGTGAGCAGAACGAACCACCCAGCAAAGACATCTGAAACTACAAGGAACAGGTATTCTGACAACTGGGAGAGACATGAAGAATGAGACTTCAGAAGCCCCACAGACATGAAAGGAATCGATGAATTCTGCGTAGGTGAACTAGTAAGTGAACCTCCTTTGGGATCAGGTTAAAGTCTGATTAAAGTTGCCAGTCCTGTCTTTCAAAAATATCCATAGCCAACTAGATGTGTAAAACTAAAAGCTTGCTAAGCATCAGAAAATATAATGAAGAGTGGTGTGTAATCTGAAGCCCTCCTTGGTATGCTCTCCTTCATAATTTGCAGTGGGGGCATGTGGAGATGAGATTTCTACTCTGTGCTCTGAAACTTATTAGCTGTGAAATTTTGCTCAATATGTTTTAGATTCATGAAGTGAAACTCCTTGCATTTCATATCCCTAATGACCTCATTTCACTTTCTTAGGGTCCAGTTTTATGAAGATTTTACTCTAGATTTTCTTTCTTTCTTTTATTCATTCAACAAACTTTTTGAACCCTTTTGAAAGACATCATAGTGTAGTTCAGTGATTAAAAGCATGGGTTCTGGTGTCAGATTGCATAGGTTCAAATCTTGATCAATTAAATATGTGAACTTGAGCAATTTACATTTCTATACTTCAGGGTCTTGACCTGTAAACTGGGCTTAATAAAAGCTCCTGTGATTGACAGTAAGATTATAAAAGTTGGATCACAAAAAGTATATAAACAGTGTCTGGACATAGTTAAGAGATCAGTAAAGGTCAGCTCTCATTATATACCTGGGAGAAACTCCCAGAGTGTTTGTCCTATGGCTTAAAATCCTATCAGGGGCAAGTTCTCAGATGAATGGCAGAGAGCTCAGATAAGAAAACTAACAATTATACTATAGGACGATAGCACTAAACACACAGTCCCAAAAGAGCACAATGAGGGGACCAGATTTCTACTTATAAAGTCAACAATTTTTTCTAAGATGAGCATCCGCTTGAGTCTTAAAGAACATGTAGTTTTAATCCTGGCATGAGTGAGAGAAAGTAATTAATGACAGAGGAATTGATTTCAGTAATGGAGACTAAGAGACTTGTGAGTCGTGATATCTTTAGGAAATTGCCCTAAAGTTATCTTAGCATGGATCTCTGTGCTGTAATCCCCCACCTATAAAGTAGACTTCATAATCCTTTACTGACATCACTGGAATTTCTTAAATATGACTGAGAAAAGCATTCATTAATAATAATGGAGTAAAGCATCCTTTGGAACAAATAGGAATTTGAGTTAGATCTGGGGTCAAATTATGGCTCCATGTCTATGAATTTAAGCTAGTTATCCAACATCCCAGGGTCTCATTCTCCATTGACAAAATCAGACATTATAATATCAACTTCATGAGTTGAGAATGCACCTGGGACATGGTGAAACTCTGTAATCATTGACTTTAATCCTTTCCATGGAAAACTTTAAAAGAAAGATGAATTCAAATGCAAGAGAGTTGTCAAGGTTGTTTAGCAATGCAATTATTTATTTCATCTTGGTGAAACCTGCTTGAAAATATGACTTCTAGAGAACTTTTGTAGTGTAGTATAGAGGTTAGAAGTTAAACAGAGAAAACAAAAGAGAAAGGAGAAGATGAAAAAGAGCAGCAGCAGAAGAAGGAGAAGGGGAAGGACACAGGAGTATTTCTAAATCAACACATCTTGCTCCACTTTTGCTTTGGTAATAACTTTTCCTGAAAGTTGATCACACTGTAATGAAAATATTGTAAATGGTTTTCAGAGGTTTTTTTTTTTTTTTTGGTCTTTTCCAATCTACATTGACCCTAGTCAAATTAGATCCTTTGTCTATTTTGGTCACCTCCCCCTTATCTTATAGAAGGCTCTAATGCCAAGCATTCGTCAGCAGCAAGCCTAGAGCTCTTTGACAAATATACATTTCCGTTAAAAGTAAAAAACAACATACACTGAGAGAAGCTACAAAACATTCAACACTTAATCCAGATAAACTGCCCTATTTGCTGGCCTTCTGGTACCTAGTGTCTACCGGACTCTTCCACATTTTTCTGGAAAATTGAAGCAGGACATAACTTCTCTGTGTCCCTTCAAGTCCAGTATTATTCCCATCATAATGAAGTTAATTGCTGAAATAGAAGTGGTAGACAGCTCAGCTGTTATCTGCTATCTTGATAAAGAAAGCAGTTTCAGAATATATCTGTGTCTTAACCAATATATTCCATTTCTCCTCTTCTATTCAGTCCATAGACAGCCTTTCTCCTAAACTATGCCAAGAGATATTGGTATCACAAGATAGCAGGCTCGGCTGCAATAACTTGCTACAATACCTTCATTTTTATCATAGCAGTGATTTTACAGCCCCTCTTCTTTCCTGGAAGTGGATGTACATCCTTAGTGTCATGCTTAGTTAAAAATTATTGTGGAATGAGCTAAAGTCAAGAAAGTAGAAGGTGTGATTTGAATGCACAGAATTCTTTTGAGATGTCAAAATTTGTGGACAAGGACAGTACTCCCTCTATCAAGTATTGCTTTGCAAACCAGTTCAATATACTGGAAAATTCACTTTTAAAATAATAATAATAATAGCGAGAATAGCATATGAGGAAAAATATGGAAAAAGCTTTGGCTAACTCTCTTCAGATTTTTTTCCCTTCCTTGGAGAAGTTTGTCAGTTTTCTGACTAGTTTTATAGGCAGACAATTAGTATAAATTGCTTCCTATTCAGATGAGATATCATGGTAGTGGAAAGCACAAGGAAAGATAAAAAGTGTTCAACAGTTTGGGGCTAGTCTGGTGAATTACTGCAGATAGAACAGCTCAGGCAGCTTGTTTTATGAAGCATCCCTAGATGCCACAGAATAGTCAAATAAAGGGTATCCCTTTTCTTTCTTAATTAACAATTCGAAGTTAAATAATTTTCCTCTTAAGCTCAAATCAGGATTGTACAAAAACCCCTGTGTCCTCTGACTTCCCAAAGCTGCTGCATGAAGCATCACAGGCAGCTCATTTTTTTTTTTACCTCCTTCTGATTTATTAACTTAAGATAAATGGTTTTGCTATCATAACCTGTCAGTGCCATGCAATGAAAAGGAAATCAGTGGCATAGCTGCATGCAGAGCCACTAAGTGTAGCCAGCCTTAGACATTGGAGTCAAACCTTCAATAACTATGCCACGTCCCCCCCCGGCCCCCCCCCCGAAAACAACCCACTAATGCGTTTCTCATTCATTAACTTTCTAAAGGTGTCTGTCTTTGCAGAATCTCCAATGAAGCTGAACATGATATATGTAATAAAGAATCCTGCCCACTTCATGCATAAAGAACAAGAAAAAGTAATACTTGCTGGTGACAGCAATGTTGTATATGGCAACTTCAGCAGACTCAACTGGGAAAGCTGCCCACTGATAAAGATTCTATGGAAAGGAATGTCTATCTCCCAGTTTTTCAATTCTTCAAATTTGGCTCCTTTCCCTTGAGCATGAGTCACCTCCTGAGTCAGCCAGTGAGGCACAACTTGTTAGTCACAGCAATAATAAAATATGAGGAAAAGCTCCCCTTAAGATAACAATACATTATGCCAAGCCTCATTCTCTTCTTTCAATAAACTTGGAACACATTTACATGCAATGATTCATCAAGATACCTGTCAGTTTCTTTTTGAATTCAGCAGATGAACACAAAAGCCAGGATGCAAAAATAGATGATTTTGTTGAGGTTCCCATTTGGAAGTGCAGATGGACATCTATAAGTCCATGGATGTCATTTGCAACATTTATAGCAACATTTATAGTAACCCAATCTCAATAGATCATATCTGGAGTTTTTTTTTTTCCTACTTCTGCAGAATTTGGTCCTTTTTCTTGTCTTGTTCATAACTGGATATCACGAAATGTTAACTATATAATAGTACTGCCAGACTAAACAGGACTTAATTTTTTTCCTTTATCACTTGCAATTTCTGAGGCCATCTGAGAAGTAGGTGAGCCAGAGGCTTTTAGCTTACCCAAGAATAGTAAGCAAAGGATCCACATGTTCCCTTTTAAGACAGGTATCCCTTTTGCAGAGAAATGGCTGCCATCTACAGTCAATTCCTTCCCAGTGAAGGTTTCATAGCCTATATTCACCTCTGGTAATTTTCAAAATCTGTCACCAAAATGATCCAGATAATGAACGGAGAGAGAAACAACCCACTTCGGCTTGTCTGACCTCTCCGACAGTCTCTGAACAGGATTGACCCTAACTCAGCCCAAAGGATACTATTCTTCACATCAAAAATATATTGCCATTTGTGTCATTGGTTCTAAGGTAGCAAAAGCAGCAGGAAGGACTAGCTTTTACCTGTAGCACAGGTGTCCAGAGCTATCTTAATTTTACTGATGTTGGTTGCAATGGATGTTGACTAGGTTTGACATGAGATTTTAATGTTGAGAAAATATCTGGCCTGAGTTCTTGGTTAAGTCAATAGCACTAGTGCCCCTTTGATGCTTACCAAGGCTGTGAAGTAAAATTTAGAAACCCTGACAAAAGGCACTTGCTTTATTCTTAAGTCTGCCCTTATGAGTAGTGCAATAAATGACAAGTCACTTGAGGTTCACCTTCCTCTTCAGTTAATCATCGGAGGCTTCTTTGTGGACTGGATGAAGTAATGTGTGCAAAAGAATTTTGAAAGGTGTAGAATGCCTTACAAATGGCAGGTATTGTAAATATTTATCTGAGGAAAAAAATCAATCAGTTCAGTCCTCAATATTAGGTTAACTACTGATTAGTATGCTAGGAATAGCATAATTTTTAGCTCAGGTTAAGAGCATTGACTCTGAAGTCAGACTGCCTGGGTTCAAATCCTGCCTCCTCCACTTCAGCTTGGTTATCTTAGGCAATTTTCTTAACCTCTTTGTGTTGTCAGTCTTCTCAGTTGTGAAGTGGTGCTAATTAAAGTGCCTGTCTCATAGGATTAATAGTTGATATATCTAAAGTACTTAGAACATGTTCTGGCATAGAGTACTTATTAAATGTTAGCTGTTATCATCATCAATGTCATCATTCATCTGAGGAGACATGTGAAGTGCAAATGTCAGTGATGAAGCTATTTGTAGGAGAGCATCACTTTCACCTGGGGGTTTATTCCTATATGCTTAAACCAGGATCAAAGGTGGCGCAGGCAGTAGGACGCCTCTCTCCCACATCAGAGTTTCCGAGGATCTAATCCCAGTGAAGACAGGAGGACAAGGATGAGAAGAGAGGGCAGGAAATGGACACGGAGAGTTGCCCAGTGAATGGACACAGAAACAGTAAAAACGGGGTGGGGGGGTAAAAATGGATAAAAGTAAATAATTAAATCCTATTCCTATATGCTTTCTGGAACAGAGTAGCTGTGTGCATTACTACATTACCACAACATTCATTAACTATTATTAATTATACCCACATGAGACATCTGAGGCCTAGACCTGAACATTGTAGTTAATAGCATAATTCTAGAATATCTTTTTTTCTAATAATGTGAAGCTCTGTCTTTAAACAAACAAACAAAAAACAGTAGCTCAAATAGGAGGCTGCTGTAATCCTGAGTTCCCTAGTTGCATTCCCCAGTTCAGCAGGACTCATCTAAAAAGAATTTAAGCATGGGGAAACCCCAACACTGACTTTGTACTCTATGGTTAAAATAATCTAGCTTCCTCTGGTATTAAAGTCTTAATGCTCAGTGAATATTACGTGGTTTCTTTCAATGACCTATAATTACCCAACTTGGAAATAAGTTAGAAATTCTTCTTAAACCAAGTTGAACTTGAACAGATTTAAACCATGGATGTCTTTTCCTCACTTCACTCTGATTCAATCAAGACACTCTTTGGGAAAGCTAACTGATATATCTACACTCCTTCTGGCACATGGCTAAGAAAACCAAGCTGATTTTTAAGAATCATGTTTTTGTAGACTATATAAATCTCTAAGACATGTTCATGATATGGCATTAAATGAAAAAGATCAATTAAAATGATAATACAGCAAGTAATATTTATAATATTGTAAAACTAATTTTGGTAGAAAGAGCTCCTAACATAAACCTTAAAATGATGTGATCAATGAGATCTACAGTATGGATCGTTTTTATTCTTTTCCTTACTCTTCACAATAATTTCAAAATTCCCTTTAATGGATATGAATTGCCATTATTATTTGGAACAGAAAAGACATATATGACAACAGCTATAAAATATTTTTTCCAGGTTTAATTTAGAGAAGTAAGAAGAAAATATAGATGGATGATGCACAAATTATCACATTTGTAATCCTACTGGCTAATTCTTTCAGTAACTGAGGGAAAGTGTTTGGCATAAGTATTATCAAATCATTCCCTGGCATTAACAATTTAGTTTGAGTGATATTATCAGAGTAACCAGGCACTTACTTCAAAGTGCTCTAATGAAATGGATCATAAGGAAAAATGAAAACTCTGCAGGGGAAAGATGGGTTCTGGAAAGAGCAGGTTGTTTAAAGAGGGTATTTGGATGGTGCCATTTGAAGCTTGGGGGAGCTTTCGGGTATTGCTTGAAAACAGAAGAAAAAAACTTTTAAAGGGGGAAATGGAGAGTTATCTAAGAAAGTGAAGGTAAGAGGGGTGTAAAAATAACCAGGCAGACTGGCATGCCTCAACTCCAGGCTTTCCATTTCTCACATTCCCTAACCATGTATATAACAACACAATATTCCTAAGACACAAGATCCTGACTCCCCAGGCTTCCTTCCCACCTCCTCTGCCACAGGACTGGGCTCTGACTATGTGGTCCACTCCACTGGGTCTGCCCTTTGCCTTCTTTTTATACACCAGGATGTACAGAGGGCCACCCAGATCACAGGCTCTGAGAGTAAGAAGAGCTGTTGTGATTTTTCGCTGTGCACTGCCAGGTGACCTGGGTGTTGGTGAGTTTCAAGGAACAGAAATTCTGAGCCATAAAATGGTGGATTGCATACCTGGGAGCAAGTGTGATAGTAATGATTTGAGATGTGAAAGGGGGAGAAGAAGACCAAAGCCATTCCGGTAATCCTTCCGTTCGGCTAACTGGATGCGTCCCTACTATGCAGGAAGCACTGCAGTAATGGTGTATGGGTTATAAAAATGGATATAGGCAGATTCTGCTTTTGGTAAGGTTGAGTAAGCTCCCAGAGGACCAGTCGCCTCACAGATAACAACAATAAACTGGACAAAAATACAGAAACCCATTACCTAAAGGCTCTGGAGAGTAAACGAAAGCAGTACATATTAGAGGGGAGCCAAAAAAAGGAAGATAAGATACAGTTCCCATTTCTGCATCGTAATCTTGAGGGGACTCTGCAGCCAGGATGTAGTATGGGAACCAATAGAAACTGACCCTCCTACTGATTTGAAAAAGACAGAGCCTGGGGCAGCTTCAGCTGCTGGCAAATGAGGGGGATGGATTCCAAGACACATAATTCCAAGGATCGGTGTACCTGCCTTTTAAGGGGAAGGTGGCAGTCATCCCCCAGTTGAATGTCTGCTTACGTAATAGATTTGCTAATCTCTACTCTGTGTCTTTTTGAGCAAGGGAAAAGAAATTGCAGAGAAAAAGTGGGGCAAAGATAAGGGCAGTGGGCAAGTCTGTACTCCTGGTGTTTGGTATTGAAAGAATGAAAGAATTTCCTGAGGATAAGTGGACACTCATTATTTTTACTTATTGTTTGCACTCATTTGCACTCATTGTCTGCTCGTTGTTTTTTGCTCATTGTCTGCTTGTTTTTTCTATAGGAGGCACCAGGAACAGGAGCCAAACCCAGAATTTCCCATCGGTAGATAGGTGCTCAACTGCTTGGGCCACATCCGTTCCCTGCTACTTTGTTTTTGCTCGTTGTCTGCTCATTGTTTGCTCGATGTCTACTCATTGTTCATTATTTTTTCTCATTGTCTGCTCATTGTTTTTGCTTGATGTCTGCTCGTCGTCTGCTAGTTGTTTATTTATCTTCCTTACCAGGGACCTCCCATGTGGGAGGCAGGTGCTCAGTTGCTTGAGCCACATCTTTTAATATGATGTTTGGCTGGGTAACCTCCATGCTGGTTCTCTGGCCCTCTTGGAGTTTCTGTTGGCCCCTGATGCCTTTAATAAATTTATTTTTTGATTAAATTAGCTAGTGTTAGTTTCTGTTGCTAGGAACTAAGAAACCTGACTGATTTGGAATCTTAAGTAAATGCTCTAAAATCAAACAAAGAGTAAGTGATATAGCTGGGATTTATGGTCTTCTCTAGCCCACATTGAATGATGAGAGTTAAGGAACAAGAAAGAATTCTGGATGACCTGAAAGTTGCTCAATTAGTTGATCTGAGGTAAAACAAATGGAATGGGAGGAATAGCCATTGAGGGGAAAGCAAGGTAATACATTTAATTTTAGAACATTTTGAGTTTGAGGTAGCTTCAGGAGAAAATAAGAGAAAACTTTAGAGCCCTAGCTTCCTTCTGAGAAGCCTCGGAGAGACTTAAGATTAAGGAATAGAGAGAAGATGCACCTCTGCATCTTGGGAGATGAAGTATTCATCCAACATTGAGCCCTTGGCTATAACTCAGAGACCAGCAAAGGATGTATGCACTTTCTGACTTTCAGACAACCAAATACACTGAGGGCAGAATTATAACTTAAAATTGTTTCTGTTATTTAAAATATCCTTTGCAGCTTCTTACTTTCCACTAAAGTCCCTAAGCCCACTGCCACTCACTGATTTAATAAATAACATTAAGTACCTACTCTGTGCCAGGGCTCTGCCAGCAACTAGGTATAAATGGAAGACAAATCAAGACCTGGTCCTGCCTTTGGAGAAGTCAGGGTTTAGACAGAAAGGTGAGAGAGAGAGAACGGGGTACAATAAAAGGCTTTCCAACTGAAGAAATGGATGAGTGGTGGGCAAATTTGCAGATTAATCCAGGCCTAGCTAAAAGGGGCTCACCTGGCTGGGTGCCAATGAAATTGTTGTGGCTGCCTTCAGGATTCAGGAATAAATTCAAACTCCTCAAGATTGGGGAATGAACAATGGACTAGAGAAGACATTATTATTCTATTATAGACTTATTATTCTAGCAATGGAAGAACTCTTATCATTTATATAAAGCCAGTGGCCACAAAAGTTTCTGAGGGATGGGAGAGGGAGGAATAGGTGTAGCATGGGGGCACTTTTGGGACATTGGAATTGTCCTGCATGACATCACAGTGGCGAATACAGGACAGTATATATTTTGTCATAACCTACAAAATTGTGCGGGACAGAGTGTAAACTATAATGTAAACTATAGTCCACAGTTAGTTGCAATGCTTCAATATGTGTTCATGAATTGTAACAAATGTATCACACTAATGACAGATCTTGTTAATGTGGGAAAGTGTTTATGTAACATTTATGTAATCTAAAGCCTCCTTAAAAGTAAAATTTTTTTAAAAAAATTTAAAAATAAAAAAGAATAAATTCTTCTCATAGGAATAAAAACTTTGAAAATACGAATCCACACGTGAAGGACTAAAACTGCCATGTAAATGAGTTTCAGTAGAAATAACTGATAACATTAGAATTCTTTATATTTCAATGTTGAGGTGGTGGTCATGGGAATTCAAAGACAGGAGAATGAGGGCAAGAAAAATGACTGTAACAGGCAAAAAAAGACCTTAAAGATGTGAGGTTGGGGAGTATAGCCACTAATGGAGAGAAAAAGCAAGAGGGGGCTTTTTTTTTTTTTTAGGTACTCAAATCTGTTTCATTTATTTAAACCAAAAAGAAAGTTTAACAATAATGATTTCAAAAATTCAACTCTAGCTTTGGGTAGTACTTTTAACATAATATGGTAGAATAAAGATCTGAGAATCTATTTTTAAAAAGGTAACACTTCAAAATTAGGTCGAATTAGGATATACACTTCAAGAACAGTACCATTTCAAAACACAACTGCAAGCCTCATAAATATATCCTGTTTTTATAACTAACATCTCCAACCCTGCCCCCATCCCAGAAAAAATAGAAGTTTTGGGCAAAGATCCTTTCTGCCCTCTGTGACCCCAATATGTTCTTTTTAAATGGCTACAATGAGTCCAACAAAAAGATTTACTTAACCATATTAGAAGCATCTTAAATGATGTAATTTTATCTTGTCAGTGAGATAGCTACAATTAAAACAAATTATCTCTTTTCAGTCACAGCTTAATTCAGATAGTATATCTGATAGATTCTTTTAAAAATTAACTGTTATTGTTCCTTTCTTATTTCAAAATTAATTCATGTTTATAGAACAGCATTTAGAAAATTCAGACGCAGACAAGAGGGCAAGGCCATTTGTATATTTCCCCACGGTATCTCCAGTGCCCAGTGAGATGTCAGCAGAGGCTGCTAAATGCACAAATATAGGACACTTAGCATCCATAAAACCACCCATGGTCTCAATACTAATAAATGATCAGCACTGCTTTCTGTTATCTATTTTGCCAGTCATGTGACATGTATACACATATGTGTGTGTGTGTATAAAAATGTTATTTGTAACTTGTTTTACAAAACACCAAGTCAGAGACTTGTTAAAGGGCACCCATGGGAAACTCTTGGAATACTCTATGCGTATAAGAATAATACATTAGGACTATTGCCCTTAACGATTATATGTTACCCTTTCCTATTTGCCCTTAGATAGAATAACTTCTGCAAAACGCTTACTTAAGCCCCTCTCCTTTTTTTTTTTTTTTTTTTTAGGTATTCTTATTTCTTGTTCTTATTTATGTATATAAAGTAGAGCAAAACATCCCTTTATGTCACAATTAGATTAAAAGTAGTTATAATACACTTTACCATATGCTGTGGATTTTTCCACCTGGGTAAAATAAGGAAAAATCCAAACACCTCTTCCTTTTACTAGACTATTCACCAAATGGTCTTTACAATTTTCTGTTGGCTGCACGTGAGTCTCTCCATCATAAGTCTTCCAATCACTGAGCAAGATAACATCACTCTGGGGTTCAGGAATGTTTAGGCAATTGAAGATTTTCACTTTCAAAGATGGCAGTTCATCAGTTTAAGTGTCCAGGGAAATAATGAACAAATTATGGTGTATGCATACAACGGCATGATTGAGCAACACGCAGTAACATGGAAAAATGTCAAATGTTGAATTTTGAGAGAAAAAGCAAGTTGCAGAATTATAGGTACAGTATGATACCATGTTTGTAAAATTTGAAAGTATACAAAACCCCAATATATATCTTTTTATGGATATATCCATGTGTAATAAATCATGAAATATGTATAAGAATGATAAAGACAATATCAGGAGATTCATTACCTTAGGAATAAAAGGAAATAACAACACAAGGGGTACAAGAGAACTTGAATTGAACCTGTACTGTTTTGTTAAGCTAAGCAGAGGGCACATAGATGTCCATATCATCAAAATCTTTTTTGATGCCTGAAATATTTCTTAATTAAAACAAAACACATGATACAATTGACATCTTCAGATACTTGAGAATCTGGCACGTCAATGGTGCAGAGTGCCCCAGGAATAGTGGGCAAAGATTATATGAGCAGAAATTTTATCTCTTTGGAAAAACCTAACAGGTCATCTAAGATTGAACAGGTCTCCCTATGTGGCTAAGGAGTAAACAGAGCTAAGGTCTTCAAGAGTACCAAACCACAGTGGAAATATAGCTTACTTGTGTCTTTGCCTTAAAAACAAGGAATTCTTTTCCACTCAAAATTCTCAACCTATATCCTGATAAAGCTTTAGTTCTTGATGGCCTCACTTTGATTTCTTTTCTCTCATGTTGTGTGCCTGGAAGCCCCTCAACTCTATTTGACTTCAACTTCATAGACTGGTGTTTCCTGCCCCTTATACCTTTGACACTGTCGTCTGGCACTAGCCAGGATGGATACAACTGCTGCCTGCACCTGGTTTCCTTCCATTTCCAGCAGGACTGTTGTGACTCCTGTCAGCCATAAGCACATAGCTGGCACCCCTGTGAGGTTTGGAGTTCCCATGTCTGGAGACACTCAAAGAGAGGTAGATAGTCACAGATGTTGTAGAGGGAATCCTAGTCGTCTTTCAGATTACCTCTGAGAATTTATTTCCATATTCATCCATTCAAGAGATAATTAATGAGGGCTCACTGTGCACTTTGTGCAAGCCTTGCTTGTTCAATGTCTATGGTTCTAAGAGTTGTCTTTGTAAACGTGTCTCCATTTTCATAAACATGGAAATTGAGACAGAAAGGAAAAAGGTACTTATTTTAAGTAAACAATAAGGACAGAAAGCTATGATTTGTGGATCCATCCCTTTTAGTCTTATTGCTAAGAGCAATACAAGAGCTACAGGAACATTTTAGATATAATGGTTAAATTCACGGAGTCACTATGGAAGAGACCCTAGAGGTCATCTTATTCAAAGACTTCATTTTACAGATGAGGAAACAAAAGCCTAGGGAGGTTTGGTGGCAAACTTACTGCAGAACCTGTTGTCAGATATAGTATTTCTTTCCCAACCTTGAAGGCTATGTTCCTAAAAATCCCCATGGTTAGGAGAAATTATGTATGAGGAAATTATGACCTTAAAAGGAAATTTGAGTTTGGGGAGAGAATCTGAAAAAAAAAAAAAAAAGCAATCATTTTTTAAAATTTTATGTTTACTAACATAATGTAATACAGCTACAATTGACTATTTTATGCTGAACAAATTTGATAGTGATGAGCTCTGTAAAACTGACTTTTATTTACTGCTTAGAAGTCCTTATTACCAACTCTGCTCAGTATTTTTTGTTGTTGTTGTTGTTGTTGTTGTTCATAAAAGATCTTGCTGTTAGCTTTATTCATATTTTTAATATTAGAGAACAGTTTCTCTGGTTTACATGTAACTATCTTCAGGGTATCAAATAGAATAACAGTTTTTCAGTGTCCCAGATATTTTCACATATTTTTTGGTCAATACTCACTATAACTCTTTTTTTTTTTTTTTAATTGTGGGTAAAAACCAAACTTTTCACAATACAAACCAATATTTGTAAAATGATATATAAATATATATGCATATATGTGCATTTGCTTACATAAATGTTATTTATATATATATATATTTTAAAAGATGCTTATATTACAAAAATGTTACACAAAAATCACAGGGATTCCCATGATCTACACCTCCCATACCTCCCATAACATCTCACATAAACATCTTTCATTAGTGTGGCACATCACTTGCAATGGATATACACATCCTGGGGCTTTGCCACTAAGTATAGACCACAGTTCACATCGTAGACCACATTCTCTCCCACACAGTTCTGCATGGTATATGCTGATGTAAAATGGCCTATATCCGTCGCTGCAACGTCATTCAGGATAACCCCCAAGTCCTGAAAAAAGTATTAAAAAAAAAAAGCCCATTATTTTTATTTCCTTTTGCATATAGTTAACAATGGATATTTTCCTGTTTCATATCCCCTGGTCTTCACCTTTTGTTGCCTTTGACACAATCATTCTTACCTGTAATTCTCTCTTGACTTGATTTTGTGACAACTTATTTTTTCCCTGATTCTTTTCCCACCTCTCTGGTGGTTCCTTCTCTCTGCTGCACTAAATATTCCTTCTAACCAAGATTATACCCTAAATTTTCATCTCTTCTCACTATTTGCTTTGCCTATATAATTATCACTATTTGATAACTAGGTCCTGTCAAATGAATCTTTGTAATATCTTTCTTAAATTTTTTTTAAGATTTGTTTTATTTATTTCTCCCCCACCCCTCGTTTTTTTGCGCTCACTGTGTCTATTTGTTGTGTGCTCGTCTTCCTTTTAGGAGGCACTGGGAACTGAACCTGGTACCTTCCATGTGGGAGGGAGGCACCTAATTGCTTAAGCCACCTCTCCTCCCTGCTTGTTGTGTCTTTCATTATGTTTTCCTCCTTGTGTCTCTTGTTATGTCATCTTGTTGCATTAGCTCACCATGCCATCCTGTCACGTCAGCTTGCTGTCTTGCTTATCTTCTTTAGGAGGCACTGGGAACCAAACCCGGAACCTCCCATGTGGTAGGCAGGAGCTCAATTACTTGAGCCACATCTGCTTCCCATTTTTCTAATCTATGGTTTCCACTTTATTCCTGCTGCTACTGTCTTAATTCAACATATTACCATCTCTCAATCTGGACCACTACAGTAATCTTTTTTTTTTCCAAACAATTTATTGAAGTATATCATTCATACATGAACATACATAAACTATAAGTGTTCAGTAAGCATCATGAACTTACAGAACAAACATGCATAACATCATACAGGGCTCCCACACATCACCCCCCCACAAATACCCTGCATTGTTGTGATATATTTGTTAACAAATCATGAAAAGCATCATCAAAGTACTACTACTAACGCTAGTCCGTATCTTCCTCCCCTATCCATTTTTTGAAGGATTTATTTATTTATTTATTTACTTTTATACATTATTATCCGCCCCCCCCCATTTTTGCTATTTCTGTGTTCATTCACTAGGCAACTTTCTGTGTCTGTTTCCTGCCCTCTCTTCTCATCCTTCTCCTCCTGTCTTCACTGGGATTCGAACCTCAGAATCTCCGATGTGGGAGAGAGGCGTCCTACCGCCTGTGCCACCTTAGTTCCTGGTTTTTCAGTGCATCTTGTCTTGTCTCTCTTTTGTGTCACTCTCCTGTTACATCATCCTCTTGCTGCATGGCTTGTGGGGCCTGATGGCGCACCTGCGCACGGGGCCTGGTGGCCCATGCACCTTCTATATTTTTCTTTTTTCAATTTTTACCAGGAAGTCCCAGGTATCGAACCCAGGTCCTTCCTTATGGGAGATGGGTGCCCAACCACCTGAGCCACATCCATCCCCCTGCTATGTCTCCAGACTGACCAAAGATACCCAAAGTTATAGTCTTTTCCCACACAGGATGATCATATAATAAATCAGGCTTAGTTTATCACCAGCATTCTAAAAACTAGACCTAGGGAGAAAAACTAGGTCTGGGCACACATGCATGGTTTCTAATATAGTGAATATTTAGCCTACCCTGATTATCACAAAATCAGGACAGCGAGAATATTTGCATTACAGTAATATTTTTATGGTCTTTCACCAGATTTACATGTCTTAAATCCATTATCTGCTTTATGATTTGAGTTATGTTTTCCTCAAGACTGCTTCGAGTTTTTGTTGGTTCCATGTTGCCTATAGAACATTGTCCAAACTCCTTAGCATTGCGTCCAAGGCCATCCCTCTCAGCGCTTGCACCCTTTGGTCTAGCCTTATTAATCTATCTAGTTAATGTTGCCTAATGCTCCAAGCTCTTTGGCATCTTCATGCTTTTGCCAACAGATCTCTCTTTGTCAGGAATGTCCTTCACTTTACTCCTTTCACTCTACCTCACTTCCCTTCCTATATGCCCATCTGCCGAGTGAACATCTACTCTTCTTTGAAGACTTCATTAAACCATCACCTCCTTCTTGAATGTACCACCCCCTATTCCCACCTTTTGATTGCCTTATACTTCATTGAAAAAACAGGAGCTTTCTACCAGAAAATCTGAAAGCCTGCTTCCATTTTTTACTGTCTTATCTTTCCCTCCTGACAATTGAGTGTGTCCTTTTAATCAAAGGCCCATCCCTCTTGCAACTTGTCAAGAACTTCAATCTATTACACCCTCTCTTTCCTGCATTAATTTTATCCTTCTTCTGAATTATTGCTATGGCAGTTTGAAGCTTTTTTGGACCCCAGAAAATCATGTCCTTAGGGTTAATCCATTCCTGTGTGTGTAAACCCATTGTAGGTGGGAACTTTGAATTAAATCTCTGCAGTTAAGAGCCTTTGATTAGATTGCATGACATGCAGTGGGTCTTAATCCTCTTACTAGAGTCCTTTATAAATAGAAGAATAAAAAGAGACAACCAGAAAAAAGCTTCAAAGACAAAGAGGAACCCAGAAACTGAGAGAAAGTCCCAGGAGTCAGAAGCTGAAATCAATGGAATATAGAAGCTGAGAGGAAGCTACTGTAGCCAGAAGCTGAAAGGAAAAAGGTCTGGAGGAGAGGGGAGAGACAAGCTGAGGCCACCATGTGCTTGCTCACCCACAGCTGCAGCTCAGGGAGAAAGGAGCTCCTGGTAAGGCCTTGATTAAGACACTTTCACGCCTCAGAACTCCAATCTTTTAAAGTAATGAATCCCCATTGTAAAGGCCAACCCATTTCTGGTATATTGCTGGGAGCAGCTTCTAGCAAACTGAAACAATTACCATCAGCATACAACCATAATCTAGTATTTTCAGTCCTAAAAAAAAAAAGCAACTCTCCATTTATCCACACCCCACCCCTCTCAGCTACCATCCCATGTTTCTTTCTCCTTCACAATAAAACTCCATGAGTTGTCTGCACAAAGTATCTTCACTTTCTCATTTCATGTTCACCCTCTCATGGATGCTTCATGGTCATCTCACCTTACATATATCCAAGATCCTGTTTATATTTGCATCTGAAAACCTTGTCCTCCTTCAGTCTTCCTTTTCTTTGACACCATCATCCATCTCATTGCTCAGGCCTGAAACCTGGGAATCACTCATTATTCCACTTTGCCTCTGTTCCTCTACATCTAATTCACCAATAAGTCCTATCATTTCAGTCTCCTAAATGTATTTCAAGGTAATCCAATTCTCTCTGTATTAACTGCCATACTGTAGTCCAAGTTATGTTTATTTTAAACTTCTCTAATGTAGTACCTCCAAGCTGATTTGTTTTACCTTTTTTACAGTCACCCCATCCCTTGCTGATTCTCAACACAGCCACAAAGTTGTCTTTCCTGGAACATAAATCCCTATATGCCACTCACTGACATAAAATCTCTGCACTTTGTTTTAAGGCCAGACACATTAGTGTGACTATCAGCCCCTGCCCACCTCCCCAAGGTCACCTTCCACCAGCATCCCCTCACCTTCCACAATCTAGATTCACTGAATGTTGACCCTCACTGCACAGTGATCCCTTTGCTTTGAACTCCACTCTCCCCAGATAGTCTCATGATGGCCTCCTTCTTTCCCTTGGGTCTTGGCTTAAGTATCGCCTCTTCAGAGAAACCTGCCCTGATTATTTTAGTCAATCTCCCATTCATTCTTTATCTCAGTGTTCTATTTGTCTCCATAATTTGTAATTAGATATTTATTTGATTATTTTTCATTATTTGTCCTTTCTACTTCACTCTGTATAATTGACCAAAATATATCCAGTGCTTCTTTTTTTTTTAAAGATATTTATTTATTTATTTATTTATTTATTTATTTATGCCCCCCTTGCTGCGTGTGCTCACTGTGTCCATTTGCTGTGCATTTTTCTGCATCTACTTGTCTCCCTTTGTTGCATCATCTTGCTTTGCCAGCTCACCATGCCGCACAGGCCGTCAGCTCACCGTGCCGTGCAGGCTGGCTTGCCTTCACCAGGAGGCCCCGGGAATCGAACCTAGGGCCTCCCATATGGTAAAAGGGAGCCCAACCAATTGAGCCACAGCCGCTTCCCCTCCATTGTCTCTTTGAGTGCTTGTCACCCAGTAGCACTAAATAATTATTTGTTGAATAAACTAATGATTTTCAACAGTCAAGTGTTTTTATTTAATTGACTGAAAATAGATTGCTTCAAAGGGACATGTAGGATCAAGGAGTGAGTTGTAGAAGATAGCACATGACAGCATGGATAAACCTTGAGAATATTATATTGAGTGGAAAAAGCCAGACAAAAGGACAAATATTGTATGGTCTCACCGATATCTTCTAAACAGGATGAGTAAACTTATGAGTTAAACTATAGAGTATAGGTAAGTAGGAGACAGAATATGGGTTGAGAAGGGGATGATGATACTGAATGTATGTGAAATGTTTAATAAGGTCAATTATAATTATGTGGTAATGGATAGAATTGATGGTAGTACATTATAATGAGTATAACTAACACTGCTGATTTATAAATGTGATTGTGGCTAAAAGGGGTAGTCTAGGGAAGTTAATGTTAATTGAAAGACAACTAGAGAATATTCTAAGGATGGTGTAACATAGTGATTTTGGTAGTAGATGAGGATTTTGATTAATAATATAAATGCAAGAATGTTTTACTACAAAGTGTTATAAGAATATGGCGGTACATGGGAAAATACAACTAATGTAACTTATAAACTATAATTAATGGTGATATTATAATATTTTTGTAGCAAAGGCAAAGAAGGTACTATATCAATGCTGAAGGTCAAAAAAGATATGGGTTTTAATATGATATATGAATATGATTAAGCATTTTTTCCTTATTTTTCATTAACAGGGACGCCTTGGTCATGTTATTTAACCAATTTGTGCTTATTTATGTATCTTTCTGAATGCTGGAGAAACAATCGAGTTTGTTTTTAGAATTAAATAAGGTAAATGCGCCTGGACAGAATTTTTTAAGTTAATGCTTCCATCATTTGTTAAGCTGCCTTTTGTCTGTTATTTTATTTTTTGAAATTGAAAAAAAAGTTTACTTTTAAAAAAAGATAACACCAAGTTGCGATAAAACTTCACTTCAAAGTCAACAACTCTTTAAGAAACAGTATCTAGCATTCCTGGGACTATTCTACCATTACTTACTCTAGCCTACTTTGGCACATTAGAATCTCTTCTTACTGAACTTTTGCATAAGAATAAAATAGAAACTAGCTTGGAACCAGGAAGACCTGAAGTCTGACACTTAAAAATTTATCCTCAGACATAATAATATCCTGATTATCTTTGATTGTGCTAAAAGATTATTATTATTATTTTTTTTTTTTCAGTGAGAATTCTCTCATTTATTTAGGATGCAATGGTCATATGATCCTTCATGGCAGATAGATCCTTCACCAAATAGAGGGAGTGTCTCAAATTAAGGTCTGGTTTATATATGTAGTAGACTGAATCATGTCCCTCACAAAAGACATGTTCAAATCCTAGCCTGGATTCCTGTGAGGCTGAGCCCATTGTTCATGAATAGGATCTTTTTTTTTTTTTTAATTTATTTATTTTTTATTGTGGGTAAAAATCAAAATCATCACAATACATACCAACACCTGCAAAACGATACATAAACATACATGCATACATGTGCATCTGCCCACAAAAATCCCACATATATATATATATATATGGATATATTACATTTTATTTTATTTTATTTATTTATTTATTTTTATTATGGGTAAAAATAAAAATTCTCACAATACATACAAACATTTGCAAAATGATATATAAATATATATGCATATATGTGTATTTGCTTACAAAAAATGTTATTTATATATATATATACATATATTTTAAGAGGTGCTAGATTACCCAAAATATTACACGGAACCCACTGGGATTCCCATGTTGCCCACCTCCCACACCTCCCACCACATCCCACACAAACATCTCCCACAGTGTGGCCCACCACCCTCAATGAACTTACACATCCTGGAGCCTTGCCACCAACCATAGACCACAGTTCACACTGTAGACCACACTCTCTCCCACTCAGTCCTGAGTGGTGTGTGCTGATTTAAAATGGCCTACATCCGTTGCCACAACAGTACTCAGGACAACCTCCAATTCCCAAAGAAGCCCCTGTATTTCAACTGCTCATCCCCTCCCTACCCCAAAAGTGTCAAGTGGCCACTGGCTCCACCTCATTGTTATAATTTCTTGCATTGCTAGAATCACCATATGTGAACAAGAGAATACCATCAAGTCCACTCTAGTCCATAGTTCTTCCCCCAATCCTGAGGGGACTGGGATGGTGATGTCCACTCCAACTCCAAGTGAGAGAGGGCTTATATCCCAAGGATATGGTGGGTGGGATGATCCTGCCTGCAGATGCAGGCCCTCTCCATTCCCTGGGATGGCCGTTGCCCATCGTTGTCTCCTCACCAGGTGACTTTGATGAGTCCATTGAGCTGTAGGGTAGGAGTTGCAGCTCCACCTAGATTTCATGCACACCTGGCACATAGGTAGGCGGGAGGCTCCAGTCTCTGGAAGTATACCTAAAAACTCCAGCATCACATATAGGTTTGAATAGAAGGGACTGGTGAACCATGTGCAGGGAGGACTTATTTGAGTCTAATTCTGTAACTCTCAGGAGCACAGATTCCAGAATAGAGCCCACTGGTAAGGCATCAGTCTCTGGGGCTATCC
>JAKSZT010053881.1:14018585-14034241 GCA_026826555.1 Tolypeutes matacus
GTTGTTTTGTTTCTCTTTTTGAGTTTTCAGTTGTTTTTAAACTCTCCTCCAACTCTCTCTCCTTTGTTTTTTCCTTTCAACTTGTAGAGATTCCTTTAGTATTTCTTGAAGTGCTGGTTTCTTCTTGACATACTCTCTTAATTGCTGTTTATCTGTGAATATTTTGAACTCTCCATCATTTTTGAATGCCAATTTTGCTGGATAGAGAATTCGTGGCTGGAAGTTTTTTTCTTTTAGTGTTTTGACTATGTCATACCACTGTCTTCTTGCCTCCATGGTTTCAGCTGAGAAATCAGCACTCAATCTTATTGTGCTTCCCATGTATGTGATGGTTCTCTTTTCTCTTGCTGCCTTGAGTATTTTCTCTTTGTCTTGAGCATTGGACAATTTGACAAGTATATATCTTGGAGTTGGCCTGTTGGGATTTATACTATTTGGGGTGCGCTGTGCTTCCTGGATCTGCATATCCATCTCTCTCAATAGAATTGGGAAGTTTTCAGCCATATCTTCCTTCAACACTCCTTCTGTTCCCTTTCCCTTCTCTTCTCCTTCTGGGATGCCCATAATGCGTATGTTTGTGCGTCTTGCATTATCGGTTAATTCCCTGAGACCATACTGGATTTTTTCTATCTTTTTGTCTATCTTTTCTACAATCTCTTTGATTTCAACTGTATTCTCTTCCATATCACTTATTCTTTCCTCTGCCTGTTCAATTCTGCTGCCATGTGAGTCCAGCGTCTTTTTCATTTCTTGACTTGTGTCTTTGTTCGCCATCATATCCATTACCTTTTTAGGTGTGTTAGCTATTTCTTCAATATGTTCTCCCAGTGTCTTCTTTATATCCTTAATCTCTTCCTTCAGTTCTTTAAGTTGGTCCATGATATTTGTTTGGATAGCTTTGATTAGTTGTTCGATGTACTGCATTGCTTCCTGGTTTTTATTTTGTGCACTGGACTGGTCCATGTTTTCCAGTTTTTCAGAGTCATTTGTATTTTTCTGTTGCCCTCTGGTCATCATATTATCTTGATGGGTTTGTTCAGTTGATTAGCTTTTCTCTATGCTCTAGAATTTTATTTAGCTGTTGGTTCTGCGTGTGAGTTAAGTTTTCTCTTTGGCAGTTTTTCTTCTTATTTTATTTCCTTGCTTCTTTCTATGTTCCCTTGAAGGCAAAAGGTTAGGGCCAGAGGAATCAAAAGATGTAAGGAAGGCAGAAGGATAATAGAAATATTGATAAAAGTTAGAAGAGGGGCAAAATGAGACTTAATGAGATGAATATTTAACTTGTGTAGGCAGTGTAGAGTACTAGGAAAAAATATGGAGTTCCTACAATGGACTGGGAAAACAAATGGAGGAATATATATATGTAGTGATTTAGAAGGCTAGAATTATGAGGAGGGAGAGAAATAGTAGAGAAAGGTCTGAAAGGAAAAAGTTAATACTAATAAAAAAAAAAAGAAAAAAGAAGAAGAAGAAAACAAAATAGATGGGATAGAAATTGACACCCTTAAGTAGTGGGCCTATGAAAAAATGTTGTCTCTAAGAGCCACAACAGAAAACAGAAGGCAGAAAGATGCAGGAAGGATAAGCGATAGTTTGTAATACAGAATCAATATATACAGCGAGTGGGAAATTACTGAATAAGAAGCCCAGCAAAGAAGCGACCAGCTGGCAGCACCTATTTAAAAAAAAAAAAATAGAAGGACAAAGGAAGGGAGGAGGAAAACGGGAATAATAGCAATAGACCAGAAAGTAACAGAGAGAAACCAATGATCCACACAGGCAAGCAGTCAAACAGAGCTAAGGGGGGTCAATGATTCCCCTAGGGTGCACGTGGATCCTTCCTGTCTACTTGTGTTTATCAATGAATTTCCCCACAGGGTTCTATATGCAGGTCCTGAAGCAGCTTTTAGCTATTAAACTAAATTAAAAAGAATTTATTTTTCATTTGTTGAGGTGACCTCACTTTTTTTTTTTTTTTAGCCAAATGCAGGACCCAAAATAATTCCTCCTCTAGACCAACCCCCTTACGGAAGGGACCCTAGCTGGGCCCGTGGAAATTAATCAAGCACGTCCCACTTTCCGGACTCCCCAGGTTAGCTGAAGCTCTGATGTTAGTCAGTGAGGAGTGCTAAAGACCGCGGATTCCGCCCCTTCTGGCGCTGAGCTCCAGCGTCACCGGGCTGCTCAGTAAATCAGTTTGAGTGCAGATTCGCGTCTGCTCTCAGCCTAATGGTGCTTCAGGTCGGCTTATCTGCTCCCCAAAGCTATGGGGCAGTGCAGGCAGCCAGATCAATGTCTAAAAATATAAAATACCCTTCCCTGTCTTCCAACCGAACCCTCCCTTTTTGGGGAATTGTCCCTTCCTCCTGGCTCCGCAGCGGCCCGGGTCTTATCCCTGGGTGGCTAGGGAAATCAGCTGCGTTTCCTGACCAAAATCCCCCCTCCGGTTCACTGGGTGCAGATTAGCTTGTTTGCTCTGTTCACACAAGGTCCAAGGGGCGCCAGGCAGCCAGATCCCCAGAAAATAAAACTTTTTCGCCCTGCCCGCGGCTCAAAATGGCCGTTTTATTTATTTTTTCCCTAACTGCGGGGCTCAGCCGCCTGTGCCAACCTCCACCGGCAGCCTCAAAACTCACGAATCTCCACCGTTCGGTCCACGCCGCTGATCCGTGCAGATAGATGTCCCAAGCTTCTCACTCCACGCGTGCACAGCACAGACCCCCGGGCAGGACCCCGTCCCCAATCCGCCTTGCTCTGGGAGCTTGCAGTGTGCGCCCTCCTACACTAACGCCATCTTGGCCGCTTCGCCACATATATTTTAAGAGGTGCTTAGATTACACAAAATATTACATGGAACCCACTGGGATTCCCATGTTGCCCACCTCCCACACTTCCCACCACATCCCACACAAACATCTCCCACAAGTGCGGCCCACCACCCTCAATGGACTTATACATCCTGGGGCCTTATCTTTTAACACTGTATTTCATTTTGAATATTTAGCACATTGGCAAGGGATACATGGGGTCTAAAATTAGATAACTTTATGAAAAAGTAAAAGGCATGTATTTAGATATCTTGCAATTACCTCTGTCCCCATCCTTCCCATTCTTTATAGGAAACTGCATTTCTTAGGTTCCTAAATATTCCTCTGGTATCCACTTGGTAAAAATAAGTAAATGTAAATACACATTTTTATTTTCCTCCTTTCTTATTCAAAATATATTATATGCATTTCTTTTCATCTTGTAATTTTCACTTAATAATATATTTTAGAGATCCTTCTATATTAGTGTTCAGAGATTATCCTGTTTCTTTTTCACAGCTGTATAATATTCCATTGTGTGGCTAGATCAAAGTTTATTTAACCAGTATCCTATAGGTTGATATTTGGGTTGTTTCCAATCTTTTGCAATGAAAATCTCTGTACAAAAATTGAGGAGATTTCCAGAGTCAAACTGATAAATCAAAGCATAAATTAACTTTTAATTTATACTAATATTGCCAAACAAGTATGAGAGGGCCTTTTATTCCTACAGCCTTCCCAGTAGACTATATCATCAAACTTTTGTGCTTTTTCTATTTTAGTAGGTAAAGTATGGCATTCTAATGTATTTTCATTTGAATTTATTATAAGTGTGGTTGAGCATCTAATTAATATATATATTTTTCTGTGAAATAACTATTCATGTTCTTTGCACATTTTTAATTTGGTTATTCTGATTTGTTTATTCTTCCATATAAACTTCAAATTAAATTTGTACAATTGAAGGGGAAAAATGTGGGTGTTTTTGTTGGGATTGCATTAAATGTATAAGTCAATTAAGAAAGAACAGGCATTCAAAAAAAAGTTTTTCCTATTTTAGAACTTGAGAAATCTTTCCATTTGTTTAAGTTTACATTATGTGTCCTTCAAGTGAGTTTTCCACCTTTCCTTCTATAGGCTTAATATATGTCTAGATGAATTAATTTATTTTTTATTTCTCAAAGATATGTTATCATTTTCTATTATAATTGGGGTCTTTATTTTATATTTTCTATCTGGTTGTTGCTTGTATATATGAAAGTTGAAAAACAGAAATACACAGATAAATTTTTTAGCCTACATTAAATAATTAATTCTCTCATGTTTATTATAGTCTAGTTGATTCCCTTGTAGTTGCAGGTAATCATAGATTACATGTACATAATGAACTAATTACCTCTTTCTTTATTATTTTTATCTCCAATTAATTTTTCTTTTCTAATTTCATTGGTGTCTTAGTTTGCCACAAGGCTTCCAATGCAAAGTACCAGAAATGGGTTGGCTTTTATAACGAGAATTTTATTTAGCTTAAAAACTTACAGTTCCCAGACCATGAAATGTCCAAATCAAGGCATAAGAAGAGATACTTTCTCACCAAAGTGCTGAGGTCCTGCCATGTAGGGAAGCAAGATGGCAGCTGACCTCTGCCGAGGTTCCTGCCTTCCCCTCCAGGCTCACCATCTCCTGAAGCCCAGCTGTACATGATCAGACATATAGCTTGTCTCCTTCCAGGCCTCCTCTCTCGGCCTCTCAGGACTGCACCTGTGGACACAACTGAAGTACTCTCTCTCACATGGCAGGGTCAAAAATGGTGACTTCCTTTCTCTCTCTGTGTCTCTTCCTCTGTGTCTCCATTTATATCAGCTCCAGTAAGAGTGTGGAGACCCAACCTGAGTCATGCTTCACTGACACAGTCCAATCAAAAGGGCCCCACACCCCAGGAATGAATTAGTTCAAGAACATAATCTTTTTCTTTCTGGGATTCATAAAATAACTTCAGACTGACACAATTGGTGAATACTTCTCAATTATATTAAATAGTAGTGGTGTTAGAGGATAGGGTCAAGAATTGTATTATGTTCCTGACTTTGATGGAAATGATTCTAGAGTTCCCCATTAACTATGATGCTGGTATCATAATGTCAAAGATGAGTCTCTGCAAAGATAGAATTATCATGCTATGGTAATAAACAACCCAAAATTCTCAGTGATGTGAACGAATTTTTTTCTACCTTGCTGAATACATTGTTTAGATTCTCTATATCCTTACTTGTTTTTTGTTCGTTTCATCTGTCTAAGACTGAGGAAAGTCAGTTGGAGCCTCCTATAGTTATAGCCTTCTACCTTAACAGATATACCTTCATAATGACCTGGATGGACAGACCTAAATTTATAATTTTCAGACCCATTAAAAGTGTGGACAAGCAGGGGCCTTCTTTTTCAGGTATAAGAGAAATACTAGTTGCTCAGTATAATCCAATGCCTTACCTGGGACTGTCTATCTAAAAGATGGTTAGGAAAGGTTATATGGATTTCCTTAGCAGAAAATTCACAACCAGATGAAGGAGATTGGTAACTATTTCAATAAAAATAATTTGTAATTTTCCAGGCCCTTGAAATAACCAATTGTTATGAAAACTGTCTTTTAATGATCTGATAGCAATGGTTTTTAAGAGAATTACTCTTATATTCAGTTTCAGCCTTGGCACTACAGGGTACATACATACATACATACATACATACATACATACATACAAAATCCTATCTCAATAAATTTGCAACTTATTAAAGAAAATAAGAAGTACACTAAGAGCAATTTCTACCTATATAGGATAGTACATAATTAAAAGCCAAATTATATTGCAAACAACTATAACTAACCATTTATTTGACTAAATTAATTCTCTTATTTTCTAAACTCATGTGATTAGAAAGTCAAACTCTGCTCCCCAAATTTTTGGATAAGCGAAAAAAATATGAATCATGCCCACAGTCTTTTTTCAAAAGGAAATCTAACACAATGCTGCATAATTTGAACAGGAAAATAAATGAAAATAAAAATGAAAGAGAGAAGAAAGACAGAGAGAAAGAGAGAAAGGGAGGAAGGAAGGAAGGAAGGAAGGGAGGGAGGGAGGGAGGGAAGGAGGAAGGAAGGAAGGATAAAAGGATAGAAACAACTTGAAAACCCATATAAATTGACTGTGGAATATTCTATAGCTTTTCCCAAAACTGAAGTAGGTGTATAGGAAGTAATAACAGTAATTGATAAAGAATAACATTATTTGATTTACATGCTTTAGGGGTACTAACTCTTTGAATCCTCAGGCAACTAATGAGTTAAGCACTATTATTATGCTCAATACATAGCTAAGAATATTCCCATTTTACAGTTAAGAAATGGAGATACAAAGTGACAAAGGAGCATGTTGAAGATTTATCACTGAGTTTAAAGAAAGCCAAAATGTAGAACAAGGTGGATTTTATTATATTATTTTATTATATAAATGCATGTGTGTGTATATATACAAATATGTGTGTATAAGTGTAAGTATATTTTTGAAGAATACATAAAAAACAGTACTTGTTGTTACTTCTGGAATACAGCTAATATGGAATGGGAGAAAAGACTTATTTTTTACTATATATTTTTTCAGTGCTACTTGAATTAATTGCTTTTATCATAAAAACATGATAAACATGAGGTTACTAAATCATTAACAGTGTTGTTTTTTTTTCCATTTTAAGACTCTTTGTGACTTTTCTATTATGTGATGGTTAATTTCATGTGTCAACCTTCCTAGATTATGGTGTCCCATTGTTTGGTCAACAAACACTGACCTGATTATTACTGTGAGAATATTTCATGGATTAAATCATTACTCAGTTGATTGCATCTATGGACAATTGCATCTACCATCAACTAAGGAGATTGCCTTCAACAATAAGAGAAGTCTCATCTAATCAGTTGAAAGCCTTAAGGGAAAATTTATTATTTCAACAGTCAAAATGAAGAATTTCTATCTCTACTGCAGCCGGTCAGCTTCTTCAAGGGAATTCATTGAAACCATCAGAGTTACAAACTTGCAGCCAGCCTTAGAGAGTTTGGACTTGCCAATCCCCAAGGTCACATGAATAAACTATAATAAATCTCATACTATTTACACATACACACACATAGGTCTGTTTCCCTGGAGAATATTGACTAATACAAATTTTGGTACCAGGTATGGTTTTTGAGAAATATAATCTTAAGGATAAGATTTCTGAGATGGTTGTGGGGATTTTGGAATTGGTTCTCTAATCTGTTTACATTAAAAGGTGCTAAATGACTCTATTTCCAATGATCAATATGGCACTGATAGCCCATGACAAGAATTGGCAATTGAGATATGCAAAATATCGCCACTGGTTATTGCTACTCAAATGCTTGTAAGAAGGAAGGCTCTGGGTGGCAGTGTATTTGATGCCTTAACAGATTTGTAGAATGAAAAAGTAAAATGCTTTTGGCAGGTTGTTCCTAAATAAACTGGATACTGTTAAAGGAAAAAAAAAAAAAAGATACACTCAAGGCTTTAAATTGCCAGCTCAAGTGCTTCATGAAGGACATGAAATTTTCTAAGTGTGCACTGAATGAAATTCTTATTTCATATAGCTACAGACTTGGAATTTCTGAAAGCTAGTCCCAGAGTCTCATTGGAGAAGTGACTGAATTCAAACATGAACTGAATTCTCAACCTTGCAGAGTATCTGCTTTGAAAGAAAAGACATTAATTAGGAAGGACTGGGATTCTGAAAATTGGAATGGGGACATATGGACAGACAATGATAACAGTGGGGACATGGAAACCTGAGATTCTGTTGCATCTTCTTTGCCAGATAGACCTGCACGGGTCTGCCCTGAGGAATCAGCCATCCAGCCTCTACCTCAAGAGAGTAACACTGTTCATCTCTTTTTTATTTATTTATTTATTTTTTAAATTGTGGATAAAAATAAAGTTTTTTTCACAATACAAACCAATATTTGTAATATGATATACAAATATATATGCATATATGTGCACTTGCTTACATAAATGTTATTTTTATATATATATATTTTTAAAAGATGCTTAGATTACATAAATGTTACACAAAAATTACAGTGATTCCCATGTTCCCCTCCTCCCATACCTCCCATAACATCACACATAAAAATCTTTCATTAGTGTGGCACATCACCTGCAATGGATATACACATCCTGGGGCTTTGCCACTAAGCATGGACCATAGTTCACATTGTAGACCACACTCTCTCCCACACAGTTCTGCATGGTATATGCTGATGCAAAATGGCCTATATCTGTCGTTGCAATGTCACTGAGGACAACTCCCAAGTCCTGAAAAAGCCCCTGTATTACAACTGCTTTTCCCTTCCCTGCCCCGAAAGCGTCTAGTGGCCACTGGCTCCACCTCACAGTTAAAATTTCTTCCATTGCTTAAATCACAATATGTCTACAACAGAATACATATTGTAGAGTAAGTCCACTCTAGTCCATAGCTCTTCCCCCAGTCCTGAGGAGTCTGGGATGGTGATGTCCACTCCACCTCCAAGTGAGAGTGGGCTTATATCCCATGGATATGGTGGATGGGATTATCCTGCCTGCAGCTGCAGGCTCTCTCCATTCCCTGGGATGGCCGTTGTCCATCATCGTCTCCTCACCAGATGAGTTGGGTGAGTCCATTGAGCTGTAGAGTAGGAGTTGCAGCTCCACCAAGATTGCAGGCACAGCTGGCACATGGGAAGGCCAGAGGCTCCAGTCTCTGGAAGTACACCTACAAATTCCAGCATCACATATAGGTTTGAATAGAAGGAACTGATGGACCATGTGCAGGGAGGACTTATTTGAGTCCAACTCTGTCACTCTCAGGAGCACAAATTCCAAAGTAGAGCATACTGATTAGGCACCAATCTCTTGAGCTATTCCCCCTTATACTGGACCTGGGTGTCTCCAGAGTCCTCAGGAGCCCCTTTGTGTGGGGTGATATCCACTTTGGTGATCTATGAGATCCTACTGAGGTGTGCGTAAGCATTACCTCTGGGGTGACCTCCTGACTGTCTTTGAAGTCTTTTAGCCACATGAACTCATTTGTCTTTACCTTTTCCTCCTTTTATTCAAGGTATTTTTCCAGTCGTATTGCCAGTTGGCGCTTGGTATTAATCCCTCATTGCCAGGGAGGCTCATCCCCGGGAGTCATGACCTATGCTGGGGAGGGGGGAAGGTAATGCATTCATATACTGAGTTTGGCTTAGAGAGAGGCCACTTTTGAGCAACAAGGAGGCTCTCAGGTGGCAACCCTTAGGCACCCCATAACAGTAGGCTAAGTTTCAATTACAAGAGGAAGGACTCATAAGGCTAGTCATCAATAACAAGAACCCCTCAGTGGACCATCCTCTTTTGCCAGACACTGCCCCTGCACTCGGGGGTCTGTTGCTGCTTCCTTGGAGAATGTGGCAGAGGTCTCCAGGCTGGGAATTCAGTATTCACTCATTTATTGAGTGATTGTCTACCCACCATGACCATGCCCCACCCCGTGATCATTTGAACAATTTTATATATCTTTCATGTATATTCAGATGAACTTCCTCCCATGAATCCCCCATCCAAGACACCCTCCACCAATGATTCTCTGCAGCCCCCATTGTAACCCTTCTGTGATCTAAACCTTCCTTGAAGATGAAGCCCATATAATAACCAAATACAATTAATAGGAAAATGAAATAATAATGATAAGCTTAAATGAAAGAGATAAAATACATGGAAACTCAGAAAAAAAAAACAACTAAAAATAAAATATAATTAATGGATTGGGACATTCAAAAAATGGGAGAAAAAAAAAATTAAAAAAAAAAATTTTTTTTTTGCCCTTTTATCACTGAATTATCAGGTGTCCAGTCTGTACCGTGGCACCTTCCCCCTCATTCCCCAATGTCTCCCAAATTTTCATTTAATTTTCAAAGAAGTTTTAGATCACACCAAAGTCACACACAGAATACTAGAGACTCTCATATACCCACCTCCTTTCCCGTTCCTCACACCATATTAAACCCCCCCCCCTTTTTTTGTAGATGGTAGCATTGTTATAACTATTATACAGATAGTGAAACATAGCTACTAAACATTGTCAATGGTTTACAGTATAGTTTACAGTTTAGATGGTACAGTTTAATAATTTTTGATGATAGTTACCATGTCCTGTGTCCATTACTGTAAGGTAATGAAAAACATTTCTTATGACCACAAAATACCCCCTGTTTGATCTTTTCTGTTCCTTCCTCCCCATCACCCTGGGGCACATGACACTCCCTTGTCTTGACTCATTGGATGACAAGATTCATAGTTACATGCCCTGGGTATTCTAACCTGCCTTCCTAATCTACCCACCTGTCAACCCTGCACCACCAAACCAGTAATATCACTACCCACCTGTCCTATTCTACAATATGCAACTATACTCTATCACTTTACCATAGATTATGTACATATAGGTGATGGTTCACAACCTACTCTTCTCTTTCTCTCCCTTGTTAACAATGGTTCTCAGAGACTGTTCACTTTTCTCAATTCAAATCAGTGAGGTCCTATACTGTTCATCCTTCAATGCCTGGCTTGCTTCACTCAACATAATGTCTTCAAGATTCATCCATGTTATTCCATGTGTTAGCACTTTATTCCTTTTTACAGCTGAGTAATATTCCATTGAATGTATGTACCACATTTTGTTTATCCATTTATCTGTTGATGGGCACCAGGGCTGATTCCAAGTTTTGGCAATTGTGAACATTGCTGCTATGAACATTGGTGTGTATAAATGTGTTCGTGTCTTTGCTTTCAGTTCTCCTGGGTATATACCCAGCAGTGGAATCGCTGGATCATACGGAAGATCTACTGTTAGTTTCTTAAGGAACCGCCAAACTGTCCTCCACAGTGGGTGGACCATTCCACAATCCTACCAGCGTGGATGAGGGTTCCTATTCCTCCACATCCTCTCCAACACTTATATTCTGCTGTTTTTTTAATAGCTGCCATTCTGATGGGTGTAAGATGGTATCTCATTGTAGTTTTGATTTGCATTTCCCTAATAGGTGGTGATGTCGAGCATTTTTTTCATGTGCTTTTTAGCCATTTGTATTTCTTCCTTGGAGAAGTGTCTTTTCGGGTCACTGGCCATTTTTTAAAATGAGTTGTTTGTCTTTTTATTTTCAAGGTGTAGGATTTCTTTATATATGCAGGATATTAGGTTCCTATCAGATATATGGTTGCCAAATATTTTCTCCCATTGGTTAGGCTGCCTTTTTATTTTCTTAATAATGTCCTTTGCGGTGCAGAAGTTTTTTATTTTGAGGAGATCCCATTTATCTATTTTTTCTCTTGCTGCTCGTGCTTTGGGTGTGAAGTTCATGAAACCATTTCTTATTACAAGGTCCTGTAGATGCTTCCCTACATTATCTTCCAAGGTCTTTATGGTTTTGGCTCTTTTATTTAGATCTTTCATCCATCTTGAATTGATTTTTGTATAAGGTATTATACAAAATGAGAGAGATGGTATTCTTCTCTCATTCTTTTGGATATGGATATTCAGTTCTCCTAGCACCAAATGTTAAAGAGGCCATTCTCTCCCAACTGAGTAGGCTTGGTGGCCTTGTCAAATATCAGATGACTGTATATCCGAGGATCTATATCAGAACCCTCAATTCAGTTCCATTGGTCAGTAGGTCTATCCTTTTGCAAACACCATGCAGTTTTGATCACTGTAGCTTTGTAGTATGTTTTAAAGTCCAGTAATGTGATACCTCCAACTTCATTTTTCTTTTTCAATATGTCTTTGGCAATCGGGGCCTCTTACCTTTCCAAATAAATTTTGTAGTTAGTTTTTCCAGTTCCTTAAAAAATACAGTGTTGATTTTTATTGGGATTGCGTTAAATCTGTAGATTAGTTTGGGTAGGATAGACATCTTGATGATGTTTAGTCTTCCTATCCATGAACAGGGAATATTCTTCCATTTATTTAAGTCTTCTTTTATTTCCTTTAACAGTGTTGTGTAGTTTTCTGTATATAAGTTCTTTACATCTTTAGTTAAATTTATTCCTAGATATTTGATTCTTTTAGTTACTATTGTAAATGGTATTTTTTAAAATTTCCTCCGCAGATTGCTCATTATTGGTGTACAGAAATGCTACTGATTTTTGAGCATTGATCTTTTAGCCTGAGACATTACTGAACTCCTTTATAAATTCTAGAAACTTTTTTGTTGATTTCTCAGGGCTTTCTATGTATAGGATCATGTCGTCTGCAAATAATGAAATTTTTACTTCTTCTTTACCTATCTGGATGCCTTTTATATCCTTTTCTTGCCTCAGGGCTCGAGCAAGTACTTCTAAGACAATGTTAAATAGGACTGGTGATAGTGGGCATCCTTGTCTTGTTCCCGATCTCAGAGGGAAGGCTTTTATGATTTCACCATTGAAGATGATGTTAGCTTTGGGTTTTTCATATATACCCTTTATCATTTTCAGAAAGTTTCCTTCTATTCCTATCTTTTGCAGTGTTTTTATCAGGAAAGAGTGCTGTCTTTTGTCGAATGCTTTTTCTGCATCTATAGAGATGATCATGTGATTTTTTTCTTTCAATCTGTTTATGTGGTGTATTACATTGATTGATTTTCTTATATTGAACCCTCCTTGCATACCCGGGATGAAACTCACTTGGTCAAGTGTATAATCCTTTTGATATGTTGTTGAATGTGATTAGCAAGTATTTTGTTGAGGATTTTAGCATCTAGGTTCATTATTGGTCTGTAATTTTCCTTTCTTGTGGTATCTGTGTTTGGTTTTGGTATTAGGGTAATGTTGGCATCATAGAATGAGTTAGGCAATATTCCTCCTACTTCTATTTTTTGGAAGAGCTTAAGCAAAATTGGTGTTAGATCTTTCTGGAATGTTTGGTAGAATTCAGCTCTGAAGCCATCTGGTCCTGGGCTCTTCTTAGTTGGGAGGTTTTTGATGACTGCATCTATCTCTTTACTTGTAATTGGACTGTTGAGTTCTTCAATTTCTTCTTTCATCAATGTAGGCTGCTTGTGAGTTTCTAGAAACTTGTCCATTTCCTCTAAATTATCATTCTTGTTGGCATATAATTTTTCAAAGTATCCTTTTATGATACTCTTTATTTCTGTGGGGTCAGTAGTGATATCACCGTGCTCATTCCTTTTTTTGTGTGTATTTGCATCTGTTCTCTCTTTTTCTTTGTTAGTCTGGCTAACGGTTTGTCAATTTTATTGATCTTCTCGAAGAACCAGCTTTTGGTTTTGTTTTTTCTAGTGCTTTCTTATTCTCTATTTCATTTAGTTCTGCTCTAGTCTTTGTTATTTTCTTCTTTCTACTTCCTTTAGGTTTAGATTGTTGTTGTTTTTTCCAATTCCTCCATGTGTGCAGTTAGGTCTTCAATTTTAGCTCTTTCTTCTTTTTTTAATATACATATTTATGGCTATGAACTTCCCTCTCAGGACAGCTTTCGCTGCATCCCATAGGTTCTGATTTGTTGTGTTGTCATTTTCATCACTTTCAAGGTAGTTACTGATTCTTTTGAGATTTCCTCCTTGACCCACTGTTTGTCTAAGAGTGTGTTGTTTAACTTCCATATCTTTGTGCCTAACCTGTTTCTCTGGCCCTTAGTGATTTCCAATTTCATTCCATTGTGGTCAGAGAAATTACTTTGCATAATCTCATTCTTTCTGAATTCATTGAGAGTTGTTCTGTGGCCTAGCATGTGGTCTATCTTGGAGTATGATCCGTGTGCACCCGGGAAGAATGCAAATCCTGCTGTATTTGGGTGTAATGTTCTGTGTATGTCTATTAAGTCCAGGTCCTCTAATGCATTGTTCAGAGCCTTTTTTTCTTTATTGATTCTCTGTCTGGATGTTCTGTCTAATGATGATAATGGTGTATTAAAGTACCCTGCTATAATTGTAGAGGCATTTCTTTCTCCACTTAGTTTTTCCAGAGTTTGCCTCATGTATTTTGAGGCACCCCGATTAGGTGCATAAATGTTTATGATTGTTCTCTCTTCTTGACAGATTACACCTTTTACTAATATACAGTGTCCATCTTTGTCTCTTACAAAAGTTTTGCATTTAAAGTCTATTTTGTCTGATATTAGAATAGCTACTCCTGCCCTTTTTTGGCTATTGTTAGTTGTAAGATTGTTTTCCAGCCATTCACTTTCAGCCTCCTTGAATCCCTGGGTCGAAGGTCGGTTTCTTGTAGACAGCATATAGATGGATTATATTTCCTTATCCATTCTGCCAAACTGTGTCTCTTGAGTGGTGAATTTAATCCATTAACATTCAGTGTTATTACTCAGAACTAATTTCTTACTTCAGCCATATTTTCTTTGGGTTAATGTATGTCATATGTTGTTTTGTTTCTCTTTTTGTCTTTTCAGTTGTTTTTAAACTCTTCTCCAACTCTCTTCCCTTGTTTTTTCCTTTCAACCTGTAGAACTTCCTTTAGTATTTCTTGAAGTACAGGTTTCTTATTGACATACTCTCTTAATTGCTGTTTATCTGTGAATATTTTGAGCGCTCCATCATTTTTGAATGCCAGTTTTGCTGGATAGAGAATTTGTGGCTGGAAGTTTTTTTCTTTTAGTACTTTGACTATGTCATACTACTGTCTTCTTGCCTCCATGGCTTCAGCTGAGAAATCAGCACTTAATCTTATTGTGCTTCCTTTGTATGTGATGGTTCTCTTTTCTCTTTCTGCCTTGAGTATTTTCTCTTTGTCTTGAGCATTGGACATTTTGACAAGTATATGTCTTGGAGTTGGCCTGTTGGGATTTATACTGTTTGGGGTGCGCTATGCTTCTGGGATCTGCACATCCATCTCTCTCAATATGGTTGGGAAGTTTTCAGCCATTATTTCCTTCAGCACTCCTTCTGTTCCCTTTCCCTTCTCTTCTCCTTCTGGGATGCCCATAATGCATATGTTTGTGCGTTTTGTGTTATCGGTTAAATCCCTGAGTCCCTCCTGGATTTTTTCTATCTTTTTGTCTCTCTGTTCTACTATCTCTTTGATTTCAGATGTATTGTCTTCCATATCATTAATTCTTTCCTCTGCCTGTTCAAATCTGCTGCTATGTGAATCCAGCGTCTTTTTGATTTCTTGGATTGTGCCATTGAGCACCATCATATCCGTTATCTTTTTGTGTATGTTTATAATTTCTTCAGTATATTTTCCCAGTGTCTTCTTTATATCCTTAATCTCTTCCTTCTCTTCATTAAGTTGGTCCATGATATTTGTTTGGAAAGCTTTGATTAGTTGTTCAATGATCTGCATCTCTTCCTGGTTTTTAGTTTGTTCATTGGACTGGTCCATGTCTTCCTGTTTCTCAGTGTGGTTTGTAATTTTTTGTTGCCCTCTAGTCATCATTTTATCTTTATGGGTTTATTTAGTTGATTAGCTTCCCTCTCTGCTCTAGAGTTTTATTTAGCTGGTTGTTCTGTGGGTGTGTTAAGTTTTCTCTTTGACAGTTTTTCTTTTTATTTTATGTCCTTGCTTCTTTCTATGTTACCTTGAAGGCAAAAGATTAGGGCCAGAGGAATCAAGAGATGTGGGAAATGAAGAAGGACAACAGCAATATTGATAAAAGTTAGAAGAGGGGCCAAATAAGACTTTGTGAAGTGAATATTTAACTCATGTAGGCAGTGTAGCATAATAGGAAAAAAAGTGGAGTACCTACAATGGATAGGAAACCAAATAGAGGAATATATATATATATATATATATATATATATATATATATATATATATA
>JAKSZT010053881.1:14034251-14139530 GCA_026826555.1 Tolypeutes matacus
ATATATATATATATATATATATATATATATATATATATATATATATAATGATTTAGAAGGCTAGAATGATGAGGAAGGGGAGAAAGAGTGAAGAAAGGGCTGAAAGTAAAAAGTTAATATTAATAAAAAAAGAAGAAAACAGAATAGATAGAATAGAAATTGATACCCTTAAGTTGTGGGATAATGAAAAAATATGGTGTGAAAGAACTACATCAGAAAGCAGAAGGCGTAAAGATGAAGGAAGGGGAATAGATAGTTTGGGAGGCAAAAGCAATATAGACAGAATGGGAAATCACTGAAGAAGAAGCACATCAAAGAAGAGACAAGCTAGCAGCACCTAATTAAAAAGAAAAAAAAAAAAAGAAGGAAAAAAGAAGGGGGGGAGGAAAGAGGAAAGAAAAGCAAGAGACAACAAATAAACAGAGAAAAACCAAACAACCACACAAGTAAGCAGTCAAACAAAGCTAAGGAGAAACAGTGTTCCTTCCAGGGTCCTTGTGGAACCTCTCAGCCTGCTTGTGTTTATCAATCAATCTTTCTGCAAGGTTCTATCTGCAGGTTTTGAGGCAGATTTTAGCTATTAAACTAAATTAAAAAGAAGAATTCATTTTTTAAAGTGACTGTCTTTTTATTTTTAATTTTTTTTGGTGAAATAACGGACCCAAAATAAGTCCTCTTCTAGACCACCCCCTTCACCGAGGGGATCCTGACTAGGCTCGTGGAAACTAATCAAACACTTCCCACTTCCTGGCCTCCCCAGGGGAGCTGAAGTTCTGATGCTTGTCAGTGCAGAGTGATAAAATTGGCTGACTCCACCCCCCCACCCCCCTACCCCCGGAGCAGAGCCTCAGTGTCACTGGGCTGCTGGGTAAATCAGGCTTTCTCAGTAGATTTGCCTCTCCCCGCAGCCTGGTGCTGCTTCAAACTGGCTTATCTGCTCCCCAAAGCTATGAGGGAGTCCAGGCAGCCAAATCCACAGAAGGTAAACCCCTCTTCACCTTCTGTCAGAACCCTCCCTCTCTTGGAGAACGCTCCCTCACACCAGGTTACCTTGTCGTGAGGGATTTGCGGCTCAAACCAGCCTTTTTCGCTGAGGGTGGGGGCTCAGCCATCTGTGCTAACCACCACAGGCAAGCTTAAAACTAATGAATCTCTATGGATCAGTCCACACCATCAATCTGCCGGCAGATAGATGTCCCAAGGTTCTCGCTCCATGCGCCCACAGCACAGACCCCAGGCAGGACCTTGTCCACAATCAGTCGTCCTCAGAGAGCTAGTCAGTGAGTGCCCTCCTAAACTGACACCATCTTGCCACTCCCCTGTTAATCTCTTAACAGTTAATCTGTAACTGCCTCCCCCTAGAAAACAGCCCTCATACCTCCACCTGAAGAGATTAACCCTGTTTCATCAGATGAAATTCTAATGGAATCCCTTAAAGAGGTTGACTTGCAAGACACGGCTAATTCCTCTCATGATCCAACTCTGCCTCCCCTCTCTTCTTTCAGATCTAAAACTAGTCCCAAAGAATCCTAAAAAGTGAGATTCAAAATGTGACCCATTAGAATCCATTCCAAAAAAAAAAAGCTGCATGATTTTTCCAATTTATATAAACAAATCAGGGGAATATATCTGATAATAGATATTAAAAGTGTAGGATAATGGTAGAAGGAATATAATGTTGGGTCAGACTGCATCTATTGATACAGGCCCACTAAGCAAAGATTCTGGATGCAAAGTTGTAGCTTGAGGGGTTAGAAAGGGTGCTAACAGTTTATTCAATTGCTTGGCTGAAGCATGGACCAAAAGGTGGCCCTTGTTGCCTGAAGTCAAAATGACAGAACTTCCCTGGTATGATATAGATGAGGGATCCAAAGCCTTAGAGAGATTTTAATGTTAGATTGGATTTATCACAGAAGACCCACCTACCCACCCCAAGAATGTCCAGAGGACACACCTTTCACCAAGACTGTGAGGAATAAATTTGTGTGAGCAGCTCCATCATCCCCAAAGAGTTTTGTGTTCACCCTTCTCCATAGGTAAGATATTGCTGTTGAATATACTGCCAATGTCCTTGAATCCTTAAATCAATGGGGATAATCAGCTCCTAGGTTGGCAGAAGCCAAGTGGCAACGCTTAATTGCCAAAGACAAGCTGTGTGTGGCACCATAATAGAGTCAGAGCAGTAATCAAAATGCTCTGACTAGCAGAGACCTATGGTGTTGGCCAGCTGATCATGGAATACCTAGAAGTGAAATAGATGGAAAGTCTACTACATTCTTACTTGATCTGTATAAGTACAAGTTTTCTAGGTCAAGTGAACAAAAGTTTAACTTTAATCACAAAAACAAAGAGTCACCATCCCTCAATCAGTTTCCAGATTTGAGAGTTTACAGACCCAGAGTCCCTGGAATGAATGGGAGGCTGGGTCGCCTTTGAGAACATCCCAGCTATACTATAAAAAATTTATACTTTTAATCTTCCTCACTGCTTTCCCCAAAGGGACCTACAGCCTTTTACCAGATACACTATGCACTGGGGAAAAGGAAATGATCAAACATTTCAGGATTATCAGGCTTAATTCCAGGAGCTCTACAACATCACTGTGGTCCACCAGAGTAGGGGCTTATGGAGATCAGATGATCAAAAGCTCCATGGGTCCAGAGCATTCCCAGAACCATTCTATGGTTTTTTCTCCCAATTTCAGAATGTATGATTGGAATAGACGTAGTCAGAAATTGACAGTACCACACTGGTCCCTGATTTGTGGAGTGAGAGCTATTATGGAAGGAAAGGCCAAACAGAAGCCACTAGAACCCCCTATACCTAGCAAAATAGTCAACCAATAGCAATACCACATTCCTAGAGGTATTACAGAGATTAGTGCCAACATCAAGGACTTGAAAGTTGCAGGGGTGATGATTCCCACCACATCCTCATTCAACTCTCCTATTTGGCCTGTGCAGTAAACAAATGGATCTTGGAGGATGACCAGGTGGTGACTCCAATTGCAGCTGCTGTTCCAGGTGTAGTGTCATTATTTAAGCAAATGAGCATATCCCCTGGTACCTGGTATGCAGCTACTGATTGACAAATGATTTTTTATAATACCTGTTACTTAAGACCACAAGAAACAGTTTGCTTTTAGTTGGCAAGGCCAGCAATACATCATCACTGTCCTACCTCAGGGGTATAGGCACACTTCATTTTATTGTACTTCACTTTATTGCACATTGAAGATATTTCATTTTTTTTACAAATTGAGCATTTGTGGCAACCCTGCATTGAGCAAGTTTACTGGTGCTATTTTTCCAACAGTGTGTGCTCACTTTATGTCTCTGTGTCACATTTTAATTAAGGTACTTACATTGAATTTTTAAGACATACTGCTATTGCACATTTAATAGACTATAGTATAGTGTTTGTTAACATCTCCTGCAATATCTCCAAGGTATGCCTGTATATCAACCCATGTCATAATCTAATCTGTAGGGACCTTGATTGCTTTTCTCATCTACAAGATATCACATTGGTCCATTATTGATGGCATTATGATGATTGGACCCAGTAAGCAAGAAGTAGCAACTACTCTAGACTTATTGGTAAGTCATTTGTGTGTCAGAGTACAGAAAGTAAATCCAAAAAAAAATTCAGGGGCCTTCTACCTCAGTGAAATTTCTAGGTGTCCAGTGGTATGAAGCATGTCAAGATATCTATTTTAAGGTAAAGGACTGCTGCATCTAGCCCCTCCCATGAACAAAGAAAAAGAGGTACAATACTAAGCTGGCCTCTTTGGATTTTGGAAACAAAATATTCCTCAATTGTGTGTGCTACTCTAGACCATTTACCAAGTGACCTGAAAAGCTGCTGTGTTTCCAGTGAGGGCCAGAACAAGAGGAGGCTCTACAACAGGTTCAGGCTGATATGCAAGCTATCTGCTATTTGGATCATGTAATCCAGCAGATTCAATGGTGCTGGAAGTTTCAGTGGGAAATAGAGATGCTGTTAGGAGTCTTTGGCAGGCCCCTATAGGATAATCACAGAACAGAACCTTAGGATATTTGAGGAAAGCTCTGCCATCCTCTGCAGACAACTTTAGAGAAAAAACATTTGGATTACTACTGGGCCTTAGTAGAGACCAAATGTTTAAACATAGACCACCAAATTACTATGAGAACTGAGTGGCCCATCATGAACTGGGTGTTGCCTGACCCAGGAAGCAATAAAGTTGAGTATGTACAACAGCACTGTATCATGAAATGAAATTGATATATATGAGATCAGACTCAAGCAGGCAGTGAAGACACAAGTAAGTTACATGAGAAAGTGTCCCCAATGCCCATAACATCCATTCCTACCACATTAGTTATCTTTCCCAGCCCATAGCTATGGTCTCTTGGGGAGTTCCCTATGATCAGTTGACTGAGGAATAAAAATCTCAGGCCTAATTTACAGACCATTCTGCATGATATACAGGTACCACCCAAAAGTGGATGGCTGCAACACTACAGTCTCTTTTTGGGACATCATTGAAGGAAATTGGGGAAGGGAAATTCTCCCAATGGACAGAACTTTGGGCAGTACACCTAGTTGTTCCTTTTCTTGGAAAGACAAATGGCTGGAGATGCGTTTGTATACTGACTCATGGAAATATCACCAATGATTTGGCTGGATTGTTAAAGACTTGGAAGGGACATGATTGGAAAAGTGGTGAGTTCTGTCAGGGGTTGAGGTATGTGGATAGATCTTTCTGAATAGGTGAAAAACATGAAGATATTCGTATCCCAAGTGAATGCTCACCAGAAAATGTCTTCATTAGAAGAGTATTTTAATAATCAAGTACATAGGATGACCCATTTTATGGATACTAGTCGACCTCTCTCCCTGACCACAATTTTAATGCCCAATAGGCTCAAGGATGAAGTGGCTAGGTGGTAGGAAGGAGGTTATGCATGGACTTCCACTCACCATGGCTGATCTGATTACAGCTATGGCTCAGTACCCAATCTGCCAGCAGCAGAGACCAGCACCATTTCCAAGATGCTCAGCCTGCTACCTGGTAGCAAGTTAATTACATCATACCACTTCCATCATGGAAGCAGCATTTTGTTCTTACTGAAATAGACATATACTCCAGATATGGATATACCTTCCCTGCATGCAATGTTTTTGCCAAAACTACTATGTGTGGACTTACAGGATGCCTTATACACTGTGATGGCATTTCACACACTTCTGATCAAGGAACACATTTCACAGCAACTGAAGTGCTAGAATGGGCACATGCTCATGGAAATCACTGGTCTTCTCATGTTCTCCATCATCCTGAAGCAGCTGGATTGATAGTATGGTGGAATGGCCATCTGAAGACTCAATTACAGTGCCAACTGGGTGGCAATATCTTGTAAGACTGGGGTAATGATCTCCAGGAGGCTGTATATGCTCTGTATCATCCATCCACTCTTCAGCTTTATTTCTCCCATGACCAGGATACAAGGGTCCAGAAATCTAAGAATGTAAATGAGAGAGGTACCATTCACTATTACTGCTAGTGCTCCACTAGAAAAATCTTGGCTTTCTGTCCCTGCAACCTTATACCTTACTGATCTACAGGCCTAAATTCTAAAAGGAGGAATACTTCCACCAGGAGACACAGCAATTATTCCATTGAACTGGAAGTTAAGACTGCCACCTGGCCACTTGGAACTCCTTATGCCTCTGAATCAAAAGGCAAAGAAGAGAGTTACTGTAATAGCTAAGGTGATTGATCCTGGTTATCAAGAGGAAATAGAACCACTACTACACAATGGAGGTAAAAAGGAGTATTCCTGATATACAGATCCCTTAAGATATCTTTTAGTACTACCATGTCCTATGATTAAAGTCAATAGAAAACTGCAACAACTCAATCCAGGCAAGGCTATTAATGTCTCAAAACCTTCAGGAATTATGGTTTGGGTCCCCACACCAGAAAAAGAACCACAACCAGCTGTAGTTCTTGCTGAAGATAAAAGGAATATGGAATGGTCAGTAGAAGAAGGCAGTTATAAATATGAGCTATAGCCACATGACCAGTTACGGAAACAAGGATTGTAATGGTTATGAGTATTTCTTCCTTGTTTTGTTATGAATATGTATATATTCAAAAGTAAATATCTTTGTTTTCTTCCCTATCTTATCCGCTTACAACATAAGTTGTATTAACTTTATTCATTGTATTTAAGTTACGTGATATCATATTTAAGTGTGAATATTACCCAAGGTCTTGCATCCTCTTCTGGGTAAAGAGTTAGTACATTTCAGGTTGTACATCAGACAGTTGAATTATGTTAAGTAAAAGTGTGACTGTTATTTTTATTTAGAGACTAAGTATGGCTTAAGGAGATGTGTAAGAGTGCCAAATTGACAAGGGATGATGGACTGTGATGGTTTAGTTCATGTGTCAACTTGGCTAGGTTATGGTGTCCACTTGTTTGGTCAAGCAAGCACTGGCCTGATTGCTACTATGAGGATATTTTATGGATTTAAATCATTAATCAGTTGATTGCATCTATGGCCAACGGCCAATTACCTCTTGAAGGAGATTGCCTTCAACAATGAGAAAAGTCTCATCCAATCAGTTCAAGGTCTTCAAGGGAGAACTGATGATTTCAGCAGTCAGAAACATTTCTATCACTTCTTCAGTCAGTTAGCCTCTTCTGGGGAATTCATCAAAACCTTCACCAGAGCTCCCAAATTGTGGCCTATGGAATTTGGACTTTTCAATCCCCATGGTGGCTTTAGCAAATTCCAGTAATAAATCTTATTTTATATATATATATATACATACATACATACATACATACATACATACATACATACAGGAATAAATGTATATCCTGTCAGTTATGTTTCCCTGGGGAACCCTGACTAATACATATCAAAAATTTAAAAACTAAGTTCATGGAAAGTTGTGCTACTGATACTTTAAAATTCTTCGTCATTTCTTATAGGCTATATATTTTCTACTCAAAATAGATACTGTTTTCATTATCAGAAAAGAAATGGTATTTAAAAATGAAAAAAGAGGATTTCAATACAAAATAGTGGGCCCACAAAAAAGGAATCTAATACTAATCTAATGAACCCAGGCCATATTCTCAATGCTTTTTCTCCTGACACTTGGGCATGTACACATGCACAATTCTGGAGCTTAAGAAATTAATCTCAGTCAAAAGTATACCTTAACAAGATAGCTGATTTGACCTTGGGTATTTGGATACAGCTGTGAAATATGTAAATAAGTGCCTGGACAGCCTCTGTAGCTATTGCCCCTAAGCACTGTCCTCTTTGATGTTCAGGTCTGTGGTCAGTCTAGAACATCATCCTCCTCCCCACAGGCCTCTTTCCACCTGCCAGGGAGCCAACATGTCTGTCTCTGTCACATGGATAAAAAAGTTTCCTTCAGTGGATTCCAGAAAGGAAACAGAATGACTCTAAAGCTGCCCAGTGTCAAACGAGCATTAACTGTAGACTTTTCCAGAATCAGTTCCAAAGTGGCGGACTTTCAAGTATTTGATTTATGGTCCTGGCTCTCTTGTGTCCCAAGTTGCTCTTTTGGGAAAGTTTTTGAGACTTTTCCTCAGAACATTTCTCCTCCCCATTCTTAAGACTCATGACCAGATAACATTATTAAACTTTGTGTGATATTAATTTTTTATTTGTTAATTCCCAATACTGTAAATTAATAACAAGACATGGATTCTTTTGATTATAGTATTAAATCTGTGATTGGAGTAATATTTCACTTTTGTTTGGGGAGGGGACTTAGAACTAAGAGTGGTTCACCAACTTAATCTCAAGTACACTATTTCCCAATTTCCCTAATTCTTAATTTTTTTCTTCATCTATAGCATTCTTTTTTTTTTTTTTTTTTTTTTAAGTTAAACCTCTTTGGAGACTCACATATCAAGAGATCTAGATGAGAATATTTGCAATTTTAAATTATTCTAGAAGGCCCTGAGTAAATGGAGTTCTGATGAGAAGTGCAACTCCATTTCTGACACTATGCCTACATGGTCTGTAGCCTAACTTCTCCAATAATAAGACAACATCACCTTTGGGACCAGACAGGGTCTATTCAACCCACAGTTATGTTTACTACTCTAAGTGCTTTGAAAAGCATTTTTGAAATTTTGTTTTGCATGTTAGTATTTTCCATGTACATTCTATTGGTTTTATTTCATTTCCTCAGTAGAATGTATTTTAGAAAAATGGATCTCCAACTTTCACACTTTTTTTTACTTTTTCTTTTATACAGATTTAAATTATGTAAGATTAGAAAGACTATTTAAGCAAAAAATAAAAATAAAGAAGAAAAAAAGTCACTCATAGTTCTACTCTCCAGAGATAATCGTTGCTACTATCCTCATTTTAGTGCACAATGAAAAATGGAGGTTGTTTTTTTTCTCCCTTCCAAATTTACGGCTGCACATAATGGATGCCTTTCCAAAGATAACTCTATTCACGAGCAATTATTCTAAAGTATTTCATTTCTAAATATAGAATATAGCATCTGAAATTTTACTAAATGCGAGGATAGCATCTTATAAACAGGTATCCAAACCTCTTATGCCATATTCATGAAAGTGCTCATCTCTGAGGCTGTGCAGTTCTTATCTTTTTATACCATGTTTTGCCTGAATTTTATTTGTCCTTTCTACATGATCCAGCCAGCCATACTGCCTGTGTAAATACAACTCAGGCTTTTTCCCTTTTGATACTCAGAAATCCATCTTCCACATTTTTGATCAGTGTGCAGTGCATTAAATACTACAGCAGATGGTGCTTTTTGATGATGTGTTTCTACATGAAGCAAATTTTGTCCTGTATGCTGCATTATCAAAAAATCAAACATGTAATTATGCAAATATGTATGCCTTTATAATAATCAAGTTTTATTGTAAATGGTTGATGCACATCAATTTGATCCTGTAGTGCTGTTTTAAGTGCGGTTTAAGTGGCTTTTCAGTGTACCCAGAGGCAACACAAATGCATCTCTGGAATATTAATAAAATCCTGAATCTTTGAGACCCCAACTGGAATCTCATTGCTTGTACTGATTGAAACAAAATGCTAATCCTTTCCTTTAAAAAAAAAAATCCCCTTTGTTATTTAAAACACTGATATTAGTATGATATGAAGGGCCATTTTATTTTAAATTGTATTTTAATGTAGTTGTTAAAATAATGCCCAATCATACTATATTCAGTCTTCACAATGTAAATTTGATGAGACATGAATCCAATCATTTTGCAACAATGAATGCAGTCATGTATTTTAACCAGTCCGGTTTTTCTAATTCCATAAATTTCTATTGCCAGTGGCTGTTTACCAGTTTCACTTTTGGATGCATTAGCTGTCCTTTGTGGGGATATGTATTGTGAATATTCATTGTAGAAACAATTGACTTCCTAAAAAAAAGGAGATTCTTTAAATTGAATTCCTATGAGCATTTTTCAAGCAGGGTTATAACATAGAGACCGGAATTTATTACTGAACAGAATCTGAGTTTTATACATTGGATTGTTTCATTGGTTCATAATAGTGCCCACCCGCCTCTCCGAAACACAAACACTCTCACACATTCTGTTGTGGTTAAACTAAACAGATGGACTGTGGGTACTGATAATCTATGATTGTAAATTATTTTTGCTTGTTTGTTCCTCTTGAAGAGAAATAAAAGGATGAGAAAAACAGAGTACAAAAGAAAGAGCAATGTAGCTTTAAAGGGTAGAAAATAGCCACGTAATTTCCTTTTTCCTAATTCCAGTTCTCCTTCTCTTTACATTCACTTTGTTTATTGGGATTTCTATAGTTATGGATTATGTTTCCAATGGCTGCCACTCCCTCACCAGAGGAAATGTGCACTTTTTTCTTCTTTGGTCTCATGCCTAGTTTTCCCTGCACTATCTCCTTCATCTCACCGTAAAGCATTTCTTTCTTAGTCATTTGATATTTTCTTTCTTTTTCATCTATTGTTCATACATTGCCTTAAATCTTTGGCTATTTTTATTTCCTTGTGCAAATCTCTCTAATTCACAGTCTCAATGCACTATTGTCCCTCCTGCCCTGAACTTTTTGGCCTTCTTTATAAATTATATTCACTGTTTCCTCCTTATTTTGACCACTTTGGGTGGCACTTGTTTGCTGTCCTATCTACTGTGCGCATTTCAGTCCCAAGTTACATCATTTCATCTTCTTCAAATTTTGTATCTCCCTTTACCCATTTCTGTGATTTGTCATGATGAAGCTATATATATAGAGAGAATTTTTTTGGACTACACAGTGGACTGGATTCTCTTTTATTGCTTAGATGTTTATCTATACCCACATGTTGAAATAAAAGCTCAAGGATTCATATCTGAATATTTAGAAATAATTTTAATAATGCAGTTACCACTTTCTGAGAAACTTCAAGAGTTTAAAACTTCCTTATAATTACTCATAGATATCAATTGTCCATATCCGATTTGCTTCCTCCAGGCCACATTAAATCTATTCTTGGTGGTTGAAACTGTGCTTTTTGGGTAAGTCATCAAAAATGCTATGGGCTTACTTACTTGTAACTCTAGTGAGATTTTCAGTATAAAAATGCCATGGTCCCAGGGCTAATTAAATTGCACAGACAGACTTCTACACCAACGTAGCTGTTAAGTAATGGTGTTAGTGACCATTTGTAAAGGTCAAGGCAAGCTCTGGATAGTTTCAGATTCCAATCCTTATGGTTTCCTCCTCCCTCCCCAATCAGAACCCTAGTGATGGTTCCTGGAATCAAGAGGAACTGAGCTGACATTTATGTTTGAGTGCCAATTATATCAGGGGTTTTACTAATTACTAATTGGTATAAGTGGGTTAGGTCTGAACTGAAGATTCCTGGAAAAACTCTTATCAGTACACTATGTTTGATTAAAAAACTGTTTCATTCAGATTTCAAAACTCTATAGGTAACTCTTATATAAACACAGGAACAAGAACCAATTAGTTTTTTTTCTTTCCCAATAGCCACATTTGTTTTTCCAAGGTGGGATTCATATATGATCTGAAGTATATGTTGATGCTTCAATCAATCCACTTAATCCTTATCAGGAAAATAAATAGTATCCCTGGCCTTTTGATTGTTTTTTAATATGCAAATACAATGCAATATTTTTTTCAGCTTTTGAATTTAACTTTAGATGACAGACATGACATTTCAAACTGAGTTTACAGATAAAAACATGACAGTAATATACACAACTCTAGCATTGATTTTAATAGAGTAACAAGAAATGTAGTCACATATTCTGGTTTAGTTTCCCCAGCAGAAATTGCTTCTGCATCAGAGCCTATTACAAATGCAATTCACTAAGGTCTTATGGGTGACAAAGCTTTAATTAGCGTCACATTGTTTTCTAATGTGATTTTGCACTTGTAAAAACAGGATTAGGAATCAAAATATGCTTTTATAAATGCCAATTTTAATTGCATTACTGATGGTCTGCAGGTCTTTAAGCACCCCATACAGCTTCCTTCATAATATCTCTCTATTTGAAGGATTAAGTGTGAAACATAAAGAAAAGATGACATATATTGTCTAATAAAAGACCTTTAAATCAGAAAAGGAAACCGTCATTTATGGTATACAATACTTCATCCAATGTCAGCACCTTCTGCAGCATGTCTCCACAGCATTGAGTGACCATAAAAGTTAATGCTTAGTAACTGTCTGCTGGTTTATTCCTAAGCAGGAAAATTAAAGCCTCAGTGCACAGTGGGGGTACCTGCTTGAATACAAGCCTCAAGACCTGCTATCTTCATCCTAGCATTTCCTTTAAAAGACAAACTGCATTTTTTTCTTTTGATTTCTTGCCCCCATTTGTTTTGATTTTGTGTTTGTTGTTGTTATGTGTGATTCCCTCTCCTCCCACCCCAAAGAGAAATATTTAAGGAATTCATCTTCTTTTATTCAAAGAATTTCTTCCAGTAGGTTTTTATTAGTAGGTTTGATACTTGAATTAAAGTTTTGCTTGAAAAATCAGTTTCATTGTCACATCTTATGGCGGCAGGATAGAGTAGGGACCTAAGGAGGAAGGGGACAGAAAACCTAATAGGCCACACAAAAAGAAACTGAGGCAATAGCCTGCTGACTTGCACAAGCTGAGGCAATGGCCTGCTGGCTCGCATCAGCCTGCTGACTCACATAAGCAAGTTAGGAAGGGGCTTACTGGCATATACCCAGGGGCTGCGTTATCGGAAGGCAGCCAGCAACATCGTTATACCGAGGGAAAGGTTACCTCACATCTAGTTGACAGTGACTAAAGGCCAATCACCACCAGCCAACATGCCCTGCAGAGCTCGTGGGCAGCAGCCAGAAGCCAATCACCATCAGATAGCAACCCCTAACCCCCTAAGAGAATCAAATCACCCAATAGTTTCCCTGCTTTGTCTCAAATTTGCCAATCAGTGCAGACCCTGGAGTCCTGTACCCCCATAAAACAGGTGACCCCAAGGCAGAACTTCACATTTCTCTCCCTTGAGAATGCCCGTCTTCCACTTTGAAGGTGTACTTTCTTTCTCTTACTTTACCCGCCAATAAATTCTTTGCTTGCCTGGTTAATTGGTGGCTCGTCCTTGAATTATTTCTCAGGATGAAGCCAAGAACCTAGGTAACGACTCTTATAGCAATATCTCTATACAGAGTGCATAATAGACTTGTGCTCACTCACTTGCCCCAGACATAGGTAAGCAACAATTTTTGCTCACCGTTTAAACAGAGGTGGATCCAAAGACATAGTGGGGTTAAACAATTTATCGAAAGTTAACCAACATTTTGGTTGGAGAAATAAGACTCTAGCTCATATTTCTACTTCTCAGTTTGCTGCTATAATTAATAGACCTGAGAAAGATAGAAACTGGATACCATATGAAGGGTTGTTGTTTGTTTTTTTTTAAATCTTGCTTTTGTTTTATTTTGTTTTTGTAGATGAAGTAAATAAATATTGTATATAAGCTTTGATTATTCCAAGAGCGGTTGGAGCTGAAATGATCTTAGTTAAAAGTGACAGTTTTAATTTTGAAATGTTGCCTCTGTGCCACAAATGAAATGATTATTTGGAAAACTGATTCTTATTCTATAGCAGCTCTACATAGTCACTGCTATTTTCATAAACTACATTTGTGTCCATTTAGCTGTTTGCTTGAATCAGTGGGCAGAGACTATATTTTATATCCCAATATAAATAAAATTGTATTATTTGTTGTTTGAGTTTTAAAATTTAAAGTTCTTTATATTTTGGGTTATTTTTCTTTAACTTTTTATTTTGAAAATTGTCACACCAACAGGAAGCTTGCAAGAATAGTAAAATGGGTTTGATTGTTTTTAAAGCTAGATTTTCTGGGAGGGAAAAACCTTACAGGTCAATGTAAATTTTTAAGTTTTTTTTCATTACTTGTTAATTGCTTCTTAATTTCTTATTGATCTGCTAACTAAAGGATTATTGTTTGATTCACTGAGTGAGCTGGCAAGATCGTCTGGGTGAAATTAAATCAGTTAACCCAGCCTCATGTGCTAGAAATTGGGCTGTGCAGTCAATTGCAATGGTTATATGCACTCAATAAGGAAAAGTGAGAGAGGATAGCACAGCCAGGAAGCTCTATAACATAACTCATATTTTAATTAATTACCACCCTTTTGCTGTAGCCATTAGGTAGAAGGACTTTACAGGAGAAATCCACATTTGAATAGCTTTGGGCTATCCCCAAAGCACAGTTGGGGCTCTATTGGCATGAGTGTTTATTATTTTATTTTATTCTTAGATTGTGATTTAAAAATAACTAAAGAGAAAGTCCTGTCATTAAATATCTCATTTACCTTGTCCTATTTTAACCAATCCTTTTCAATATCAATTTTTTAATTTACACTCATCTGTCTCCTTTCTCTCTTTCTTTCTTCCACCCCACTCCATATTCATTTTTGTCTCTATGCCTTAATTCTTGTTGTTTCTCTATGGCATTTCTGTCTAAAGACTGTGAGCACTTTTGGATGCTAATACAAGTCCTATGGTCTCTGAGAAGCCACCCCCTGCCTCGATGTAGCTAACCTGTACCTATCACTCTTTTCTACAACTCTTCTATTGCCTATTTGCCATCTTTTGCTGCTGAGAACCTTACTAAGCCTGCTTGATTATCTAATTGTTTCATGTATTTCTGTCTTATGTAAGCTCCATGTCAGCTGGTCCTGTTTTGTTTGTTTGTTTGTTTTGCTATATCTTGTGTGTCACCTTCCCTCCACCAGAGCACTTTGCATATGATACATCTCATCACACAGGCAGGTGAAGAAATGGAGCATGGCCTGCCACATCAGCTAGGCATAAAGTTGCAAGCAACTTAGAGAAGATCAGGTCCTGGAAAGGGAGGAGTTCTAGGAGGGCAAGGGAAAGGGGTCAAGGATCCAGCTTAAAAGTATAGCATGAAGAAAGCATCTGGACAGAGTCACATGTGTGAGCAATGTGCAAAAAATGGATCTAAGTACTGAGAAGAGCTGGGTCAATGATTACAAGGTCCTTTTATGGGTAAGCTTCCAAAGGGGTTTCAGAGTGTGGGCAGGTCTACACAACTAATGGTAAGCAAGTATGAACATATGCAGGGCATAGGGAAGTGAGGAAACAGGAGCCTGATTGTTCCTGAAGACACATAAAAAATGCTTAGTAAATGCTAGCTCATTAATGAAAACCCATTCAAAAGAGACCTAATGAAGATGCTCTTCTGCCCCTAGGTGCTAGCTCAACTACGAAAAATGGATAAAATCCAAGTTAAAAATCTATGAGCAGGGGGCGGATGTGGCTCAAATGGTTGGGTGTCTGTCTGCCATATAGAGGGACCTGGGTTCGATCCCCGGGACCTCCCGGTAAAATAAAAAAAAAAAAAAAAAATCTATGAGCATGTATTTTCTAGGTGAGGTGTACCAATCCAAAGTCCTTTTCGACCTGTCACATTTTTAGACATTGTATATTGAGGATCACTGACTAACAACTTTCATGCATTGGAATATAAATTTTATATACATATTCTTTCAGTAAGTGTATTAGTCAGCTAAAGGGGTGCTGATGCGAAGTACCAGAAATCTGTTTGCTTTTATAAAGGTATTTATTTGTAGTAGAAGCTTACAGTTAGAAGGCTTTAAAGAGTCCAACTCAAGGTACCATAAGAGGTTCTTTCTCACCTAAGTTAGTTGCTATGTGTTGAAACAAGATGGCGGGGGATCACTGTGAGGGTTCAGCCTTCCTCTCTCTCAGCTATATGCTGGCATAGAGCTTGTTTCTTTCCAGGCTCAGCTGTAAACTATCAGGTAAATGGTTCATCTCTCTTCCCAGGGCTGCAGGATCAAAGTTCTCTCCTCTGTTGTGTCTATGGAGCTCTCTCTCTGTTCTTGTCTGTACTTCTGTGTGTCTCCTTGAGTAAGTGTCTGTTTCTATCAGCTCACCAAGGCAGGGGGTCTCAACCCTGAGTTGGTTGAATCAAAGCCCTAATCTTAACATAATTTAATCAAAGACATCTCAGCTGAATCTAATACAATCAAAGGGTATCACACCCAGAGAAACAGACCAGTTTACAAACATAATCCTTTTTTTGAAATTCGTAATAAAATCAAACTGCTACAGTAGGTTACTCCAAGATCTTTTTTTAAAATCAATTTTATTTACATATACTCCATACTTAAACCAAACATACAGTCCTCATTCTCCTCTCCCCCCTTTCCCCGATAACCTCTAATCTACTTTCTGTCTCTGAGGGTATGCTATTTCTAGACACCTCTTATAAGTTACATCATAAAAATATTTGTCCTTATATGTATGACTTTTTTCACTGAGCAAAATGTTTTCAAGGATTTTCCATGTTGAAGCATGTCTCAGAACTTCATTCTTTTATATAACCACATAATATTCCATTGTATGGGCCACATTTTTTTTATTCATTCATTTGTTGATGCACATTTAGGAGGTTTCCACCTTTTGGCTATTGTGAATAGAGCTGCTGTAAACATTGGTGTACAAGTATCCATTTGAGACCTTTATGTAACTTTCTTTGGATATATACCTGGAAGTGGGAATGACAGGTCGTGTGGTAATTCTATATTTAACTTTTTGAGAATCCATCATATTGCTTTTCACAGTTGTTGCACCATTTTACATTCCCACCAACAATGCATTGGAGTTCCAATTTCTCCATACCTCTCCAACACTTGTTAGTTTCCATTTTTTAAAATAATAACCATCCTTGTGGGTGTGAAGTGGTATCTCATTGTGGTTTTGATTTGTACTTCCCTAATGGCTAATGATGTTGAGCATCTTTTCATATGCTTATTGGCCATTTGTATATCTTCTTTGGGAAAAAGTCCGTTCAAGTCCTTTGCTCATTTTTTAATTGGATTGTTTGTCTTTTGTTGTTGTGCTGTAAGATTCTTTTCTGTATTCTGGATACTAATCCTTTATTTGATATATGGTTTATAACTATTTCCCCCATTCTTTAGGCTATCTTTTCATTTTCTTGATAATACCCTTTGATGTACAGAAATTTTTTAAATCTATGAAATCTAACTTACCTATTTTTTAAGGGTTTATTTATTTATTTATTTATTTATTTATTCCCATCCGCTCCCCTCCCTTGTTGTTTTTGCACTTGCTGTCTGCTCTCTATGTCTGTTTGCTGTATGCTTATAGTCCTTTTTTTAGGAGGCACTGGGAGCCAAACCCAGGACCTGCCATGTGGGATGAAGGCTCCCAATGGCTTGAGCCACCTCCACTTCTGCTTGCTGTGTTTCTCATTGTGTTTCCTCATTGTGTCTCTTCATTGCATCATCTTGTGTCAGTTCACTGCATCAGACCATTGTGTCAGCTCACCATCTTGCTAGTCTTCTTAGGAAGCACCAGGAACCAAACCTGGGAACTTCCATGTGGTAGGCAGGTGCCCAACTGCTTGAGCCACATTTGCTTCCCTCAAGTTACCTAATTTTTCTTTTGTAGTTCATGCTTTTGGTGCCATAACTGCGAATCCCTTATTAAATTACATGTCATGAAGATTTGACCCTATTTGTCTTCTAAAAGTTTTATAGTTTTAGCTCTTATATTTAGGGTCCTTGATCCATTTTGAGTTAATTTTGTATATAATGTGAGGTAGGGATCAAACTTCATTCTTTGGCCTGTGGCTCTCCAGCCTTCTCAACATTATTTATTGAAGAGACTCTTAAGTTGACTTGGCATGTTTGTCAAAACAATTGGCCATAGATGTGTGTGTCTATTTTTGGATTTTCAATTCTGTTCCATTGGTCTATATGTCTATCTTTATCCCAGTAACACAGTTTGGATTACTGTAGTCTTTTAATATAATTTGAAATTAGGAAGTGTGAGCCTTCCAACTCTATTCATCTTTTTCAAAATTGCTTGGGTTATGACAGGCCCTTTGCTGTTCCATATGAATTTGGGGATTGGCTTTTCCATTTCTGAAAAAGAAAAAAAAACTCCTGGAATTTCAATAGGGATTGCAATGAATTTTTAGATTGCTTTGTATAATATTGACATCTTAACAATAAGTTTTCCAATCTATGAACATGGAATGTCTTGCCATTTATTTAGGACTTCTTTCAGCCATGTTTTGTAGATTTCATTGTATGTCTTTTATATATTTGATTAGATTTATTTCTAGATATTTTATTCTTTTATATACTGTTGTAAAAAGAATTGCTTTCTCAATTTACACTTCAGATTGTTCATTGCTAGTATACAAAAGCATAATTGACTTTTGCATGTTGATCTTGTACTGTGCCACTTTGCTGAATTTTATTTATTAGCTCTAGTAGCTTTGTTGTGGATTTTTCAGAATTTTATATATCTGATTATATATTATATTCCCTATTATATTTGCAAATAGGGAACGTTTTACTTCTTCCTTTCCAATTTAAATGAATTTTATTTCTCTTTTTTGTTTAATTGTTCTGACTAGAACTTCCAGTACAATGTTGATTAGCAATGGTGAAATTGGCCTTATTTGTCCTGTTTCTGATCTTATGAGGAAAGCTTTCATATTTAGGGGGAAAGCTTTCACCATTGATTATTATATTAGCTGTGGGTTTTTCACAAAGGGACCTTAACATGTTGAAAAAGTTCCCTTTTATTCCTAGATTTCTGAGTGCTTTTATCAGGAAGGGGTGCTAGATTGTGTTGAATGCTACTTCTGCATTATTGAGACAATCTTTTTTTTTCATTTGCTTTGTTTATGTGGTGTATTACATTGGTTGATTTTCATATGTGAGTCACCCTTGTATTCCTGGTATTACTCACACATGTTCATAGTGAATATTCTTTTTAATATGCAGTCAGATTCAGTTGCTAGTATTTTGTTAAGGGATTTTGCATCTATATTCACAAGAGAAATTCTTCTGTAATTTTATTTTCTTGTGATGTCTTATCAAGTTTTGATATCAGGGTAATTCTGGCCTCATGGAATAGTTTTGGAAGTTTTCCCTTCTCTTGGAAGTTTGAGATGGGTTGGTGTTAGTTCTTTAAATGTGTGATAGAATTCACTAGTGAGGTCATCTCATTCTGGACTCTTTCTTGGTAGGAGGTTTTTGATTATTGAATCAATCTCTGAACTTGTTGTCAGTTTGTTGAGGTTTTCTATTTCTTCTTGAGTCAATTTAGGTAAATTGTGTACATCTAGGAGTTTTTCCATTTTATCTGTATTACCTAGTTTTTTGGTGTACAATTATTCCTAATATTCCCTTATAATCCCTTTAATTTTTGTAAGGCCAGTAGTAATATTACCATTTTCATTTCTGATTTTAGATAATTGTTTTGTAGTGAATGGAGTTCTGTACCTCAATTTAGACTTGTTCTTGGTCTTGACCTGAATTCCTGAGAATGTGACCCTATTGTAAATAGTATCTCATGAAGATATAATTTTATTTAAGATGTGGCCTAACAGAATGAAGTTGTGCCTTGCTCCAGATTACTGGAGTCCTTTATAAATGAAGTAATTCAGATATAAAGAGAAAAGACCACAGGGAGAAGTCAGAAGCCAATTGGGAACTCAAAAGGGAAGGGACATACCCATATGACAGGAAAGCCAAAGAACCCTGAGGATTACTGACCAGCTAGCATAAACATACTACTGACCCAGAAGGAAAGAAGCTTTCTAACCTCTGAAATAATTAGACAATAAGTTCTCATTATTTAATCCCACCAATTGTATGATATTTGTCATAGCAACCTGGAAAACTTTTTCAGTCTGGCTAAAGGTTTGTCAATTTTATGATTTTTTCACCAAAGGACCAACTTTTTGTTGTTGATTCTCTCAACTGTTTTTCTATTCCATGTTTCATTTATCTCCACTCTAATCCTATATTCTTGCTCTGCTCACTTTGGGTTTACTTTGCTCTTCTTTCTCTTGTTCCTCAAGATGTGAAGTTAGGGTTATCACTTGCAAGTTTCTTTTTTATTTACTATAGTCATTCATGGGTATAAATTTCCCTCTGAGCACTGCCTTCACTGCATCCCATAAGTTTTGTCATATTGTGTCCTCATTTTCATTCATCTCCAAGTATTTTCCAATTGCCCTTGTCATTTCTCCTTTAACTCATTGGTTGTTTAAGAGTGTGCTATTTAATTTTCACATATTTGTAAATTTTCTGGCTTTCCTTCTTTAATTGATTTCTAGCTTCACTCTAATGTGGTGAGAGAAGTTGCTTTGTACCATTTCAATATTTTAAAATTTATTGAGACTTCTTATGTCCTAACATATGCTCTACCCTGGAGAATGCCCCATGTGCACTTGAAAAGAATGTGTGTTCTGCTATTGCTGGGTATCATGTTCTTTATATGCTTGTTAGACTTAGTTGGTTTATAGCGTTGTTCCGTTGTTCAGGTCCTCTATTTTCTTGTTGATCTTCTGTCTAGATGTTCTATCCAGTAATAAAAGTGATGTATTAAAATATATAACTATTATTTTAGAACTGTATGGTTCTCCCTTTAGTTGTTAATATTTGCTTCATGTATTTTGGGGCCCTTTTATGAGAGGCAATTATGTTGATAATTTTTATATCTTCTTGTTGACTTTACCCTTTTATCTATATACAATGTCTTTCTTTGTCTCTTGTAACAGTTTTTTTTTTTTTTTTTTTTTTTTTTTTTTTTTTTAAGTTTAAAGTCTATTTTGCCTGATATTAGTATAGCTATCCCAGCACTCTTTTGATTACTATTTGCATGGAACAATTTTTCCATCTTTTCACTTTTTATCTTTTTGTGTCCTTGGATCTATAATGAGTATCCTATAAACAGCATATAATCAGGCCATGTTTTTTTATCCATTCTGTCAATCTCTGCCTTTTAGTTGGAGGGTTTAATCGTTTACATTTAAGGCAATTTCTGATAAGGCAAGACTTACTTCTGCCACTTTATGAACTATTTTTTTGTAAGTCATATCTTTTTTTTGTCTCTCCTCCATTACTGCCTTCCATTTTTTTAGATGATTTTTTAATAATGAACTATTTTAAATCATTTTTCATTTCCTTTTCTGTAATTTTTAAAGATATTTTCTTTATGGTTATTATGGGGATTACATTTAACATCCTACATCTATTATAATTGTTAATATTGATATCAATTTATCTTCAATAGCTTGCCATACTCTGTGCCTATATCCCTCTGTCCTTCTCCTTTATGCTGTTCTTGTCAGAAAATGCAACTTTATACATTTTGTGCCCAGGAACAAAATTGTGCATTTTTTTTTCAGCTGAATCTTTTTTTTTTAACTTTATTTTGTACATTTAATAATTGAAAACATAAACAATTAAAAACTAAAAAGTAAACACAGATGAATAAATATATACATTTCTCAATTAAATGTAATGGATACATGTAAATTTTTTTGTTGTTGGTTTTTTTTTTGTGTGTGTGAATCAAACAATATATTACACAATATATTTGGTTCATAGTAATGCATTCATACAGTATTTGTCCTTTTGTGTCTGGCTTGCTTCACTCAACTTAATGTCCTCCAAAATCAAATTAACGAGATGTGCATTTTTATACATTTTAATTTTTAACATTACAAATTAAAACCAAAAATCTCTCTTAATTTCTAAATTTCTCTTCTCCATAAACAACTCTCGGCTAGCTTCTGTTTAGAAATGTAAGTATATTCTGACAGCCACCACTTATTTCTAGCCAAAATAAGGAGGTGTCTTTTTACTACTTTAATATGCTATGGTCCCATCAATGTGCATCGGACCTCTGTGTCTATCTTTCAACTGTTCCTCAGTGGTCTCTCTGTTGTCTATACAACAATACTTCGAATATCTCACCCATACTGCCAGCTCTGGAGAACTTTCAGTCAATGCCGGATTCTAAGAACTCTGACTCTAACATGAAGGCAACTTCTTAGCTTATTTTAAACCTTTGTTTCTCACCCATGAAAATAATAGTAGATGCGAGTAGTAGAAAGAATATTAGCTTGGTTGCTAAGTAGCCTCCATTCTACCACTGCCTCTGTTCCCAGTTCTCTGGCTGTGAACATGTTGCTTCTTCTGTAACCTTCTTGTGCCTCAGTTCTCTCATCTGTAACAGCAGGGCGTCAATCTGTATTGACTAAGGCTCCATGTAATTAGAGTTTATGTTTTTCTTTGTAGGGAGCATTCAAAATTTTAAGTGGTATGCATTTTGTATAAATGTACAGATGTAGGTTCATGGGGACATATTAAAGTGCAATTGGAACATATCCTGCAAGCTCATAAGGTACCAGCGATGTCTTTATGATTTTTTCTGGCAGTTTTGATATAGACTAGGGAACTTTTCTCATATGGTTTAGGGATTTCCTGATAGCTAGATTACTTCTTATTATAAGGCATTCATTTTTGCCCATTTTATCTTCTATTCTTTTAGATTATGCTTAAAGGTCTTAATTTTTATTCTCATAACTTAATGTTAACAATAATTATAACAGATAACATTTTAGCACTTATTATATACCAAACAACAATCTAAATGCTTTAAATCTGTTAACTCACCTAACTCTAAAAACAATACCATTAGGTAAGTGCCATTACTATCCCCATCTCCACACAAAGATACTGAGACACATAAAGTTAAAACTGAGATCACCCATTTAGAAATTAGGGAACTTGATTTGAAACCAGGCAGCTAAGGTCCAGAATCCATGTTTTTAATGGTTACACTACATTGCATCTTATCATGCAAAGTGCCTGAAGAGAAAGCACAGCCTCAGCTAATGTTTTCAGATTAGGTGAAACTTTTCACATATACTATGTAATCACAATTTACATGTAGGGTAGTTGTTACCACTGCAAAGCAGCTGGTTCAATATTCATCCTTCACAATGCATACTAGCCAGCAGGGGATTCAGATTGAAGGTGCCCATGATCCGAGAATGCTGCCGGAGAATGCTACCCATAACTCTTAACTGGAGGGAATGAACCATAACAATCAACAGAGACAAAGAACATACCCATATCAAAGAGGTGAAGTTAGTCACAAGTGAGGATCCAGTGTTAAATAATTTAAATTGTTTTAGCTGTTAACTGTAAGTGAATGTTGCTTTTAATTGCATTTTAATAATGTCATGCCCTTTATAACCAAAATTAATGTTTTCTGTCACTCTGTTTTTGAAGTATGTCTAAGTTTAATTAAACTATTAATGGTAGACAGATTTTAAGTACTTTATATTCTTCATAAATTGTATCTGTTCAATAAGCATAAACAGGGAAAATCGAGTCAGTGAGGAACAGATTCATGTTCTGCCTGATAAATCACTCATCATCAGATAAGATGATGCGTTTTACTTGTCTAGGTACTTGCTCCCTGTGATAAACAAATCCACTTCCAGGCTATAATATTCAATGAATTCATTTAAAAATGATGGCAGTTACTCCTTTGAAAAATGTGGACTGAGTAAAGGGGTTTGTTGGGTTTGGGGGAAGCAGATAACCAAAGTACAGGAGCCTGAAGGGCTGGGGTCACCATGGCTTCAGTTCTTTTGGGATCATGGCACCTTTCTGCCATCTAACTTTGACAGTACAAGGAAGAGAGACTGCAGAAGGGTTTGGCTTCCTCTCCTCTTTCCTTTCTGGATTGCTTAATTATGCCCAAGTCTTCTGTAAAACATACGAAACCAACCTGACACAAAGCAGCCATTTGTTTTTATTGCCAGAAATGACAATTGATAAAGTAAACACCAAGCACACCCCAAGCCTCTCCTGAATTCAATTCAAGAGAATCGATCCAGTCTTGCTTAAAGATCAGGAATGGCTAGAGCAGGGTAATTTCTTGTCTGCTCAGCCCATTGATGACATATGCAAATAGAAAGGGGAGCCTAAAAGAAGCAGGACTGTATTGAAATAACACTTCTCTAGCAGAAATGGCTGAGCTATACCTGCTGTATATAGTCAAAGATGTAACCTGTTATAATAGAGACAAGTGTGTCTTTCTTTTGTGAGGCGGATCAATCAATAGCTTTTCATGTGATCTTGTTCACTATTATGTTAGTAATGAAGCCCTCTTGTGATGTGACAACTGTGGAATAACATTTGGTCACAAAGCTGGTGTTAACAAGCACAACTGGCACTCTTGTAATTAGACTGATTTCTGGTCTCTTCTTTCACAAATTGTCGATAAGTGCAGTAAACAGGCCGTTGATTCCTTTCCGAACAGCTATATTAAGCCTCATATTTTTGGAAATTCATCTACTAGGTTTGTTTGTGGGGGTGAAGCCATAGAAGAGAAAGAAGATTATTTGACAATCTTTCCCTCTTGGCCACCCTGTGCATATGTCTGCACATATGTAAACCCACGTATCTCTCTATCTATATCTATCCATCTATCAAATGTTTTCAGTAAAATTCAAAGCATATATTAACATATTTAATTTTAATTAACTGGCAGTTGGCTGAGAACAAGATCCAGACAGACCAGACAAGGACCCAGTGAGATCTCTACGTTTAAGATTCACTAAAAGAAGCAGAGAGATAGAAATAGACACTAAATGGAAAGCAGTACAATCTAAAAAATAACTCTATCTCTTTTACACTTTTGTCCTAAACAAGTTCTATTTGAAAAACTATAATTTACAGGCTTAGCCCTGGGAAGAAACATATATACAAATCTAATGTCTTCTGCATTATCCCCTTTGGCAATTATTTTTCAGCTTTACTATTTTCTCCTTCTAAATGGATTAACTGGTGAGGGGCAGGAGAAGCTAAATGAAAATCTGATACATTAATAGACAAACAGTGGGCTTTTATCTGAGAATTCCCCCATTATCATCAAAAGGCATTAATTGCATTAGATTGTGGTTGGCACTAAGTGCTAGATAAGGACGTTTACCCAAATGGGAACCCCTGTTTCATAGAAGCTCAGATCTGAGCCTGTAACACTCAGAAGGCTTGACAAGCCTTCAGCCAGCAAAGACAACTCTGTTTAGGGAAACCACTATCATACAATGACTGAAAATATTTGGAAGCCGAGATGAAATCCCAGGTAGAATCAGGTCTTTTGTTAGGATTCTGCTTTAAATTCCTCTATGCTTCAGTTCATGGCTGTCCAAGAACATTTGTTTGCTGTTTGGTACATGGATGCTTACAGACAGAAATGCTCATGTCAAGCTATTTTCTCCTGGACTTGGAATTTTCTTCTCTGACAGGTTTTAGATATTTTGGTTGTTAAGTTCTGGTAGATATTGAAGCATTTCACTTTAGAATGTCGTTTTCCATTCACTGAGATGATCTTTGCATTAGTTCCCATGTACACGTTTTCCTGATTTCCCAGTTTTAAGATAGTAGCTCAGAGGTTGGAGTTCCATCTCTGCTTATAAATATTTCAACTAACAGGCCCTCATGAAGGTCAAGCCGAAGACCTCAGCTTCATGAACATGGGCTTCTGACCTAGTGTGTTCACAATGCTTATTTCCTCATATAGTGATTCCTCACAGTTTTATTCAAAACAGTTCAACAAACATTTACTGAGTGGCTAATCACCAGGCAATGAAGGCACAGAGGTGACAATTCATGGTCCCTCTCCTCACTGAGCTCACAGTATTGATGAACATGAAGGGCAAATAAGCCAACAATTTTGAGAAACGGTGCCAGTGAGAAAATACAGGTAATGAGGAAATACAAATAAGCGGACTCTGACTCAGCCTGGGAAATAAGGAAAGCCCGCTTGGAAAGATGATGTCTGAACTGTCTTAAGACAGAAACGAGCCTGCTGGACAAAGGAGGGCCAGGTATTGCTGGGAGAGGGAGCAGCACATTCAAAAGTATGGAGGCTTGAAATAATCTGGCACATTCAGGGACTCTAGAGTAATGTGGATTTAAGAGGATGGGAGAGGAGAATGAAACAATAAGATACAGGCAGAAGCCAAAACATGAAATTTTCTGTAAGTCATCCTAATAGGTTGTGTCTTTATTCTGAAAGCAATGACAAGACATTGAAGGAATTAAACTGGGAGAAAGATATATGTTTGAGAGATATTTAGATAGGGAATCCAAAGTATTTGGCAGGTAGTTGATTTATTAATTAGACAAATATCTTAAAGTCCATTCCATGTTCCCCATTTTTTAAATCAATTTTATTGATGCATATTAATAAAGCATATAATTCATCCAAAGTGTACAATCAATGGTATTTAGTATAATCACATAGTTGTGCATTTATCACTTCAATCATTATTACAGCATTTTCATTATTTCAATAATATTAATAATAAACCAGACAAACAAACAATCTAAAAAGAAAATTCTTCACCTCTCAATCTGTCTGGTGCTTCCCTGCTGTAGATAGCTGCTATTTTTGGCTATTCTTGCACATTTATTTATTTAGCAGTTTTATTGAGATATATTCACATACCATATGATCTATCTAGAGTGTATAATCAATGACTTTTAGAGTAATCACAATATTGTGCATTCATCAGCACCAACATTTTAGAACAATTTCATTACTCCAGAAAGAAAACCTCTGCACCCTTAGTAATTCTTCCCCAGCCCTATACAACTACTAATCTAATTTCTTCTTTATAAATAGTATATATTTACATTTTATATAAATAGAATCATATAGTAAGTAGTACTTTGTGCCTGATTTCTTTCACTTGGCATAATGGTTGATTGTTTTTTTTGTTTGTTTGTTTGTTTGTTTGTTTGATATTAAAGTCTTGTAGTATTAACAAACACTTGTTCAGCTTCAAAGAAAAACAGTCTTCTATATGCAATTTTACACATATTCATATTTCACATGTGGTTTTACTATGCTATACAGTTCCATGTTACATTTTTAGCTTTCCTGTTGTAATATACAAGACCTTAGATTCTCCCTTTAATTTCATACCCACATAACAGTATTGCTAGTTACAAACATTATGCTGGGCTTTCAACTTTTCTATTCATTTCCAAAGATTAACACACTTAAATTTACCAATTCTGCACAGATTAACCATCAGCTTTCCATTCAATACCCTCATTCCATTTTCTGGTGACCCATATTCAAGTTATTAACTCCATGAGATTATACAATACATTTAGTTCATAATAGTGTGATCATACATTATTTGACCTTGTGTATCTGGCTTGCTTCACCCAACATAATGTCCTCCAGGTTCATCCATGTAGTCATATGCTTTACAACTTCATTTCTTCTCACAGCTGCATAATATTCCACCATGTAAATACATCAAAGTTTATTTATCCATTCATCGGTTGATGGACACCAGGGTTGTTTCCAACTTTTAGCAATTGTGAATAATGCTGCTATAAACACTGGTGTGTAGATGTCTATTTGTGTCACTGCTCTCAGTTCTTCTGGGTATAAACCTAGTAATAATATTTCCAGGTCATGTGGCAAATCTATATTCAATTTCTTTAGCAACTGCCAGTCTTCCACAGTGACTGTACCATTCTACATTCCCACCAACAGTGAATAAGCATTCTTATCTCTCCATATCCTTTCCAACATTTATAGTTTTCTGGATTTTTAATAGTGACCAAGTCTAATAGGTGTAAAAATGATATCTCATTGTAGTATTGATTTGCATTGCCCTAATCACTGGTGATACTGAATATATTTTCATGTGTTTCTTCACCTTTGTATTTCTTCTTTCAACAATTGTCTTTTTAAGTCATTTGCCCATTTTTTAATCAGGAAGTTTGTCTTTTTATTGTTGAGTTGTATGATCTCTTTATACCTCATGGATATTAAACCTTACCAGATATGTGATTGCCAAATATTTTTTCCCAATGAGTTGGCTGCCTTTTCACCCTTTTGGCAAAGTACTTTGAAGAGCAAAAGTGGTGAGTTTTGAGGAGATCCCATTTATCTATTTTTCTTTTGTTGCTCATGCTGTGAGTGTAGGTTTAAGAAACTACCACCTACCACAAGGTCTTGAAGATATTTTCCTACATTTTATTCTAGGAGTTTTATGGTTGTTGCTTTTATATTTAGGTCATTGATACATTTTGAGTTAATTTTTGTATAAGGGGTAAGATACGGGTCCTCTGTCTTTCTTTTGGATATGGCTATCCAGTTCTCCCAGCACCATTTGTTGAATAGACTGTTCTGGCCCAGCATGGTGGGCTTAGCAGTCTTGTCAAAAATCACTTGACTGTAGATGTGAAAATCTATTTCTGAGTTCTTGATTCTGTTCCATTGGTCAATTATCTGTCCTTATGCCAATACCATGCTCTTTTTGCCAATGTAGCTAAGTAATATGCTTTAAGTCTGTAAGTGAGAGTCCTCCAACTTCGTTGTTCTTTTTTAAGAAATTTTTGTCTATTCGGGACCCCTTACACTTCCAAATAAATTTGATTGTTGGCTTTTCCATTTCTGCAAAATAAGCTATTGGGATTTTTATTGGTATTGTATTGAATCTGTAAATCAGTTTGGGTAGAATTGACATCTTAATGATATTTTGGCTTCCAATATATGAATATGGAATGCCCTTCCATTTATTTAAGTATTTCTTCCATTTCTTTTTAGCAATGTTTTGTAGTTTTCTGAATACAGGTCCTTTATGTCCTTGGTTACATTTATTCCTAAATATTTGATTTGTTTAGTTGCTATTATAAATGGAACCTTTTTTCTGATTTCCTCCTCAGATTGCATATAAGTAGTGAATAGAAATGCTATTATTTCTGCATATTAATCTTGTATCTTTGCTGAGCTCATCTATTCTGGTAGCTTTGTTGTAGATTTTTCAGGATTTTCTAGATATAGGATCATATCATGATATCATCAGGGAATAGTGAATTTTTTGCTTTTCCTTTTCCTATTTGGGTGTCTTTTATTTATTTAACTAGCCTAATCGCTCTAGCCAGAACTTCTAGAACAATATTGAAAAACAGTAGTACAGTGGGCATCTTTGTCTTTTTCCCCATCTCAGTGGGAAAACATTCAGTACCATTGAGTACAATGCTAACTGTGGGGTTTTCATAAATGTACTTTACCATGTTGAGAAACTTCCTTCTATTCCTATCTTTTGGAGTGTTTTTTTTATGAAGAAATGATGCCGTATTTTGTTAAATGCCTTTCTGCATCAATCAAGAGGATTGTGTGATTTTTCTTTTTCAATTTATTAATGTGGTTTATTACACTAACTGATTTTTTTGTGTTGAACCACCTTTGCATACCTGGAATAAAGCCCACTTGATCTTGGTTTATAGTACTTATAATGTCCTTTTGGATTTGGTTTGCAAGTATTTTATTGAGGATTTTTGCATCTATATTCATTAGAAATATTGGCTGGTAATTTTCTTTCTTTGTAGTATCTTTACCTGGTTTTGCTATTAGTGTGGTTTGCTTCATAGAATGAGTTTGGTAGTATTCCTTTGTATTAGTCAGGGTTCTTTCAGGAAAGAGAATCAACAGGAGATATCTGTCAATAATATGAGATTTTATAAGAGTATCTCATGCAACCATGGGGATGCACAAGTCCAGGTTCCTCAGGCAGGCTGCAAACCAGGGGCTCCGATGAAAGTCCAATGAAAGGTCCTTGATGAATTTCTGGAAGAAGTTGGCTGTCCAAAGACAAGCTGGGAAACTCTCTCTGAGTGTTGAAATCACTTCCCCTTTTAAGGCATTCAACTGATTAAATAAAAGTGTCATCCATTGCTGATGCAATCTCCCTGATTGATGCAGATGTAACCAGCCATCCATGCAATAAACTCACTGGTGATCAAAGTCCATAAATGCTCTTGTATTACAATTAACCCAGTGCTTCCTGGACCAGACATCTATTTGTGTCCAAACACCTGGACACAATTACCTGGCCGCGTTGCCACATTAGCCTAACCATCACATCCTTCCTGTTCAATTTTTTGGAAGAGCTTGAGCAAGATTGGTATTTGATAATCTTTGAATGATTGGTAGAATCAACTCTGAATCCATCTGGTCCTGGGCTTTTCATCTTTGGGAGATTTTTGATGACTATTTCAATCTCTTCACTTGTGATTGGTTTCCTGAGAGCTTCTTTACTTCTAGGTCCAGTGTAGCTGTTTCATGTGTTTCTAGGAATTTGTCCATCTTGTGTACATTGTCTAGTTTTTGGCATACAGTTGTTCATACTTTTATGATCTTTCTTATTTCTGTGGGGTCAGTGGTAATGTCCCCCCCTCTCATTTCTGATCTTATTTATTTGCATCTTCTTCCTTTTTTTCTTTGTCAGTTTGGTTAAGGGTTTGTAGATTTTGTTGATCTCTCATAGAACCATCTTTTGTTTTGGTTGATTCTTTTTTGGTTTTGTTCTCAATATCATATTTCTGCTTTGATTTTTACTATATCTTTCCTTCTGCTTGGTTTGTAATTAGTTTGCTGTTCTTTTCCTAGTTCCTCCAGATGTGCTCTTAGATCTTCAATTTTAGCTCTTTCTTCTTTTTTAATGTAAGAATTGAGGGTTATAAATTTCCCTCTCAGCATGACTTTGCAGTGTCCCATATGTTTTGATATGTTGTGTTCTCATTTTCATTTGTCTCAAGATAATTGCTGAATTCTCTTGCAATTTCTTCTTTGACCCACTGATTATTTAAGAGTGTGTTGTTTAATCTCCATATATTTATGAATTTTCCCTTTTTCTGTCCATTATTGATTTCCAACTTCATTCCGTCATATCATAGAAAGTGTTTTGTATACTTTCAAACTTTCTAAGTTTATTGAGACTCGTCTTGTGACCCAACACATGGGTCCTTCTTGGAGAAGGATCCATGAGCATTTGAAAAGAATATATATCCTACTGTTTTGGGGTACAAACCTCTATAGGTGTCTGTTAGGTCTAGTTCATTTATCATATTATTCAAACTCTGTTTCTTTATTTATCCCCTGCCCAGATATTCTATACAATACTGAAAGTCATGTATTGAAACTTCTAATTATTATTGTAGAGACATCTACTTCTTCCTTCAGCTTTGCCAGTGTAAGCCTCATGTTTCTTGGGACACTCAAGTTAGGTGCATAAATATTTAGTATAGTTGTTTCTTCTTGGTGAATTGCCCCTTTTATAAATATATAATGACCTTCTTCATCCTTTATATCAGTTACTAATATTTTGTCTGATATTAGTATTGCTCCTCCAGCTATTTTTTTGTTCCTATTTGTATGGAATACCTTTTTCCAACCTTTCGTTTTTAACCTGGTTGTGTCTTTACATATGAAGTGAGTCTCTTGTAGAAACATTTAGATGGTTCATATACTTTCTCCATTCTATTATTATATGTCTTTTGATTGGGGAGTTCAAGCCATTAACACTGAATGTTATTATTGTAAAGGCATTACTTACTTTATCCATTTTGTCCTTTGGCTTCCTGTTGTCATATTGCACTATTTTCTGTCTTTTTACCCTTTAATTTACCCTTCCTCATAATGTTCATTTCTACACTTTTCTCCAAGTCCCTTGCCCTTGTTTGTCCTTTCAGGTGGCAGTACTCCCTTTAATATCTCTTGTAATTCTTGTCTTTTGGTGACATATTCCATCAATTTTTGTTTGTCTGTGAAGACTTTGAACTCACTCTCATTTTTGAAGGACAGTTTTGCCAGATACAGAATTCTTGACTGGCAGTTTTTCTCTGTCAGTACCTTAAATACATCCTATCACTTTCTTCTTGCCTCCATGGTTTCTGATGAGAGGTCAGCAGATAATCTTATCAAGGTTCCCTTGTATGTGACACTTTTTTTGTTTGTTTGTTTGTTTCTGCTTTCAGAATCCTCACTTTATCTCTGATATTTGTCATTCTCAATAGTAGATGTCTCAGGGTAAGTCTATTCAGATTCATCCTGTTTGGGGTGCATTGTTCTTCTTAGATATTGATATTTATGTCTTTCATAAGGGTTAGGAAATTTTCAGTCATTATTTCCTCAGATATTCTTTTTGCCCCTTTTTCATTCTCTTCTCCTTCTGGGACATAGATAATGTATATATTTGTGTCTTTCATGTTGTAATTCAATTCCCTGAGACCCTCTTCCATTATTTCCATTCTCTTCTCTTTCTGTTCTTCTGTCTTTTCTGGTTCAGGTGTTCTGTCTTTGAAATCACTAATTCTGTCTTCGAGCAATTCAAATTGGCTGTGTGCCTCTAATGTATTTTTTATATCATCCATTGTGTCTTTCATTCTGATAGGGTCCATTACTTTTCTTTCCAGGCATTCATGTTGTTCTTTATGCTCACTCAATGTCTTCTTAATATCTTTTATCTCTTTAGTCATATTTTCTTTCAATTCTTTGAATTGATTTAGGAGAGTTGTGTGATTATCATTGATTAATTGTCTTAAATCCTTTATCTCTTCAGGATATTTGGTTTGTTCCTTTGGTTGGACCATTTCTATCTGTTTCCTAGTATGGTTTGTAATTTTTTGCTGATGTTTAGGCATCTGAATATGTTGGTGAATTTACTCTCTCTTGCCTATTGTTTATTTTTTCACAGCTCTTCTTTGATATTTGGTTCAATTATTCTCAGTCTTTAAAGTTGCCAAGCCAAAGTTATCCAAATTGGTCCAGGGACTCACTAATGGGATGCAGATTTTCTTCTAGGAGTTAAAGTACAGAGAGAACCAAAATCAGTTTTTGTCCATGCAATTTCTGTAGCAGCCAGTAGATAGCACCATTCCATGGAGGTTTTTCAATCTCCTGTGTTTTGGTCTGGCCAGACCCAAGATGCAAAGTTGGCTCTGCTGGCTGAATTAGCTGAAGAAAGGCCCCGACTCCCTTCCCTTTTCCCTTGTAACAGATGACAGGGAGGAAGGTGTCTGTTTCCCTCTCAGTTAGCTGCAGTGTACCAACAGTTTTACTCCAGCTTAATATCTTGGGGTGGGGGAAGGGAGCCTTTCTCAGCCACTATGGGGGTTTGGTAACTCATGTTTGTTGTTTTGGGTTCTTCGTCTATGTGTCCCTCACCCTCCTGGGAGTTGTATAACACTGTCCTGACCCCCCAAACACATCCTGTGGACAGCTTTTGACTTTTTCTCCATTGTTTTTGAAAGAGTTGATCTCTGCCTGCCTAGTCTGACACCATCTTCCCACTTTTTTAAAATAAAAAATATTTTAAATAATCCCCATTTTTTAAAGCAGTGGGAGTGACAAAGAGAAAAAGACAAGGTCCCTCTCCAAAGGAGTGTAGGTGATTGTAACCTAAGTCAGGCCAAAAGGAAATACAAAGTCCATGCTACAAGGCAATAAAGGTTTTAAAGGAGCAATGTTCAGAGTATCAAGTGTGGAGGCATAGAGGAGGGTAGAATAGGAGGGTGTAAAGAAACCCAAATGAATTTGGAAGGGTGAACAGGAGACAGTGGAAGAATATTCCTGACAAGAAGAAGGAATAACAATCATTTTGGTTGACTGAAGGAAAGCAAGAGATGGGGAGAGATGGACAGAGTCTTCAACATATCACAAAGGGTCCTGTGTGTTCAAGAGTTGGAACTTTACCCTAAAATATTTAGATGCTTCTCATCCACCCTATTCATGACCCTTGACCCATAGCTTTCCCTCCCATGCTCTCCACCTAGTCATGAGTAGATAGGAATTGAATCTACTTCATGTTAGGCAATGTGCATTATCTCATTTAATCCTGATAGCATTCATATGACTTTATTAAAGATATTTCTCTAGGCCATGTTGCTCTATAAGTAGGAGCCAAGATTCAAAGCCAGCTCCACCTATCTCTTCTCACTGTATTACTCAGCCTCTTTGAGATAAGAAAAGCCAGGAGAAGATAGCATATTGCCCCAGGATATTAAACAGGAATGCTCCCCATATCTTCTCAACCACTGTTCCATGCTCCTTTCTATTGTTTCCTGATCTCTGGCTTTGGATATCTGCTCTAGGTCTCTGAATTTGGTGGACCACATAGACTTCTCTTCTATGCTTCCTATTTGTATTTGTTAAGTATGCACACTCCTGATACTATCAGCTACTCCCTGCAAGATTACTTTTATCAGACCCAAGTCCATGGAGCTTGGGTCTCTATGCTTTTATGAACACTTCTTGCAAAGGGAAGACAATATAGCCTTCATTTAAGGATGTTAATAAGGTAATGATGAGATTGAAGATGGAATTTATAAAGAATTTTAGTTTCAGCATGGAGAATGGATTGAAGGCAGGCAAATGTGGGCCAATTAAATGGCCATTGCTGTATTGCAGGTGAAGAAATGATATTAGCTTGCACCAGGGCAGTACCACCAAAGGACAATGATTAAGGACACAGAATCTAGAGCTAGACTACCTGGGTATGATTCCCAGCTTGGCCATTTGCTAACTATGTCACCTTAGGCAATTTACGTAAACTCTGTGTCTCAATTCTCCAACTTCAAAAATGGAGTTCATAATAATAATATCTGGCCCCTAAGATTATGATGAAGATTCAATGAATTAACTCATGTAAAAATTACTGGCACATAGTACGTGCTGTATAGGTGTTATCTATTATTGAATGCAGAAGAAATAGAGTAAAGAGACATAGAGAGATGTAAAGGAGGTAAAACATATACGACATTTGGTTGATTGCTTGTGGGAGAAGACTAAGAGAAAGATCTAGAAAGGTTCCTAGATTTCTGTCTAAATGTATTGCTTCCTGAGGCTTCCACACAAATAAGAGCAATTTTGTAAGGTGGGAATGTGGAGGTGTGTCTTTACTATTAGTTAGACTCACTAGTTAAGGGACTCACAGGTTAATGCATTCAAGAGATGTTAGAGAGCTTTCTCCATCATAGTAGAAACCATGTTAAATTCATGGATGCCCTGTATTTACTATTTCATCCACATGTTATCAATAACTAGGCTGGGATTCAGAGATTAGATGACTTGCCAAAATCAAGAAGTTAAGAAATGAAATCATGCACTTTTCTCTGACCTAGAGCCTATGTGGTTTCATGGTCACCCATTGCCCCATAGCCATACCAGTATCTCAGACTAGGGGCCAGGGATAGTGACTGAAGTAAAAGAAGTCGAAGAAGCAGAATAAGACTGCAAGATGAGGAATGATGAAGACAAACTCTGTTCAAAGTGTAAATTTTTATGGATATTATGGTGTATTAATCAAGGCTCTCTAGGGAAAAAGAACCAACAGGAGATATCTGTAAATAGTATGAGATTTTACAAAATTGTCTCACATGACCATAGGGATGTACAAGTCCAAATTCTGCCAGACAGGCTGCAAGCCTGGCATTCCGATGAAGGTCCTCCATGAATTCTCCAGGAGATGCTGGCTGTCTGAAGTAGATATGGGAATTCTCTCTCTGAATGCTTTTAAGACCTTCAACTGAATGAGTGAGATGTCATTCATTGCTGAAGGCAGTCTCTTCAGTTAATTGTAGATGTAATCAGCCATATATGCAATCAACTCACTGATGACCAAACAACTGAGCGCCATCAGCTGGCTAAGTTGACACATTAGCCTAACCATGACATATTAGTTGAATTGTGTCCCCTAAATATATATATATTGAAGTCCTTATCCCTCAGAATGTGACCTTATTTGGAAATATGGTCTTTGAAGATATAATTACTTAAGTTAAGATGGGATCATTCTGGAGAAGGGTGGGCCCTTAACCCAATATGACTGGTGTTCTTATAAGAAGGAAAGAGACACAGAGACAGACTCACAGAGAGATGTCTGTGGGGAGAAGGAGGTAGAGATGGGGGCTTTGCTGCCACAAGCCAAGGAATGCCTGGGGCCACCAGAAGCTAGAAGGAGACAAGGATGAATTCTTCCCTAGAGCCTTGAGAGGAAACATGATTCTGCCAACATCTTGATTTTAAACTTATAACCTCAGAACTGTGAGAGAATAAATCTCTGATATTTTAAGCCACCCAGTTTGCAGTAATTTGTTATTGCAGCCCTAGGAAACTACTCTAAAGAGGTAATGCATAACAGACTAATTTGGTACCATGATACTTGGGGCAACTTGTGATTTATTTATTTGTATTTTTACTCTCATGCAGTATAACTTAATTTATGTTATAATTCTTAGAGCTATTCTGTCTTCATAATGGTTTATGTCATCTGCTCTTCAGGGATTTTTTTAACATGGTATTTTAAATTAAAAATCAGATATTCTGGCTGTTTATACACAAGTACATAGCAGATTGTTAGAAAATCCGTTGTTGATGACATTCAGGAAAATTAAACTATTTGCTAATCAAAATCCATAAAACTAAGATATATAAAAGATATAAAACATCATTAAAATGAGGTAAATTCTAAGTACACACTGGAGAACATGATTCCTTATTAAAGTTAAAAATTTTTTTTGTTTTATTATTTATAGATAATGATTGTTTATAGTCCTTATTCTTATAGATAATGATTGATTATATTCCTTTCAAGATCTTCCCACCCATTTTATAAAAATAAATATCATTTGTTTATTCATTCATAGAACACCCACTATCTGCCAGGCACTATTATGGACTTTGAGATGCAATAGGGAACAATTAAAATCCCTGTTCTCTAATAGCCAAGTAAATGAGTAATATAAAGATACCACATTACTATATGGATTAGAGTAAGCCCTCCCCCCAAAAAGTTCCCCACAACAAATGACTTAAATCATGTCTTTTTCTTTTAATAATCCAAAGTACCTGGTTGGTGAGCAGCTGTGGTATGAGGCTTAAAATTAAGACCCAGTAATACGTGTGTCTTGACATTTGAGGAAAACTGGGAAGGCCTCAAATGTCCTAACCACAAATTTTCCTCCCCATTCTCCTCCCATAGATAAGTTGCCCTAGCCAAACAATATATGAATGGAAGCCTCAGGAAGCACAATTCCTACCCAGCCCTGACTAGCAGATTTCAGTTCCCTGCCAGGCTCTGGAATTATTTTAAAAAATCAATCACATATGCCCAAGAGAACCAAGGGTCATCCACCTTCTTGATACTACAAAGCCTGCCTTCCACAGCCCCTGGTTGTTCACTATTCCACATACAACCCCCATGTGGCCCTCCCTGCCTGGTATGCAGTGTCCTCCTTCCCCAGGCTGTGAGTATAAGTGACTAATAAACTGCTGTCAATATCATTTGTCCAGTGTTGTGCGTTCAAACATTCCATAATCCTAAGGCAGGAGTCCCTCCCTCACCAATGTGCACTCAATCCCTGTGCACATTCAGGGATCAAGATTCTTTCCAGGTATCTGTCCCACCATCTCCTAAGGCATTGCTGTTTTTGGCTGGTCTAACCATTGCATTGAGACTTTATCCTCCACTGACAATTGAAATTGAAGTAATGTTTGAGTAAAGCCCTTGAATTTTCATGGAGGTTTATACTTTTTGCCTTGTCACTGTGAAATTTTTTTTTTTTTAATTAACTTTGGCAGTATGTTTGGTTTGGGGTTTCTTAAACTTCATAAAATGGTACACGTATAAGCAATCCTCAGTTTGAATATTGCATTGAAAATTCTGCTTAGTTTCTAAAGCAGGCAATATTATGGATAGTACATCTTCAAAAAAGTACTACCTTTGAATGGAATGCATTATAAAAACAGAAGGGAAATAGAGAGAAAGCAAATGGGAATGCTCAATTAGAAGAACTCAAATTTGCTCCTAATTTTGATCTCTTTTAAAGTAATTTTTCTCACCTAGTTACCCTCAGATTACAGATTAGATCCTATTACTACTTTCTTTTGCACAGAAGTCTTTCAAGAAATCAGAAGTACATGATGAAGATTGTCTCTCCTTTCAGGTGACTTTTTTTTCATGCATGCTATAAGGAAGGAAAATGAGGAGAACATAGCGTGGTGGACTGTAGAATTGTTTTAATATCCACTCAAAAATTACTTTAATTTCAAATATCAGTAGAAGATAAATACACAATTGCTAATCAGGTGGTTCAGATAGCTTCCTTGAAGACTTCAGGAATTAATTTATGTATTAAGAAGAAGGGCAAACACATGTATCCAACCCAATGCATACAGAAAAGTTATCTAAACAATTGATTCTGCTAAACTGATTTTAAAGTTGTTGCTTAGAACAACCAAATATACACATATTATCAATTTGGCCCTAGTGTTTCAGATTAGTAATAGTGGCCACAAATGCCCTTCTATGAGCTTATTCACTAACTATCATTTGATAAGCTTCTTCTTATTCTGCCTTTTTTTCTCTTTCTTTACTATTTTTTCCTCTTCTTTCACTTGAATTTGCCCCTAGCTAGGGATATATAAGACATGATTCCTGTCTATAACGAGTTATAGTCTGGTTCCATAGACAGACAAGTGCATATAAATATATGCAAAAATATGCAAAAGTGTATATAAATATCTTTCAATAATCATATTTAATAATATTATAGTCAATAATTACTATCAATAATTTAACAAAGAGTGTTAAATACTCTTACATGGTATTTACATGGCAGTAAGTACAGGAGCAACAACTTCCTCTGGAGCTGACAGGTAATCAAAGGGGCAGGTGGGCTAGAGAGTAAGAGGACATTCTAGCTAGAGGGAATAAGGTGTGCAAATATGGAGAGATGTGGGAGAGCACCACACAAAGAGCTGAAAGCATGGAGTGTACATTGGAGAGTAGTGGGAGATCAGGCTAGAGGAGCTATTATCAACCAGGGATGAATTTGCCCCTCAGGGACAATAGGCAATATCTGGAAACATTTTTGGTTGTCACAATGGGGTGTTTAATGCTCCTGATAGCTAATGAGTAGTGGACAGGGATACTGGTAAACATCCTACAATGCATATGCATCCTACAATGGAACAAATAATTATTTGGTCCAAAATGTCAATGAAATGCCAAGATTGAGAAAAGAGAGAGGTGTCATGAGCCTCCCACATGCTTCTCCAAGTTTTTTGGAATAGAGAATCTGAAAAAAATTATTTAAAAACTAAACTTTTTAATGTCAGTGCTCCTCTTAGTGTTTGCTTGGCAGAGAGGCTCTTACTTAAAGAGACAAGTCAGCAAGTAATTCAGTTATCTCACTATATTGATTCTAGGGTCTATCTGGGAATCTTTGGAATCTACAAGGATCCTGCCATAGATTTGTTATTTATTTGAGTAAGAATCCATGATGAATACAATATCTGTAGTGGATCAAATCGGTGATCTGTTTCCCCTGAATTCAGTGTATAGTTGAATTGTTTTTTTGTTATTGTTTCTTTTTTTGAATTCTCAACCAATACTGCTGTTCTATGGTGACACAGAATAAAGCTATCCAGCTCAGTAGATCCTTTAGATTTTATCCCTCAATCTTTCATAGCATTGCATGTTTAAATTCTTTCTTCCTCTATGAAAAAATAAAAATAAAAAGCCTTCTTTCCAGGAATAAAAATAACAACAAAACCTGTATCAACTTAAGCCTGAGAGAGGAGGATACCCAAGACTTTGTAAATACATCTTAGAGCCACATAATAATCACAACCACTGCTCCCTACCCTCAAGGAAAACTACTGTTTCCCTTATAAGGCTTTTTGTCCAGGTATGGTTATGATGCATGTTGAATGAGCAAATGAGTGTATTAATTAAATAAAAGCAAATACAAAGACTATTCTAATTACCACAGTTAAACCAGTCCATCCTCAAGTGGTTTGGTCAATAATTAAAAGTATTCCATAGTTCTTTTGGCTACAAGGGTCTAAGTTATATTATTACATTCATGCATTATCATATCACATATAACATACATATTATATTTGATTTTATAATTTTATAATCACAGAGATGAAAAAGCAAAGATCATGGAAAACTTTTCCATTAGTAGGATTAACACTGAAATTCTGGGACATTTTAAGTTATCTGAAGTAATTCAGTGGGGTCATTTTTAATTTGTAAATATGTCCTCCTTCTGCCTTAGGTTTAATTTCTTTTTTCATATTGAAACTCAGAATAAAATAAGAAGAAACATGCAATTACATCTCATGTGCAGTTTTCCATTGTTATTTTCCTTTTAATGTGTAAAGAAAATCCTGTTTCTCCTAATCTTCTAACAAAATTGGTTAAATTTACCCCCAATTGTTGTTTGTGGTTTGCCGATGAGTTTTGCTAATGAATTAACTAGTGCAACCGACCACTTGCAGAGCTAGTCTCAGTATAATGAAGTAATTATTTAGTACTAAACCAGGACAGCATCTTTCTTTTTCTGTGACAAGAATAATTCTTTATTCTCCCATTAGCCAGGTACCCTGGTCCCTGTAAACTAGGTATTGACCCACTCATTTAAGAAGCTTCACTCTAAATGCTTCTTCCCTTATTTAACTCAAGCAAGCTCCTATAATTTCTCTTCACCATACGGGGTTAGCATGTAAAGAGTTCATTGTTCATTTATTGTGAGTAAAGCAAGGCGTCAGGGAGCTATTCTTAGATAGATGCTCAGACTCCTGAGCCCTGCTTACTTGTCCCTGGTTATAATGGATACAAAACCGTATGGGGCTTAGAGAGCATCATGTAAGCTCCATAGGAAATCTGAGGCAATGAATCATGGAGCCAGACCCCTACTGAGGACTGTGTGTCTGAACAGACTACAAATAGACAGAAAAGCAGCTTAAGCAAGTGGCTTTCATATGACAGGAATGCATATATTAGACATAAGAGGAGACTATTTGGATAAAGATGTTTATACATAAAGGACAATAATAATTCTTCTAGCCAGACTCAGAGAGCAAACTGTTAGTGAAGAACAATGCCCCTTGGGCCCACACTGATGTCTTTCAGGTGTATCTTCTGCCACCATTTAATATCCTTTTTTTAAAAAGTGTCACACGATATTGGATCACCTTGGCCATGATGTATTGTGTCAGGGCACATGCAATGCAACATAGTGAGATGTGACTGGCAAAGCCTGAAGTAAAGATTAGATGTCACAAATTAAAGAAAAAGCCACTCTCATCGTTTGTGACTGAACCTCTCTTTGAAACTGGGGAAAAATTAAAAGGGTTTCAAATGACACAGGAAAGGAAGTTGTATATAGAAGATTTGGGAGGTAATGTTTTTTTCTTTCACATTTTTGTTAAATAGCAAGTGCTACATGTCTTATCTGACTGCTATCGGTAGAAATGTAATTGTGCCGTTTAAAAAAAGTAAGCAATAAACACCCCCACCTTGGGGAAACGTTGTTAACATTTTTATTAAATTTTATGTTTGAATAATGATACTTTAATATATCTTTTTCTTGACTGCAATTCCCAGAGACCTTTTAAGAGTAACTTGGCTTGACAGCCCAGGAGTTTTGAGATAAAGAAAAGACAAATTAGGCCGAAGCCTATAGCAGGAAACAAGATTATATTGGAAAGTTTATGGTATGAAGAGAGAGGGAATGGAAGCTATTGGTTTCTTCCAGGGCTGTTGATGATATGTATGGTAAATGGGAGCAATCATATACACATATACATAAAAATGCTTATATTTGCCCCCATACATGCTCCCTTGACTTTGTAAGCTCACCATACAGATACAAACATGAGTGAAAAGAATAAATTTCTTTCAGATGTCAACTAAGAAATAAACTGAGCTGCAAGGCGAAAAAAGCGTTTATTTGGGGTCATAGAATTGCAATTTGGGGTGCACAGATTCAGGTAGCAACCGAAATTGTGTGCCATCTTGGTACTTTTAAGCAAGGGTTTTTAAAGAAAAAGAAAAGATTACATAAATTGTTTGTGATTGGTAGATATTTGGGGTGCTCCGGATGTCCTTCGGGTTAGTTTAGAGAGTTCCTTGTCTTATGGTTTATTTCTGTTGCCTGGATGTCCCTGGGATTTTGAGGAACCTTGTTGCTTGAGGTTTTGCATGCTTTGGCAGTGTGTGATATCTGGCTGAGATCTGCATAAAAGTCACCTCCAGAATGACCTCCAGACTCCATTTTAAATCTTTAGCCATAGTAACTCTATTTTGTTTTACTTCTTTTCACACAGAATAACAACTATGACTCAAGCTGGGAATTTGCCCAATGAAGTAAACACTCAATTAAGCATATTACCAAGGAAGAGAATGAGCTATTCAAAAATGGATAGAATTACAGCAAATTACAGTGGTAGTATTTTGAATCTTTTGATAGTGTTGTTATCATGTGGCTTTGATAAGCATGTGGCATTACTGGGCAGTCTAAATAAAATAACTATTAAATATTAGCTAGGCAGCACCTCATCAGAGTCTCAAGTTACAAACTAAAAAAATCCATGGTTCTGAAACCAAAACTCCTTCCCTGAAGACTTTAAAAAGAATTTAAAGCTTCAAAAATAATTTGCCTGTCTTTGAGTATGCTAATTGTAACTACTGAAGGTCTTAAGGCAAGGATGAAGGATAGCTTTGATTAGGTTTGTTAGTGCAATGCCATTCTCTGTGCCACAAAGACTTCTGCAAAATATATGTTCAATAAATACGTTTGAAGATAATTCAAATCAAGTTATGCAAGATGTTAGCTAACCTGTTGTTGATGTGATGATTAAAAAAAAAGAATGTAAGAAATTAAGACTTAGAAGTTCTCAGATAAATAGTGCAAGCTGAATACCACATTTTCCACTGTTTTTGATATTTTGATACCATTTAATATGTAGACATTTTAAATTTAGATAAGATCAAATGTGTCATTTTCCCCCTTACTGACATATTTTTTGCCTTATTCAAAAGTAAGATCTTTTTCTGTATTTTCTATTTTTTAAAAAAATTATGCTCTTCACATTTAGGTTTCAAATCCAGTTTGAATTAATGTTTGCAAATGATATGAGGTAGAGATATAATTAATGTTTAACCAATTGTCCTAATTATTTTAAAAATTGTTAATTCCCTTGTAACATATAATACCGCTTCTGGAATATAGCAAGTTGCCATTACATGTAGAGGCCTAGTTTTAGGTATTCAATTGTGTTCCAAAAATATTTCTCTATACCAATATACAATATTTGATTATTACAGCTTTATGGTAAGCCTAAAAGCTTGATATGGGAAGTCCTCTCACATTTTACTTCCTTAAAATTTTCTTAGCTAATGTTGACATTTGCATTTCCATATAAATTTTAGGATAAGTAAGTGTCAAATTCCATGAAAAATCCTCTTTTAAATGTTAAATTAGTATTTAATTTATATGTTAATTTGAGAAAACTAAATGCTTTAACATTATTGAGTCTACATTCATGAACACAGAATTGCTTCATTTGCTTGGTCTTCATTATGTCTTTTAATATAGTTTTATTATTTTACACATAAAGATTGAGCATCTTTTGTGAAATTTGTTACTAGGTTCATTCCAGTTTTTTTGGCTCTTTTAAATGACAACTTTTGGTATTACATTTTCTAATTCATTTTTGCACTATTGAACTCGTGTCCAGAATATGTGCTTAATGCTATTTATTCTAATAGTTTGTCTATAAAATATCTTGGGTTTCCTATACAATCATATTGTCCCTGAAAATGAGATTTTGAGTTCTTCTTTTTCCATCCTTCTATATTTAATTTCTTTCTCTTATTTCTTTGTGTTGGTTAGACCTTCCAGGATACAGTGGATTAGAAGTGATAATAATGTTACTGAACAAACACAGGATTTTCTGCTCAATGTGCTCCAATAACTATTTCCTTAGACACTGGGGTTTCAAAAAGATAAAGGGTTTATTGCTAAGTGGCAAGTTAAGGTGATCAGATGGCCTATCACCCTAACACCTGTCTTCCTGAAGTGTAGTAATTCTGAAAGTTTTATAGTATCCAAAGACAGGCAGGGTTATGCTAATGAGTAAATGAGATGGGTTAGTTCTAGGCTGACTCAGGTTCCTTCATTAATAACACATTAGGGGAGTGGTTGAGCACCCGCCTCCCACATAGGAGGTCCTGGGTTTGGTTCCTGATGCAGCCTAACAAAACAAAACAAAACAAAAAAAACAAACAACAAGCAAAAAACAAATGAAAAAACCAACTCAGGGAAGTCAATGTGGTTCAGTGGTTGAGTGCTGGCTTCCCAAATACGAGGTCCCTGGTTTATGCCCCAATAAGTCAAAAAAACAACAACAACAACAACAACCACTTTAGGGGGCTATCTAGTGATCATGAGACTTCTTCAAAACAGTATAAAGGGAGGGAGTACAAACAGGGACCAGTCACAAGGTTTTTACAATCACAACATAAATGTTGTATAGTTTTACAGTCATTACCAGAGATCAAGGCATCTGGATTCAGCAAATTTCAGTAATTTTAGGTATTTACTTTTGGCAATTCTGCAATTTACTAGAAAGTAAAAAGACATCTATATAATGGCTCAGTGATCATAATCATTTGTTAATTAATTCTTCTCTGTCAGTTACACCTGTAAGTGTTAGTGGACCACTTTGGGTTCAGGACTTCTATGGTTCTTGGCTATGTGGCATAGAAGAATTTAAGGGCAAGCCATAGGGTAGGCAAGGGAGGAAAGAGTTTATTAAGAAACAAGAAGAGAGATAAGTACACAATCTGAGACATGGATTGCAGGCTTACTTCAGGGTGAGCTGTGCATGGAGGGCCCCAGGTTAGGCCTTTTAAGACCTTTCTTCCTCCCCTTTCCTAATTTTGGGGAGGGGCCCAACTGTTTGTTGTTCTAATTGGTTGCCTTATGATCCCTACCTGTTAGCTCTCAGGGGGCCAAGGATGAGGCCTTTTGTTTGGTATTATCCAGGGCTTCCTTTTGACCTGGAAAGAGTTCCAGATGGGACCTCATGGCCCAGGTCTCAGTGGGGTCTTTCTGGCTTTGTTTTCAATAGCAGAGGGTTTCTGGTGGGGTCTCATGGCCATGTTCTCTGCCGGGTCCCAGCCATGACAGGACATCTTCCCTTTTCCTTATACTAACCTGCCTCAAAATACACTTGTCTTGGTCCTTACTTTTAAGATAAAAAGCTTCTAATGTTTCACCATTAAGTAAGGTATTTGCTATAGTTATAATAAATACAACTTTGCTAGGTTAAAGAACTTTCTTTTTATTTTTATAAGAGTTTTATTTTAACATTGTGTGTTGAATTTTTCTTTCTTGGTGTATTTATGTTTCTTTCTTCTTTAATTTGTCACTGTGAGAAATTATATTAATATAGATTGTCTACTTTTAAACCATCCTTGCCTTTCTTGGGTACACCCAATTTGATGGCAGTCTGCAATTTCCTTTTTCTCTAATAGCTTTGCCTAGTATTGGTAGTAAGGTTAGCCTTTTAAAATAAGTTGGGAAATTTTTCCTCTTTTTCTATTTTTTGGAATACTTTATATAAAATTGAGGTTATCTGCATTTAAAGCTTTGGTAGAAGTATTTTAAAGTGCCTATGTCTGTTATTTGTGGATATATGGAAAGTATATATTTTAAAATATTGATTAAATTCACTTAATAGTTATGGATCTATTTATATCTTTTATTTACAAGTCAGTTTTTATGAGTTATATTCTTTTGGGAAATTGTTTACGCAACTTTCCAAATTTATAAGCATAAAGTTTTCATTGCATTTTATTATAGTTTTTTTAAAAATTCTATCTATAGTTAAGTTTTCTTCTTCATTCCTAATGTTATTTTTCCTTTCTTTACCTCCTACTGTATTAGTGGTTTCATAGAAACATAAGAATTTAGCATATTTTAATGCTTTTTTCCCATAGAAACCATTTTAATTTTGGTTTTCCTTTCTCTATTTTTTTTTTTTTTTTTTTTGGTTTTCCTACTTCAGTCATTTCTACTCTTATCTTTATTATTTCTTTAATTATACTTTCTTGGTTTAAATTAATTTTTTCAATTTTTTGAATGGTACTAAAACTCACTGATTGTCTTTTTAACAAACATTGAAAGCAAAAAATGTCCCTCTAAATATCACTTTAGTGGCATCAGACAAGTTTTAATATTTAATTTTTAAATTTTTGTTCAAGTTTAAAATAGGTGAAAATGTATTGTGATTTTTTTCGTTGACCCATGAGTTATTTAAATGTGTTTGAATCTCCATGGCATTGTTTTGGTGATACTTATTGATTTTAACAATGATGCCATGACTTTGTTGATTTTTTGTTATTGATTTCAATGATGGTGCAATGATTCAATTGCAATTTAGTTTTAAAACACAGTCTTTAGCATACTGATTGTTTGCTATCAGTGAGATTTGCTTTGAAGTCTCTTGTGTCAATTTCTTTAAGTGTTATATTATGGTTGAGAATAATGCCCAGAGTTATATATAAACCTATTAGAAGGAGCTTGATAATTAGGCTGTTCAGATGTTCCATACACTTACTAATATATCTTCTTTCCATTTTCTTCTATTAATTATTGAGAGTTCAGTTAACCTCAGAGAAAAGGATTATAGATTATTCAATCACATCTTATAGTTCTATCAGTTTGTTTCCTAATGTATTTTGAGGTTCTCTTATTAGGTAGTGAAAAGTTTGGAATTTTCATATTTCCTTGGTGAATTGTTGCTTTTTCATCATGTTTTCAACCTTTTTATCACTAATAATGCATTCAACTCTATTTGATATTAGTAGAGCTACTGCAGCTTTATTTTCACTAGTATTTTCCTGTTGTATTTTTTTCCCATTTCCTTATTCTTAACGTTTTTATACCTATATGTTGTGGGTGTGCCTTATACAAAAAAAAAAATCTTAAAATTTTCTCATTTTTAACTGGTAAGTTTAGTTTACTTACATTTATTTGTTTACTGACAAATTTCAGCAGGTCTATCATATTATATTTTGCTTTCTATTTATTATATCCTTTTAGGGGGCAGGGTTTTTTTTCCATATCCATTCCCAGATTTTAGCTTATCTACATTTATGCTTTCACATCTCCCTCCTCTACTCATTTAGTAGTTACACTTTTTAACTATACTTTTAGTGTCCATTTTTCAAAATTTTATTTATTTTATTTTATTTTTTATTTTTTGGAGGTACCAGGAATTGAATCCAGGACCTCATACATGAGAAGCAGGCACTCAACCACTTGAGCTACATCAAATTTTAATATACCTTCAAGAGAACAATTCTTAATTTATTCATTATCTTTATCTACTCTCAAACAATGCAAAGGTCTTGATGCATTACCTCAGAACCCTTTCAGTAGCCACAATGAACAGTTATTATACTTACACATTTTATAGAATGAATAATATTTTTTATTATTTTATCTGTATTTTACCAGTTTACTAGCTTACCACTGTTTCTTTTGTCTCACTCCTTCCTTTCCAGTTTTTTCTTCCTGTTTCTTGCAACTTGCTCCTTCCTTTTCAGTTTTTCTTCCTGAAGTACTTCCCTTAAAATTTCTTTCTGTGCAGATCTATGAGTAAGAAATGTCTAAAATCTTTGTCAAGAAATGCATTATGCTACACGAACTCATAGAATTTACCCAGGTAAAGTTTACATAATCAGTTACATAAAAATTATTATTCCAACATTTTTAACTATTACTATTGTTTTTCATTTGGTTTATTGCAGTTTTATTATGATTTATCTGTATCTATATGTATTTATTCACTCATTAATTTATTCAACATTTAATTATACTCAGGACTTGTTCACAGTTGTATTTTATTAAGTCTGGAAAATTCTTAGCTACTACATGATGTGATAGGCTGAGTAATGTACCCAAAAGGATCCACATCCAAATCCCCAAACCAATGAATTTTACCTTATATGGCAAAAGGGACTTCCTCAGATTTTTCTCCATTTCTCTGTTGTCTCTTTATCAGTAGTCTTAAATGTTCTTAAACCCTTCCATTGGAGTTTTAATTCAGTTACTACATTTAACTTTTCTAGATGTCCTATTTGGATCTTTTTTTTTTTTTTTTGCTTCTCTTTTTTGCTTTTACCTAACATCTTTATGTATTTCAATTTTTTATAACCTTACCTATTATATTTGGTAAGTTTTAGGTGCTTTTGTTATAATTTCTGCTAGGTCTAAATCTGAAGTTCAGAGAAGTTTAATACTTATTATGCCTGCTGACTTGTCTTTATAGTGGATTGTTTTCTTATTTGCTTATGATGTTTAATTTTGAGATTATATTCAGCTGGGTTTTATTTGTGTAAATCCTGTGAGGCCTAGTTGGAATGCATGTCCCTCTAGAGTGAATCTGTGTAGTGCCATGGAGGTGCCACCAGTCTGAAAACAACTTTGGATATTGTTTTTCACAGTTTTAAGATTCCTAGACCTTCTGCAATAGTCTACATTTAAATTCCAAACATTAAAGAAAATACAGATCCATAGATAAAAATCTCAGAGAAGGCTTTTTCTTTCTATCCAGGGCCAAGCCAAAATGGGCAAGTTGCCAGTTTCCTTACACATGCCCTGTGTTGTTAACAGATTCCTGCTTCCCACCCATTTTTCCCATTTTTTTCCATTTAAATATTCTTCCAATGCCCTAGCTCTTTGGGTGGGTTTCCATTTCCATATTTCACCTTGAATGGGTCCATAACCTGGTTTCCTATTCCCACATAGATGTTAAATGCAAGAATCTGTAGATAACCCAATAGAAAAACTTTCTTAATGCAGCTGTGGCATGAGTTTGTGCTCTCAGCTCTGGTTTTGCTTTCTTCATTTCTTTTCCCTAGAGATGTCCCCAGGTCTCTTAAGAATTTAGCATGTACCAGGATGATAGTTTATTATGTATTTATGGATTGTTTTTAGTACCAAAGAATTTCATGCTATCTTCACAAAATTCCTGGAATTGAAAGTCCAGCATAGATTTTTAAGGTGATACTCTAAACCAAGTCCCTCTTGAGACAAAGCTTCTTTTCTCTTGCCTACATTGGAAATATTCAAGTAGAAGTGGTATGTGCCCTTGATGTAGAGGCATGAAAAATTTCAGCTTTTGTGAGGGAAGTTGGAATGATCTAAACCTGAAGTCTGATTTTTCATACTCAACCACTAATCTTGAAACTTCAGTTTGCTTTTATGAATATTCTTGATTTAATATAATTTAAGACTAATTTTTTAAATGAAGAAGATGGCTATTAACTATGGTTTTCTTCTTATAGTGTTATCAATATCCTAACAAGCTTAAGACTCTTATTTTAGAAATAAAAATCTGAAGCATAGAGCTAGTAGCTCATGGGATTGAATATAAAATAGTATGATTGAAATATGATACGTGATAGAAACTGATAGAGTCTCTGAGTTACATAAACTTATTTTTACCTCTGTTATTTTTGCTCCCATTTCCTAATTATAGGCTTGGGGTGTTGATTACAATCTATGTTGTTACTAAAGGGAAAATGATAATCATATAATTTGCTACAGCTTATTGAGGGATTAGTGTGGCCAGATATTGTGACAGATATTCCATATGTATTATCTAATTCAATTCTTAGAATAACCCCACAAGATTAATATAATTTCACTTATTTTTAGATGAGAAAACCAAGACTTTATAATGGGTCCAAGTTCACACTGTAGGAAGTAAGTAGATTCAGGATTTGAATACAAGTCTCTCTGACTTTAAGACATATGAAGTGAATAGTCTACAGAGAAAAGACAAAAATAAATAAACAAATAAAGAAAGAAAGAATAGCAATTTTTGTAAGTATACAACAGTGTGTAGTAAAGAATTTAGCTTTTCTCCATAGGCAGTCTGGCCTTTGTTCTTGGCTTCTGATAAGCCCTTGGAATGTTATATCTGAAAGGAATGCCTCTTGTGACCTGGGGCCTGGGGTCATGCAGATAGTCTAACTTGTGATTTAGGATGGCGGCTGGCTATATCAGATAGCTTTTAGGGAGGAGACTGACCACATCAGAAAGACCAGCAATGTGATTTAGGGTGGGGGCTTTGGATAGACCTGGAGACTATCAACCACATGGGCAATCAACCAATCTATCATGCCTATATGATGAAGCCCCAATAAAACTCTGGACACTGGGGCTTGAGTGAGCTTCCCTGATTGGCAATACTCCATGTGTATTTTCACATATTAGTATCAGGAAAGGAACATGTCCTGACTCCAAGGGGAGAGGACAACAGAAGTTCCACATTTGGTTCTTCCACAAATTCTGCCCTATGCGCTCTACCTTGACTGATTTTAATCTGTGTTCTTTCTTTTAAATACTTTAACAATGACCATAATAGTTTTCAGTGAGTTCTATAAGTCTTTCTAGAAAATTATCAACCCCCTAAACCCGCAGTTAGTGCCAGAAGTGAAAGTGGTCTGTGTAGAGCCTGGTCTCTCTAACTGTACAGTTGACAAACTCCAAGTAAATTGAAAGTTATGAAAAACTTTGGGATCATGGGAAATTGAGAAGAGGGAAATGTCTGGGCAAGTCCGAAAAGTCTAAGAGTTTACCTAAAGTTAAAGAAAGAACGTTATTCCAGGAGAAATAAATAGCATATGCAAAGGCAAGGAGGAAGCAAATATCATATTTCATTCAATTAAATATACTGTATTAAAATGCCACCCAAAACAAACTGAACAAAAAACAAAGTTACCAATTAAACTATGACATGTCTTTCATTGTATGACACACCCTTATATTAGAGATTCAGAAAGTATCTAAGAAAATTAAATTAGCTAGAATATTTAGGAACTGGTGCTAAACTAAGTGTGGTCAACATATTAGATAATTCAAGTCCAGGAGTTAAGGGGAAAATATTGATGCAAGGGGTGGCAAGAAATGACTTGGAGAAATAATTTAGATGTAGACTGAAATTTGATGAAAAATGTTAATTTATCCCCTATTTGCCAGTCCTTCTGATAAAAGCCTTCCATAAAGTATGTCTTTTAATGGTCAGAATGACAGTGAAAGTACATTATTTGTTTGGAAAAACTGAGGTTTAAATAAGCCATGAAGTTTCCCAAACTCACAGGTCTATTGTTGGGAGGCTAAGAACTTCAAGCAGGTTTTTCTGATTCTAAAATCACACACATTAAAGAGTTTAGACTTTACCTTGTAGCAGAGACCTTTAAAAGAGGGGAGTAGTATGACAGTATTTCTCTTTAGAAATATAACTAGCAGAACTGGGAAAAGACCAGTGACAAAGAGACCAGTGGGCTTTTGTAATTATCTGAACTGATGATTTGTGATAATCAGCGAAGGAAAGATGGCAGTTTTGATGTGACTCTAAGGTTTCTTCATTAGAAATTTAGTATTATCAGGATCACAAAACATTTGGAGAGAAAGCAAAGTATGAGTTAAAATTCAAGCTTATTTTAAGCTTCATGTGCTTGCTAGATATCCTGATTGAGCTTTCCTATATATCTGGCAAGGCTGATGAATGCATATTCAGATGTTATCAGATATATACATGTTGTGGACACCAAAGTGAGTGGAATCACCCAAAGAAAACATACAAAGGTAGAGAAAATTATTTAAGGCTGGATCCCTGAAGAACCCCAACATTTAAGGAGCAACCAGATGAAACAACTAAACTATAATTAGAGATGTAGGAAGAGGGTTGTCCTACTGGTCAGAAAGAGAGATTCCATGATAAAAGAGATGTTAATAATAACAGGGCTGTAGAGAAAGGGCATAGAGCAAGAATTAGAATTAGGTCATTAAAACTGGCAATAGTCACTGGTAAGTGATCCTAACAAAATCAGTTAATTGATGGAGACCAAAACGACACTGCAATGCAATGGGTTAAAGAGGGAGCACTAATGTGCTTTTGTTGTGTCATAAACAACAAGCATTTTCTTAGCTCACAATTCAGTGGGATGGTAATTTAGGCCAGGGTCAGCTGGGTAATTTTTCAGGACTCAGCTGGGCTTACTCATGCTTTTTTTTTTTCAGTTGCAAGTCAGCTTGTTGTGGTTATCTGGCTGACAGCTTGGATGAGGAAGGCAACTGAGCTATGTGTCTTGCATCATCCAGTGGGCTAGCCCAGGCTTGCTCACATGGCAGCTCTACAGGGATCCAAGAGAGTAAGCAGAAGCATGCAAGGACTCTTGAGTTCTCAGCATGGAACTGGCACACTATCACTACTGCCCCATTCTATTAGCCAAAGCAAATCACAAGAGCAGCCAGATTCAGGGGGTGGGGAAATGGACTTCACCTCTTGATGGGAAGAATGGCAAACTCAAATTGCAAAAAGTTACGGGAATGAGTAAAGAATTGTGGCCAAAGAGAGAGAGATGAGGAGGTGAAAATAGGCAGGATTGCATTGCCCATTGTTGTCAATGGAAAAATGATGATAAAATAATGCAGAACTGTGATGTGAAAGGCGGTTTATGGCAGGTCTTTTATTCCCATAAGCAGCAGAATAACATTTGCCTTTAAGGCTCTTGTGTCTCTTACTTCTTCTGTGCTCATGCCCAATTTTAGCACCTATCTTACTTTTAATTACACGTCATTGCAAACACTATCTACTAAGTTTGGAAGTGCCTGAATATGAATATTGATTAGAAGACATATATCAGAACTAGGCATTATATATGATCTTGGTAGGACTCATTTCTGTCAAATTCATTTTCCAATTAATCACTGGGATAATCTTTCTAAACTGCACTTCCTACCATGTTAGTTCAGGTCCTTAGAGAAACAAATGCCAAAATATAATTATCAATACAAGAGAATTATTGGGGAAACCCTCAGCCTAGGATCTTCTGTATATAATTTAATAAACAATAACAGGCACATAAATGGTATTTTACCAGCTTTGAGCAACATTACCATTTGATGAGTGTAGACATGTAAACCTAGCCGATTTGCACCAAAATCATCCCCTACTACAATCATGAATTTTCAAGAACACTATACTGTGAATTGGTCATTGAGCCAACTTAACAACTTAGGACAACAAGGACACAGTTCTTTCCTCATGCCCCTAATTAGTATTCAAATATAGGCTTTATTTATGGTATCATTATAAAGCAACATTTTCTTGTAGGAAAACCTAATTTAATGATATCTACTGATAAGTAGGGAGTCTGTAACATAAAGTGAATGAAACCTCTTACACGAGCCAATACCATATCTCTAATAATAATAATAACAAAACATAAACATTTATAAGTGCCTATAAATGCAAGTGATGTACTTTGCTTCAGAACTCATCAAGCAGAAAGAAGAGGTGGTCCCAGCATGCTGTAAGATGATCGTTAATTTTTAATAGTGTTAATGTTTATTAGTGACAGATGATTGGCTTTAAGTGTCTTATGAATAATAAATAAATGAGGTGCATTTCTTATGTCGGTCACAAATTTGTATTCAAGGCCAAAGGAGTTGCCCATTGTTTGGCTTTGGAGACCTTGCATGCACAGGCAATAGCAGAATATACCTCCGGGAATTGGGGCCAATTCTGCCCATTTCAGTACTAAAAACAGTGGGGGGATTCTTGGCACCTTCTCAAGACCCTGAGAGTCTACTGAAGTTCCCAAGATATAGGGAAGTTCATTTCAGATGTGTTAGCAAATAGAAAACTGCTGGAAAATGTTTCTCTTGTTCTCTGCTCCTATTGAATTCATAACACTTAAACACCTGTGTCCATCAAATAGAACACACAGGATCACAGCTAGAGCTGTTCTTGACTTTGCAATTTCATTGACTGACAGTTTAATATCTATTTATTTTCACATCTGACACCAGTAAAGACAGGCTGGCATCATGAATGTCAAGACATTATGCTGACAACTGTATTTTTTTTTCATCGTTTGGGAGTGGGGGTGGGGGGTGGAGGACGGTTCAACATTCCCAAGTAAAATGTTCTTTTCAAGCACTACTGCTCCAATAAAGACCAAATTATAGTTCAGATATAATTGGCAGTGACTATTGATAGGTTACCTGTACATGTTTATATAGGAGCGGGTACATTCAATTTGAGATTTACAAGTAAACTAACTGTTACTGTTATACACTGGAATGAAATGTGTAATTATACTATTTAAATAGCTGAAACAGCTGCCATTACTGTGGACTGTGTAAACAGTGTTTTCCATACTAAAATTGAATGTTTAGAATATGGTCCGTTATTTTCAGCAGCTCTTGTTTAGTCTCTAAAATACAAACAAGAGGTCTAGCTCCATCCCAGTTCCCTAATATCAGAGCAACACTCCAGATTAGGAGCGTTCACAAAATGAAAGTGAAATGGATTTGTAAAACCTTAAGCAACACCACAGCGTGGTTCAAAATTAGCCACAAAGACAGAGAACATAAAATGTACATTAGGCACCCCTGCAAAATGTATTTAGTTTCCATATGCTGAAACAGATAGGGAAAAAGTCCTTTGTCTCTCTTTTATGCCTGTTATCTAAGCAGAAAATAATTCAATTTTACTGTAGCTCTCCATATAGTTGGGGAAATATTATGATGCTGAGATCACTGAACTTTTCAGTCTGCTATCTTGAGAATGTCTCGCTGCTAGAGGTAAGGTCTGATAACTCAGAATCAGTTTCACTGTAACAGTTAAGGAGCTGCTTTATAATCAGGCAGTATTGAATGGACTGAGTTTATCGCCTTTATAGTTTACGATTGAAGTATACTATTACATCTTGCAACTCTCCTCCCCAATGTCATTTTGCCAAGAACTCTAAGAATGAAATATGCTCTCTAAACTTAAATTTTGTTCAGAGTGCATTCATTTACAGAAATTAGGCCTGGGATTGATTGTGGATTTCCACAAAATCACATTAATTTCGGTTCTTGGCAATTACAGTATAATTAGTGTTATTGATGTAGCAGCTTCATAAATAAATGTTGTATAGCCATATAGTTTCTCTTTGTTTTGCTTTGTTTTTGTTTTTTTGTTTATTTGTTTGCTTACTTGTTTGTTTTGGCTTCATTTATGGCTGAAATTAGACCTGGTTGTCTTAGCTCTTTCTGTGGAGGAATCATGTGAGAAGTCAGGAGCAGAGATGGTGAATCAGGTCTCCCTCCAGTTTACTGAGTCCATCTCAGTGTCACATTCCCATGAGCTCAATCCTAATTCTTCCCATCCTGATGGCTCCATTTCCCACATCCCCCACCCAGAATTTCCGTTTCATTGCTATCCCCCTTCTTCACTGGGCCCTGCACAATTAGTACCTCAGATGCAATGTTCTTAGTTCTCTTCTCCAATATCCCTAGTAGATTCCTACACACACTTTTGTTCCACACCACCACTTCATATTTTACACATCTGTCTTGATTTACAAAGTACAGATTTGGATTTGGAAATCAGTAGCCCTGGGTTTGAATCCAGACCCTGCCACTAAATTATGCATCCTTGAGGAAATGCTCATTTCTAAATGAGGGTGAATGATACTAATTATTCATTCAACAAATGTTTTATTGAGCATTTATTATGTGTTAGACACTATGTTAGGTACTAAAGATACAGCAAGGAAAACAAAATTGGTCAAGGCCCCTTCCTCATGAATATTACATTCTAAAATGATCTAACCTTGTATTAAATAGAAAATATATGTGAACATTTACTATAAACTACATAACATTTAGAAAGCCTAGCTTTCTAAAGTTGGTGTAAATGGGGTAAAGGAAATAGAAGATATTTGCAAGACAAGAATCAAGAGGAGGTCATTGAGAAGGGTGAGAAAAGAGGAAAATGGAGGCAACATAGAGAAAATTAGAGATGACCAATGACAAGTATTAAGTGCACACTCACAGAGTATAATGGTTTTTAAGGAGACAGGGTGAAAACAGAAAGCTGTAGTGCTAGATCTTCAGGACACCTTCCTTTGTTGCCTTCTCTGCCTCTAAAGCGGTTTATGCCATTGAGTTTGGCCTTCCACTAAGACCCTTCAAAATGCCCACCTCAGAGGAGACCCAGTCTCACTTTTAAATGTCAAAATTGATGATACCATGTTGCATTATCTCTTTCTTGAAAAATCGAAAGAAATTTAATCCAACCAATGCTAAATCTTTAGATTTTTCTTGAAGGTATGTTTTCACCAATATTACTTTTGATTAAGAAAACAACCCCAAACACTTAATTTCTGTAGTCACTAACTACAGTTCAAATTACCTTCAGGTATTAGCACTAAATATATACTTAATATTTTTCTTATTGTCTGAGAATCTATAAAAGCTTTAGGGTCAGTGGAGGTAATTTCATATTTCCACCAAGATTTGCTACTTGATTTTATGAATAAAAAGGAAAAAACAGAATGGGCTATCATATTTGTGATATGCAATAAGAAAAACTTAATCCTCTCCTGACTCCATCTCACACCACCACCCCCACTAAAAAACAAGCTGACAAACTATTTAAATTATTAACACAAAGAGAAATTATATTCCAGAAATAAGAATATTGAAATAGAGAAAGCTTATTTTCATATTTTAAACTCTGAGGGGAAATCCTTATCTTTACTGGGTGGGAGAGAAGAGTCACATATTTTATGTGGGGGATATCAAGTGATAAAAACTTATCCCACCACAGTTGTCCACTTTCACAATAAACAGAGACTGTTCCTGCCCCATCTTGAGGCAGATCCTGCCATTTCAAAACATTAGGCCACATTTTGGTTCCTAAAGACTCTGCCACCCAGCCATCCTGATGTTAAGTTGAGAATGTTCTCAGTAGAAAGGTGAGGACAAATAAGACCATCACATGATCATAATATCACTGTTCCTATCCCCATAAAATGAGAATCGAGTTTTAAGAGCTAATGCAGTTTTCCATTACATTATCACCCTTAAAAACGATGATATTTTACTGAAGAGATAGAGAAACAAACAGAATGGAAAATGAGATAAAGCCATACAGCTGGTGCTCTCTTTGGGCACTAGAAATACTGTAAGGCAAGATTTAGTAACTTTCAGCAACTTAAAAGGGCTACTTCTTTGGATGTGAGATTGTAGGGTTTCTTGCGTGCCTCTGCCAAAGCCAATGTTCAACAAGAGCATAATAAAAGACAAGACTCAAAGAGCGACATATTCTTTACATAGCAGAAGCAAAATCAAAAGTCCATCTTAGAATGTGCTCTATGTGAAAAACCTATATTGACTTTCTAATCAATAATTCAGTACAAATGTGCTGAAGGCATTCTTTATTTTTAATATATTTTTATTAGAGACATTGTGAACTTTCAAAACAATCATGCACATGTGTGGAATTCCCATATGATACCCTTCCCCCAACCCACTACATTGTTGTGGAACAGTTGTTACAGATTATGAGATTATAACATCAGACTATTACCAACTATGGTCTATAGCATACATTTGGTATATTTTTTTCCATACCCCTGTTATTAACTTTGGCACTGATGCAAGAATATTACAGTATTGCTGTTAATGATGCTCCATAGGTTAAATTAATTGCATTTTCCCATGCTTCACCACATTCTTACCACCTTGCAATAATGATGTACATTTGTTTTAGTTATAGGACATACTTGTTTTTATACTATTAACCATAATTCTCATCCACCTCTAGGTTCACTATGTTATTCAGTCCCTAGATTATTCTCTAGCTTTCTTTCAATTGACATTTATATCCCTAGACTACCCTTTACAGCCACAATCCCATTTGTAGCCAGTTGTGTTAGTTCTACTCATTGTAATGTATTGCCATCAACTCTATCCATTCTACACTTTCACAGGCAAGTTAATTAAAACTTCTACATACATTAGGCACCAGTACATCTTCTCAACCTTCTTCTTATCTCCTAATAATCCATACTCTAGGTTTTAGCACAATGCTTCATATTTAGTTCATATTAGTGAGACCATGCAATATTTGTCCTTTTGTGTCTGGGTTTATTTAACTTAGCAAAACGTCTTCAGGGTTCATCTATGTTATCATATGTGTCCCAATATCATTTCTTCTTACAGCAGCATAGTATTCCATCATATGTATGTACCACATTTTGTTTATCCATTCATTGGTTGATGGACACTTGGGTTGCTTCCATCTTTTCATAACTGTGAATAATGCCTCTATGAACATAGGTGTGCAAATGTCTGTTTGCATCACAGTTTTGAGTTCTTCTGTATATTCCTAGTAGAGGAATTGCTGGATCTTATGGCGCTCTATTAGCTTCCTGAGGAACAGCCTAACTGTCTTCCACAGAGGCTGCACCATTTTACATTCCTACCAATAGTGAAGGAGTGTTCCTATTTCTCCACATCCTCTCCAGCCCTTATTGATTTCTGTTTTTTAAAATAATGGCCTTTTTACTGCATTGTGAGATGATATCTCATTGTCATTTTGATTTGCATTTCCCTAATAGCTAGTGACATTGAATATCTTTCATGTGCCTTTGGCCATTTGTATTTCCTCTTTGGAAAAATGTCTATTTAAATCTTTTGCCCATTTTTAAACTGCATTGCTTGCTCTTTTATTGTTGAATTTTATAATCTCTTTATATAAATGGAAATCAAACCCGTATTGGATATGTGGTTTACAAATATTTTCTCCCATTAAGTGGGCTGCCTTCTCACTTTCTTGACCAAGTCCTTTGAATTACAAAAGTGTTTAAGTTTGAGGAGGTACCATTTATCCATGTATTCTTTGTTTGCTTATGCTCTCAGTGTAAGGTTTAAGAATACACTACCTACCAACAGGTCTTGAAGATATTTCCCTATATTTTCTTCTAGGGGCTTTATGGTTGCAGATTTTATAGTTAAGTGTTTGATCAATTTTGAGTTAATTTTTGTATAAGGTGTGAGGTAGGGGTCCTCTTTCTTTTTTTCTTTTGGCTATGGATATCCAGTTCTCCCAGCACCATTTGTTGAATAGACTGTTCTGCCCCAGCTGGGTGAGTTTGACAGCTTTGTCAAAAATCACTTGACTATAAACGTTAGGGTCTGTTTCTGAACAATCAGTTTGGTTCCATTGGTTTATATGTCTATCTTTATGCCAATACCATGATGTTTTTACCACTGTAAGTTAGGTAATATGATTTAAAGTCTAGAAGTGAGAGGCCCCCAACTTCACTCTTTTTAAGATGTTTCTGACTATTTGGGGGCCTTTACTCTTCCAAATAAATTTGATTATTGGCTTTTCCATTTCTTTAAAAAAATGTTGGTGGAATTTTCATTGGGATTGCATTGAATCTGTATATCAATTTCAGTAGAATTGACATCTTAATGATGTTTAGTCTTCCAATCCATGAAATAGAATGTTCTTCTATTTATTTAGGATTTTTAAAATTCCTTTTAGCAATGCATTGTAGTTTTCTGAATACAAGTGTATTATGTTCTTAGTTAAGTTTGTTACTAAATATTTGATCCCATTAGTTGCTATTGTAAATGGAATTTTTTTCCTGATGTTCTCCTCAGATTGTGCATTATTAGTGTATGGACACACTATTGATTTTTGCCTATTAATCTTGTATCCTGCTACTCTGTTGAAATCATTTATTAGCTCTAGTAGCTTTGTTGTAGATTTTTCAGTACTTTCTAGGTATAGGATCTATCATCTGAAAATAGTGAAAGTTTTACTTCTTTTCCAGTTTGGATGCCTTTTATTTCTTTTTCTTGCTTGATTGCTCTAGCTAGAACTTATAGCATGATATTGAACAACAGTGATGACAGTAGGGATCCTTGTCTTGTTCCCCATCTCAAAGGGAAAGCTTTCAGCCTTTCACCATTGAGTACAATGTTAGCTGTGAGGTTTTCATATAAGGTCTTTAGTATGTTGAGAAATTTCTTTCAATACCTATCTTTTGTAATATTTTTCTCAAGAAAGGATTTTGTATTTTCTCAAATGCCTTTTCTGCATCAATTGACAGGATCATGTGATATTTCTTCTTTGAGTTATTAATGTGGTGTATTATGCTGATTGATTTTTCTTGTGTTGAACAATCTTTGCATGCCTGGTATAAAACCCATTTGATCATGATGAATACTTCTTTTACTGTGCTGTTGGATTCAATTAGCAGTATTTTGTTGAAGAGTTTTGCATCTATATTCATTAGGAAAATGTGTCCATAATTTTTTTTTGGAACAATGGTGATTTTATTATTAAGACAGTCTATGAAAGTTCAAATAACCCACATAAATGATAATGCTATTTAATTTGCCTTTTTAAAACAAATCAATTTTATTGATCCATATTAATAAAACATACAATCCATCCAAATTGTACAATCAATTGTATTTGGTATAATCACATAGTTGTGCATTTATCATTTCAATCATTATTAGAGCACTTTTATTATTTCAATAATAATAATAAACAAAAAACAATCAAACAAGAAAATTCTTCAACTCTCAATCTTTCTATACTTCCCCTGCTGCACATAGCTTCTATTCCTGGCTATTCTTGCACTTATTTATTCAGCAGTTTTATTGAGATATATTCACATACCATACCATTTATCCAAAATGTATGGTCAATGGCTTTTAGTATAATCACAATGTTGTGCATTCATCACCACAAAAAAAATTAGGACAATTTCATTACTCCAGGTAGAAAAACTCCACACCTGTTAACAGACCTTCCCCAGCCCTACATAACCACTAATCTAATTTCATCTTTATAAATTGCTTTATATTTACATTTTATATAAATGGAATTATACAATATGTAGTATTTTGTCTCTGGTTTCTTTCACTTAGCATAGTATTTTTTTGTCTAATATTAACATCTTGTTGTATTAATATATATTTGTTTAGCTTCAAAGAAAAATGGTCTTATCTATGCAATTTTATCCATATTCATATTTCACATGTGGTTTTACAATGATATACACTTTCATGCTACATTTTTTAGCTTCCCTTTTAGTAATATTCATAACCTTAGACTTTCCCTTTCAACCACTGTCATTTATTCAGATGGGAGTATGTTGTGCTTCTTGGACACAGATATCTTTGCCTTTCAATAGGGTTGGGAAATTTTCTACCATTATTTACTCAAATATACCTCCTGACCCTTTTCCATTCTCTTCTTCTTCTGAGACACCATGGCATGTATGTTTGTATGTCTTTTCCCATCATTTAGTTCCCTGAGACTGTTCAATTTTTTCCATTTTTTTCCGTATCTTTTCTGTCATAGGTTTGCTTTTGGAGGCCATGTCTTCAAGCTCACTGATACTTTCTTCTGCCTCTTCATATCTGATGTTATATGCCTCCAGTTTAATTTTAATTTCATTTACTGTGACTTTCTTTCTCAAAAGATCTAGCATCATTCTATGTATGCCTTCAAATTCTTCCTTGTGCTCACCCAATGTCTTCTTAATATGCTTAATCTCTGTAGCCATCTCTTTGAATTTATTAAGGAGTTTTGTTTGAACATCTATGATTATTATTCTCAACTCCTTTTTGTCATCTGAGGGCTTATCATGTTCCTTTGACTGGGTCATATCTTCCTGTTTCTAGGTATGGATTGTAATTTTTTTTTTTTTTTTTTTTTTGGTGTCTTGGCATATGGCTAACTAGGTGTATTTATTCTGGGCATAGTTTCTCCCTTTAGCTGAGGACTTTCATGCCCTTTTGCCCTTGTTGGTTGGGTAGTAGGAGCCAAGAATGTAGTTGATACTGTAAACTCTGGAGGCTGATGCTGCCCTCATTGCCCCAGGAACTGATGAAGATTTCTCCTCTGCCAGGGGTAGGGACAGAGCCACAGCCATGTGTGATAATCTAGGTCATGCAGGCCAAGACCATCTGTAGTTGCCTGGAGAAACTAATGAAGCTTCACATCCCTTCCTCCCCTGCTTGAGGTGGGTTAGAGCTACAGGTGTGGGCAGCAATCTAAGCCATGAGAGTCAAAACTGACTGCAGTTGCCCAGGTAGACTGACATAGCACCAGCTCCCCTCCTCCCCTGCCAGTGGTGGAGATGGATCCTCTGGAGTGCCCAACAATCTAATCTGTATGAGCTCAAAACACCTGTATTTGCCCCGAGAGGCTGAATCAATACTGTCCCTTCTGCCCTTTAAGGGATGGGGATGGAACCACAGGAACCCAACAGACCTGTCCATCAGGGATGAAATCACCTGCAGGTGCCCAGAGAGGCTGGGGAGATCTTGTCCTAACAGTGGTGGGGGTGAAGCCACAGCATCCAACAGTCCTGTTCTTGCAGGCCACAGGTGCCTGCAGTTACCCAGGTAGGCTGAGGAAACACCAGCAATTCCTATCCTATGGAGGGTGGCAAGGGTGGAGCCCAGGGTGCTCAACAAACCAGTCTGTGTGAGCCAAAAGCACCTGCAGTTGCCCAGAGAGGCTGAGGAAACAGCTCCTCTCCTATCCTATTGGGGGGTGGGGATGGAGCTATAGGTGTCTGACTATTCAGTCTCTGCCAGCCAAAAGCATCTGCAGCTGCCCAGAAAGGCTGGTGTAAGTCCCCCTAGCTCCCTTCCTGCTGGAGGTGAGCCTGGAGCTGCAATCTTATCTGTGTGGAAAGAAGCCAGTCCCTACCATAACTGTAATTTTCAGTCAGCCCTGCTTCCCCTCATACCAGGGGTGGAGTTAAAATGGCAGCTACCAGCCTCTTTCTGTATTGGACAGGTTCAAACTTTAGCTGTTCTTAGGATTATACTTTAGCCAGCTGAATTTACTAATCAGTAGCTAAAGTCAGTGCCTGACCATCTCTTCCTCCCCCATTTTTGGGAAAGGGAGGGTCCAACTCCAGCTGCAAAATAGTCCCAGAAGTGGCTTGCTCCTCAAGTGGAGGGTGGGCACCAGCCTCCATGGCATGGAGTGCTCTACTCATGACTCTTCTCTGCAGATGGGCAGTCTCCTCCTGTTCTACCAACAATGTTGCAGGATGCTCTTCAGGTCTCCTGGGACCCCCAAAGAGTGCTTTAGACAGATCTAGGTGATTACTAACTGCCCTGTAGCTCAAGGTGACTCTTGGAGCCCCTTGCTCTGTCTCTATCTTGCCCCTCCCTCCTAAAGGCTTTCTTAAATTACCACCTTTGTTCTCGGTTTGAAGAATTGAAAATTTGCCACCATGTTTATCATTATTTTTGAAAGAAACCTATCACTGTATCATATTTATGACTATTTTATTTGTCCATGTGAATGTTTCTTAATATTGTGATAATATATTAGTATTTTTTCATTTTAAAGCATTTAAATGTTAAATGTCTTTCTAATCTTATTAAATTTATAATAAGTCTAACTTATTGTAACTTATTATAAATCTAATAAGTCTAATATAACTTATCTGACTTATATACTACCTATAATGTGCAATTAAAGTAGCAATCAAATAATAAATAACTCAAGTACAGCCCCTTGGGATATAGAAAGTTTGGAATTATTTGTATGAATTCAAAATGGTTCATTTGCTAATCTAGTTTCTCAAATATGATCATTGCCTAGAAAAGCAATAATGAAAACAGTGGCAGTTCTGAAAACCTGTAGGAGAGGTTCATCTGCTTTTCTTCTGAGAGATTCCAGGTGATTATTTAGGTCTCATATGTAATTACTAAAACCCTGAGCCTCTTACGTATTTCACTTGTGATATGTCTCTGAGGGTGGTTCTTGGTCTCAGGATTATGGAATCCATTTGAGTCATTCAAATGAAGGACAGAGCAATAAATATTCTTTAAAATTAATTGAACATTTACTCTGTAATCAGCTTATAAATTGGAAGGCCAGATTAAAAGGGAATCTATTAACAACTAAATACCACTGAGACCTCAGTAAATTTGGTACCAATCATATTATGTATTTAGCCTGATTATTTCAAATGATTTCTTTCTTTTCAGTCAACATAGTTCTATCACCCTGCTTAGCCATATCTAGTTGTTTGGGATCTAGCCTTTAATGCATCGCATTCATCTTTGGAAATGATGTGAAGAAGTGTGAAAGGTAAGAAAGCATTTTGTGTAATTTTAAATTTCCAACACACAGGAAAAGACTCCAGACTGTGATGTGACATCTGCCCTTGAGTGTGAAAAGGGTCCCTTAACTACAGGGCTGTTTGAAAGCCTCCATCCTAAAAAGTATTTCACAGGGAAGAATGTTTATCTCTAATTTATATTACGGGTTGACAGAAAAGCAAGCATTTAACTATAGAAGCCAGCAAGCAACTAGAAAAAAAGCTTTCAGACAGATATATGCCAATTTTTGATCCTCCCACACAATATACTTCTCAATTCTTAATTATTTTCAGGTGTGCATAGTAAGTGTTGTCTTGCTGAGTTTTGATCTCTAGTAGGATAGATGGCATGTCTCTTTCTTTGAGAGCAACTACAGAATACTATTTGTATGGTGATACAAAACCAAAGACATTTTGCCTTTTATGAACTAAGCAAACATACTTGTCATTTTAACCCTCCAAACTTTAAATTAGCCTAGCTACTGGTTCATATTTTCACCTCCAAATAATGAAGTACAGATATACATTTCTGAAAGAACTTTGATAATTTTATTAAAAAAAAAAAAAAAAAAAAAAGACATGCTTTTGTCAAAAAATTTTTTTCTTAGCTATTTATTTCTGCTATAAATGGAGTATCAAAGAATGAGAATGCCTTGCTTTGCAATTACCAAAGAGCTGCATTTTTACTTCGGGTGTTTCTTTCAGATCATGCTCAGGTGCTACGTAGCTTTCCAAAGTCAAGAAAAGAACAAAACAATCATAGAACCTCAGAAAATCAGAGACATAGCAAAAGTTCTGAGTCTTATAGAGTTGAGGAAATAGGCTTCATATCATTCAATAACTCACCTCTGGCTATCTAGAAAGTTTAACAGCAAATTCAGTAAAATATGACCCATCTGAGGATCTTGAGTGACCGCCTCATATGTTTTCTATCACATCACTCTCTCCTTACAGAAAGATTCTTTAAAATAAAGTCTTGTTTTTATTTTACCAAATTGTTTAAATCATTTTGTTTAAAACATAAAGACAGGCAGATAACAATGGAAAACAATATTCCCCTTGCCTAACCCCTCCCCTTACCAGTTCTACTTTCCAGAAGCTCCATATTTAACAATTTCTGCATTTGTTCTCCTAGTGTTTAACCCCCTGCCTCTAAATATAATACTCATATTACTACTACTTTAAACCCTATTTCTTACCTCAAACTATAGTGGAGGAGAATTTTATGCATTTATATGACTCCCCACTTTCCTTCTCCTTAATTCTCCCAAAATATTTAAAACACTATTTTCAGTTTTTCCACTCATCACCCTTGTAATTTCAAACAGTATTTTTCACCTCCATTTCTTACCCATAGCAGTAGTTCTTGATTGTAAATTTTGGAGACAATGACATTAGCCCATCCACACTTTCCTCCACCTCTCCTTCTCAAAAGCTTTCCAAACACCTCTCACATTTTATCTTTACATTTGCATTGTCTAGGTCGATTCCATTTAGATTTTTAAATTTTTTTTCCTGTTAGAGAAGTTGTGAACTTACAGAACAGTCACAAATAACATGCAGAATTCCCAAACATCACCCCTTCACCAACACCTTGCATTATTGTGGGACATTTGTTACAGATTATGAAAAAACATAAAAATAAAGCATTTAACTATGGTCCAGAGCTTACATTTGGTATATTTTTTCCATATACCCCCCTATTATCAACACCATATATTACTATTTTACATTTGTTATAGTTCATGAGAGAATGCTCTCATATTTTTACTGTTAACCACATTCCATCATCCACTACACGGTTTACTTTGTTATATAGTCTCATGCCTTGTACCATTCATCCAAAGTGTACATTCAGTGACTCTCACTTTCATCACAGAGTTGTGCAGTCATCATCTCAGTAAATTTTTGAACATTTTCCTTAGTCCAAAAGAAAAAAATCATACCCCCATACTATTGATCATTAGCATTGATATAGCACCTTCTTTGACACTGATTGAATGAATATTACAATATTACTGTCAAGTATAGTCCATAAGTTACATTAATTGTATTTTCCCTTGTATCACCATATTTTTACCATCTTGTAATAGTAGTGTACATTTGTTCTAGTTCATAGAAGAACATTCTTATATTTGTACTATTAACCACAATCCTCATCCACCTCTCTGTTCACTATGTTATTCACTTTAGTTAGTTATGTTATTCACTATATTATCCCTACCCCTTTCAGCCACAATCACAGTTATAAACCAGTTGTGTTAGTTATACTCACTAAAATGTGTTACCATTAACTCTATCCATTTCGACACTTTTACAGTCAAGGTAATTAAAAATTCTACATACATTAAGCATCAGTACCCATTCCTAGCCCTCATGCTATCTCCTAATAACTTATACTCTAGATTTTAATTCCATGTGTTTATTCTTTGTATTTAGTTCATATTAATGAGACCATACAATATTGTCCTTTTGTGTCTGGCTTATTTCACTCAGCATAATGTCCTCAAGGTTCATCCATGTTATCATAGGTGTTCCAATTTCATTTTTTCTATTGCAGCATTGTATTCCATTTTATGTATATACCACATTTTGTTTATCCATTTATTGGTTGATGAACACTTGGGTTCTTTCCATTGTTTAGCAATTGTGAATAATGCCACTGTGAACATAGGTGTGCAAATATCTGTTCCCATCAGTGTTTTCTGTTCTTCTGGGTATATTCTTAAGAGAGGGACTGCCAAACTGTCTTCTACAGAGGCTGCACCATTCTACATTCCGACTAAGAGTGAAGGGGTGTTCCTATTTTTTCACATTCTCTCCAGCACTTATAGTTTTCTGTTGTATGTGTGTGTGTGTGTTTTAATGATGACCATTCTGTGAGGTGGGAGATGATATCTCATTATAGTTTTGATTTGCATTTCCCTAATAACTAGTGATATTGAATGCTTTTTCTTGGGCTTTTTTGCCATTTGTATTTCCTCTTTGGAAAAATGTCTATTTAAGGCTTTTGCCCATTTTTTAAATTGGATTGTATATTATACAGGGTTCTCTAGGGAACAGAATCAACAGGAGATATCTATAAATAGTACGAAATTTTATAAGATTCTCACACATGACTGTGGGGATGTACAAGTCCAGGTTCTGCAGGCAGGCTGAAAACCAGGGGTTCCGATGAAAGTCCAATGAAGGTCTTTTGATGAGTTTCCAGGAGACGTTGGCAGCCCAAAGATGAGCTGGGAAAATCTGTATGCTGAAATCACTTCCCCTTTTAAGGCATTCAACTGATTGGATAAAACATCATTCATTGCTGATGGCAATTCTCAGAATGCTCATTACTAGTATATAGAAACACTACTGATTTTTACATGTTAATCTTGTATCCTCCACTGTGCTGAACTCATTAATTAGCTTTAGTATCTTTGTTGAAGATTTTTGGGGGACTTTCTAGGTATAGGATCATATAATTTGTGAATAGCTAAAGTTTTATTTCTTTCTTTTCTATTTGGATGCCTTTTATTTCTTTTTCTTGCCTTATTGCTCTAGCTAGAACCTCTAGCAAAATAGTGAACAACAGTGGTGACAGTGGACATCCTTGTCTTGTTCGCCATCTCAACAGGAATGCTTTCAGTCTTTCACCATTGAGTACAATGTTAGCTATGGGTTTTTCATATATGCCCGTTATCATGTTGAGAAAGATTCCCTCAATTCTTATCTTTTGGAGTATTTTTAGTAAGAAAGGATGCTGTATTTTGTTAAATGCCTTTTCTGCATCAATCAAGATGATCATGTGATTTTTCTTCTTCAATTTATTAAAGATGTATTATACTTATTGATTTTCTTGTGTTGAACCACCCTTTCATGCCTGGGATAAAACCCACTTAATCGTGATGAGTATTTCTTTTAATGTATTTTTGGATTTGATTAGCAAATATTTTGTTGAGGATTTTTGCATCTATATTCATTAGGGAAATGGGTCTGTAATTTTTTTTCACTATATCTTTAACTGTCTTTGGTATTATGGTGATATTGGCTTCATAGAATGAATTTGGTAACCTGTCCTCTTTTAGATTTGTTTTTATATGTAAGAAGGTCTTTGGTTAATTGTCTGTTCATTGAGCCTCCTGAAAACCATTACTCATTATTTATAACATTATTGACATTTAAATATTGTTCCTTTCAGAGCCAAGGAATTTGTGGCAGCTATATTTTCTTCATAGATTTAACGATATAACTCCTATAGTACATAAAGTAACTTTTCCTGCAGTCAAATGTGAAAAAATTCTTTTCTTATATTTACAGAATGCCTTTACCAGTCTTTCATTTGTTCATTCAATTTGTATTTAGAAAGCATCAACTATAGACAAAACACTACTATAGGTTTTAGAGGCTCAACAATTAAGTCTCTGCCTTCAGAAGCCTTATACTGTAGTGTGTATGACAGAGGTGCAATAAACAAATACACAATAACGATATTAGTATGTTAGGTGGTGATGTGTTGTGAAGAAAACAATTGGAAATAAGAGAAAAACAAGAATTTCTACTTACTAGGGTGGTCTGGGAAGCCTTCCATAATAAAGTAAAATTTAAAAGTAGACCTGATGGAGGTGAGGGAAAATATCATGTTGATATTAGTGGGAATAGCATTCAAGGCAAAAGAAACAGCAAGTACAAAGGCCCTGTGGAGACAGGGATTTGTGTGCACATGGCAAAGCAAGAAAGCCAGTTTGGCTAAAAGGAATGAAAACTTCTTAACTAAGGAACTAAGGTCAGTCAGGTAGCAGAAGGTTTGATCTGAAAGTGCCTTGTGGACTTTGAGTTTTAATCTAAGCAATATGGGAAGCCATGGGAAAATAATGGAATGACATAATCTGATTCTGGTGACTTTGATCAGGAAGGATTCTGGATATATTAACATAAGGCTAATAAGATTTTCCAAAGTATTGGATGTGGGGTGTGAAGAAAAAGAGAGAAAGTGGGGGTTACTCCAAATTCTATAGATTTTGGTAGAATGGCGCTGCCATTTTTAGAGATGATAAAGATTAGGAAAGAAGCAGGGCTGTTGTTGCTGTTGTTTGTTTCCATAGTTTACTTTAGATATATTTTTCATATATGCTTTTTGGTTTTGTTTTTTGTGTTTTGGGAGAGGAAAAGAAGTGGGGATGATGAAGTTAGTTTGAGGCATGTTACTTATGAGGTGCCTTTTAGACACTTATGTAGAGATTTTGAGTAAGCAGTTGATTATATAAATGGTCAGGTACAGAGATTACATAGGGAGCAAGTACAGAAAAAGAAGAGAAGGGTTGCAGTGACTCATCTCTGGGAACTCCATATTCTCAAGTTTTCCAACTTTTCAATTATTCAATCTATTTGATTGATTCCCATTTCCTATAGTCCTACTACCTAGACATCCTTTCTGCAGAGATCCTGGCTAGTGGATTTCTAAGCCTTCTGCATTCTGTCATCTGGATCTTTCCTTCACTCTTCCACTAGATTGGGTTCATTGTTTCTTAGGCTAAATGTCTTCCTCTTGTTTTGGATTTCTATCATGTTTGCTGTAGTCCAAACCTCAAGTAATTTCTTAAGAATGAAAGGCCTACAACTTTCTGTGTCCTTGCATGCCTGAAAATATATTTATTTTCTCTTATAGTTATTGACAATTTGATTGCATATGTTTAATTCTTGATTCAGGAGTAGTTGAAGCAAGGGGGCTCTTGCTTAGCTCCATTGTCATTGATTTTGTTTATGAGAAACCTGATACAAATTTGATATTATTCCTTTGTAGATGATATGAGGGTTTTCTCTGAAAGCTTTTAGAATCTTTTCTTCTTCCTTATTGTTATGAAATTTTACAATGATGTAGTTGGGGATAGGTCCTTATACCTATACCAATCATGCTAAGTACTCAGTGGATTATTATTATTATTATTTTCGAGATACTGGGGATTGAACTGGGACCTGGTACATGCAAAGCAGGTGCTTAGCCACTGAACTACACTTGCTCTACTCAGTGGATTCTTTTAATCTAAACACATGGATGCTTCTGCTCAAGAATTCTCTTGTATTATTCCTCAGATAATTGTCTGTCCTGTAATTACTATTCAATCTTCCTGCAACGTCTCTTAATCAGATTATTAGATAAAGTAGATTGAGCTATGTCACTTATATTTTCTCACATATTTTATGCCCCTTTTTCTCATTCTATGGTCTAAGACATATTTAAATCTCAACCTTTCCGTTGAAATTTATATTTCAGTGTGATATTTTAATCCTCCAAGAGATCTTTAAATTTCTTATTGTTTCATTGCTTAACATCTTATACTTTTTTTTCAATTTCTTTTCTAATCTCTTTGGGTTCAAATTAGAAGAATTTGTCATTTTGGAGGTTTATTATCTTTTTTTTCAGAGGCATTTTATCTACATGTTTACTTTGGTCTTTCATTTCCTAAAATGATGATCTTTAACTTGGTAATGAACAATGAGATTTTAAAACACAGCTTAAGAGCACTATATTTATGAGCAAACTTTGTTGACCATCAGGGCCCACTATCATTTGGGGAACTCCTAATGCCAGCACTTTTCTTTGGTGTTCTAATGTCCACATTAAATGTCCTACTTCTCCTCAAACAGCTAATTTAATTTCTTTATTCCTGGGAAAAATTTCTATCTACCAGAGTAGATAGACATGGACATGGTGGTAATGATGGAGTACAAATGTTTTGTATACAGACTGTGCTAGTTTCCTGGGGCTTCCACAACAAAACACCACACACTGGGCAGCTTAAAACAACAGAAATGTCTTGTGTCACAGTTCTGGAAGCTAGAAGTTCCAAATAAAGGTGTCATAAGAGCATGGTCCCTCTGAAGTCTGTGGGAAAGAATCTGTCCCATTATTCTCTCCTGGCTTCTGGCAGTTGCCAGCAATACTTGACATTACCTGGTTTGTGGCATCAGTCAATCTCTGCCTCTGTTATCACATGGCCATCTTTTCACTGGGTGTTTTTCTGTGTCTTCTCTCCCCATCTTATATAGACACAGTCAGTTTGGATTAAAAGGCCATCCTACTCCAGGATGAATTCTTGTCAACTTGTCTAATTCCATCTGCAATGTCCCTATTTCCAAATAAGGTCATTTTCTGAGGTGCTGGGTATTAAGTCTTCAACATTGCTTTTTGAGGGATGCAAGTCAATCCATAACACAGACTTTCATTGATTCTTTTGTTGACTTCTCTTCATACCTGGTTTTGGTGGAGTGAGGAAAGGCTTCTCTCTTTTTTTTGGATAGTTTTTGCCTTTTTTTTTTTTTTTTTTTTAGGTGGTACTGGGGATTGAATCTGGGACCTCATATATGGGAAGCAGGAGCTCAAACCACTGAGCTACATCCATTTCCTGTACCTGATTTTTGGTGTCATGAGCTCTTTGGAGTCTACAGGGCAAGCAGGCTCCCTCTGGGCTGATTCTCTACTCTTAACATTCCTCCAGCTGCTTTTTTTTCTGGCAGAAATGTGTTTTGGCTGTTTTCTCACCTGAGAGTATCCTTCCCATTTTTAATTGCCCTTTGTATCTTTTTCTACCATTTATTGGGGTTTGAGGAGGGAGAAACAAGGAGGAGAAGAAAAACAAATGTGACCAATCCATCTTCCTGAACCAAAAACTCTCTGAAGTGCATCCTAATCCTAGCTATCTCTCCCTTAAGCAGTAGAGACAAGGAGCTACATAACTATTAAAGACAAATGAGTGTAGGACTCAGACAGTCATTTAAGGCATACTTTTTTGAATGCATATAAGCATTTCCATAAAAAGACTAATCTACCCACTAATCCCAATCAACCACCCACTGAAAAGTGATGGAAATAAAATGACAGGTATTTAATGCTACTAAAATGGCTTAATCCCACAGTGTCTTGTTGGATAATGCGCTGCTCAAAATAATTCTGATTGTTCCTGTTGTTATTATGCTGTTAATATTACTAAATTTAATATCAGTACCCACAGAGAGGCAATGGTTATTTTTCATGGAAACTCCATGGTTCCAATTTGTACCAATTGGATATTAAATAACCCACAAAAATAACTCACAACAAAGGGCAGGAAGAAGTAATTTATGTATCATAAATTGGATAATATGTTACAATGAAATCTAAAAGCAACTGAATATTTTTAATGTTTATGAATGAAGGCTGTGTCTCTGAATCCCATTAGTTGGGATAAATTCAGTTAAAATTTTTAAAATAAAATAAAAACACAGGGGAGCTGTGGGGCAGAAATGCACAGCTGCAAGTTCCAGTAACTGCATCTACGGCAAAGGGCACAGAATGGAGGAGGTGCCTCAGTATAGTCCCGACCCTTGCAGGTCAAGGGGCCACATGCCAGGGCTGCCCCAGCCAGCGGCTGTGCACTTCTGGACCTGGCCACAGAGAATATCAAAGAGTATGAAAACCATGAAATACAGAATCTTGTTGTCTGGGAAAGGCAGCGTTGGAAAGAGCACACTCAGTGCCCATCTCATCCAGGGCCTGACAGAGGGTGAGAGCCCACAGATTGCTCTTCTAGACACTGATATATGTGGGCTTTCCATTTCCAGCATAATAGGGCTGGAAAGAGAGTAGTTCACCCGGGTGACTCGTGCTGGTCTCCAGTGCATGTGGGGGACAATTTCAAGGTGATATCTGTGGCTTTTTTGCTTAGCAGTCCCAATGATGCCATTATCTGGAGGGCAACAAAGAAAAATGGCCTGATTAAGCAGTTCCTTCCTGACCTGGACTGGGGAGAAGTTGGCTACCTCCTTGTGGACACCCTGCTCGGGACGGCCAACAAATACTTTTCTCTCGTCTGGTACCTCTCTGCACACACAAGGATGGGGCCGTGATCATCATCGTTCCTCAGGAAGTATCACTCCAGGATGTCCGGAAAGATATCAACGTCTGCCACCAGGTAAAGCTGCCCATCACCGGGATGGTGGAGAACACGAGCAGCTTCGTCTGCTTTAAATGTAAAACAACCTCAGCTCTCAGATCTGACCACCAAGATGCCTCTACTTAGCAAGGTGCCCCTGGATCAATGAATAGGAAAGAGGTGTGACAGAGGATAGATTTTTGTATTTTGTGTCTGTGTGTTTTTAATTAAAGCCCCAGATTTGCCAACTACAATAGCCTATGGAAGTATAATTCAAAGGACCCAAGAGTTTTTCGGTCTCTACCATTTGAAAGAAGAGAGGCTTGTAGGTTTCTGATACACGGGAGATGAAGGATGCAGACGTTACCTAGATGCAGACCTGGGTGAGCAGCGCATTCATCCCACCTCACCAACTCCAGATAGGACCAAGGACCATCTGGCGTGAAATCACTTTCTCAGAGGCACTTTAATCATCCTTTTTTTTTTTTTTTTTGTACATTTTTCTGTATTCTTTAGAATATCTGTAAAGGACATTCTTTACAAATAATAACAGTAAAACAGAGGTGGAGATGAGGAGATGGGAACAAAACTAAGTTAGTTTCTATGTGTCTGTCTCCAAATAAAAAGATCTGACTAAAATATTCTCTTTTCAAGCAGTTGTTTGTGTACCTAAAAATAATCTTACTTTAAGAAAGCCTCCATATATAATAGTTCCGTAGGAAGCCCTGCGGGCAAAAAGAAGACCTTTACTTAAGTGAAAAGCTAGCCTGAAGGCAAAAGCCATTATACACTTCTCTCCCATCCTTTAGAAAACCAAAGAGCAGAGCTTCCCACTGATAAAATCAGCTCACAACTTGGTTCTTATTAGCTCTAAGTCTATGGAAATAGTTATAAGCTTGGCTTACCCCACCAAGCTCACTAGAATACCTGTTTAAAATTAGGTATTCTTTTCATGAGAAGCAACAGGAGTTCCTCCTGTAACATATATATATATATCCCTGAGGCTTTGTTAGGTTAACAAAGTACCTTGAAAGTACTCACTAGGCCTTATTGGTTGTTTTTGTTAGTCCAGATTTCATACTTAACACTAATATAGAGCAGTGATTGGCTTACCCAAATCCATTTAGATTCTAACGACTGATGTCTTAGCTTTTCTCATATACTTTTAATCCTAAATCTATATATTTATTTATTTTCCTATTTCTGAAAGTGTTCAGAGGATATGTGCATTCAGTTACTAGTACCAAGTATGCTAAAAACATGTAGAAAAATATTCCTCTTAGAGCTAAGGGATTCAGGAATATACTTCCGATTAGCTTCCTCTTTATATCAAGGCCTATACTTTTCAGCTTCCATGAGACTACAAAGTGAAATTATAGTTTTAACTATAAGGTGTCCAAAGTCATTTTATTTATGTCAAATTAAGGTAGATATCCTCAGTGCTGATGCTTGCTAAAGCTTGGTTCTATTTAATGTGTTCTGTATAACTTGCAAGATTCTGGGAAGTAGAGAGGCAACTGGAGAGGGAGAATGTGTTCCTATGTAGTAGAAAAACATCCTAAAGAAAGAATCTGGCTGGCAGACCTGCAGCTATGAATCAGGGGTCAGCTACTGTCTGCAACCTTGAAAACTCTCTGCTGCTTTGCTCTCCCTATTTCCTGAATTATCAAGACAATAGAGAAAAGCTGTTCTCCTTATTATAAAATATTTTGTGGTATATAAAATGTGAGGTTTTGTGCCCCTGTACCTCATACACTACAGGTGTAAGGGCAAAGGGTTCAACTTGCCTTCAGCATGGAAAAGAAGCAATTACTTAGCTGTTAAGAAAAACCCTAATATCATTATCAGATAACCCTAGTATCCACCTGATAGCTGGCTATTATTTTTAATGGATTTTAAATGTAATTTAAAATCTCAAATTCAAATCATATGGAAATAATAACATAAGTTATCATGAAGGTGTTTTGAGATAATTCTAAATGTCAGTTTAGCATATTTTCATATATTGGCTTTCTAAAGTGAATGAATGGTTTCTCTTATGAGGTAAATGCCATTTGATCAAATGAAAGGGACAATCATATTTAAAGGTCAAGTAATCTAGTGAGTTAGTTGTAGTTACGAGTGTTAAAATCTCACTATATTATCTTTAAACAAGAGTGCCCCACAGTTCTGACTAAAATTTGCACAAATTTAGCTGCTTATCTCCTTTGTTCTCGCTTTTGCTACCATGTTGATTTTTAGTACGTCCTTTATTGTAGCTCAAACCATTTTGTCCAGTGAGTATCACGAGATTCTTGTCTTTATGCTTTGTACAGTAAGGCCGCATGTATTTCAGGCACAGCCAATTTTGTAATTCAAAAGAACTGAATTCTTTCCTCTTTCCAGAATATAGGAATTCTCTTATTATCAGTGAACTAAGCCTTCTAAAAACCAGAAAATCTGAAAATTCAACATATGCAGCAGGACCTAGACTTTGCCTGTGTGGAAAATGAGCAAACCTTTTCACTTACAAAACAAAATACCACCGCAGTAAAGAAGCGATGTGCCTTGTCATCCCTTAATGCCTTCATTCCCACGCACACATGCACACGTAGTCTTGACTAGTTGTTACCCTGAATTGGCTACAAAACAACTTTATAGACATTTAGAATTGGTCTCCTTAGAAAAGAACAAAAAAAAAAAAAAAAAAAACTTTCAATAATTCCTGTTCTTGATCTGGAAATGAAAAATATTTGTTTTGTAACTATTGTTACAATCTAATACCATGACGACAGTTGCTAAGAGTTTATTTAGGTCTTCTCCCCTGATGTACACCTTTCTGTGCGATTAACCACAACAAACAAACAGTGAATACAGTGAAAAAAATTGAGCTAAGTGGTCATTTGCTCAAGAGAATTTTTTTAAATCCTATTTTTTCTCTGTTGAAACATCTGATTGAATGGTATAGCATCTCAATCTTTGCTCTCTCAACTAACAGACAGCAACCCCAAGAAAGCTGAAGGCTGGTGGTTGTGAGGTGTTTTTCCTTTTCATCAGAAGTCAAAAGGAACATTTAAAAATACCACAATGTGATGTTCTCCTCAATGTCTGTTCTTGCAGAATTGACACGCAAGTACAGGAATATGTCTCATGTTTGCAGCCTTTGAATAATCCAATTCAATCTTTAGTGTAGATCCTTAAATAGTATTAGTAGGATTTGTTAAAAGGCTTTGTTTCACCTGTGGGTGTGGTTTTATCAGGTTACAATATTACTAGTTTATTCATAGGAAAACTAAATAGTGAAAACAAATTTTCAAGAAATATACAAAAATTGTGCTAAAAAGAAAAATTGACTGTGGGCTGAGGAGGCAGACACATCCTGAGATGACTCCTCCACCCCCAAAGAGACATGCCTGCCTTTATGTAATCTTCTCCCCTTCAGGGCAGGTGGCACCTGTGGCTTACTTTTAGCCAATATAATAGAACAAAGGTGAGGGGGATTTGCTTTTTTCAGATGTAGTTAAGGTCCCAAATTAGTTGATTTGGGGTTAATCAAAAGAGAGTATATCCTATGTGGTACTTTACTGAAAAGTAATAAAACATTTGTTAATAGCTATTAGAAATTACTCTGGCTTTGTTAACTCTAGTCATGGCTGCCCAGCCCTGAAAAAATAGCAAAAAGAATTATAATAGATTTAGTAGGCTCAAGTATGAAACTAAAGCAACTTCAACAGAGAAACTTGTGTTACTACGGCACTGGAGGAAGACTTGACTCTCAAAGGACAAACATCTCTTTTTACTCCTCTTTCTTCCATCTTTTCTAGATATTTACAGACTTTTTCTCTCCTCACCATAAGCATAACTCCAGCCACACTCCATAATATATGCTTAACACAACAGAGGCCTTCTGTGCTTACCTAAATATTCCAGAGTCATCTGGAGCAAGGCGTGTAGTTGCCTGGGAGTAGTACACTCTTGCCTTGTGCTTTTATGTCACTGCTGTGGTCTTTTCTGTAGAACAGGAGATGATCACCCAATATGATAATTAGTAATGAGCAATGAACTACTGAAGTCCTATAAAGAGAGTTAATCAAGAGATACAGCCTGGGATTAAACTCTGCTTATGATCTGCATAATGTACATTTTCATTCTGTCAGACAAGCTGCATCTGACAGGTCCAAGGTGAGTTGAGTGAGGGGAGTGATACATGTGCCTTGGGTACAAAATCTATGATGAACAAAGTGTCAAACTTTTCATAAAAATAAGATCAGTAATAGTGCTCTGGTGAACCATATTGGAGCCTGAGGCAAAAGGAAAAAGCAATAAAAACTGACCCTATTTCTATTTAAAATTTTGATATTTTGTTTACCATGGATGTTTTGCATGAATTTTGATTTTTTTTTAATTTGCATTAAAATATTAATTTGCTTTGCACCTCCTTAAATTTTGTACCTGAGACAAGTGTCTCACTTCCCTCACCCTAATACTGGATTTTTAAAAAAAAGTTCTGGCTAACTCATACCAAATGTCTCCTCCTTTCTTTTCAGTCCCTCATAGTTTGGAGTCAAAAGTTCATATCAAGGGAGCAAGTGTCGCTCAGTGGTTGAGTGTCTGCTTCCCATATACAAGGTCCCAAGTTCAATCCCCAGTACCTTCTTTAAAAAATGCAAAAAAAAAAAGGTCATATCATACATTTATGGTCAGTTGATGTTGATTTTTTGACAGGGCACCAAGACAATTCAATGAGGTAAAAATAGTCTTTTCAATAAACGGTACTGTAATTGGATGTCCACATACAAAAGGATGATGTTGAATATCTTCCATACATGATTGTCCTGGTTTGAGTCTTTTGTGGACACCAGAAAATTATGTTCTTAAGCTAACCCATTCTGGTGCATGTAAGCCTCTTGTATGTGGGCCCTTTTGGTTATATTCAGTAAAAAGACCTTTGATTAGATCACTTTTGATTAGATCACTTCAGTTAAGGGCTTTTGATTAGATTGCAGGACCCAGGGTGGGTCCTAATCCTTTTGTTGTAGTCCTATATAAAGGGAGGAGAAGGCAGAGAAAGAGAGCTACTATTTTACCCTGCCATGTGAGAAAGGACTTTAGGATTGCCTTCAGGTGCAAAAAGACAGAGAAACCCCAAGAGGTTGAGAAAAAGAACAGAGGCTGATCTCAGCAGAGCAGCCAAAGCTTAAGCAGTGAGGAGATGGGAGAGATGAGCCATAAGCCTGACTGCTCACAGCTGCACTCAGGGAGAAAGTAAGCCTGGAGGAGCAGGCAGAGACCAGCTGCCATTTTGCCTTGCCACATGACAGGAGTCCACCGTTGGTGAGACAGCATCTCTGTTAATGCCTTGATTTGGACATTTTCACAGCCTCAGAACTGTAAGTTTGTACCCTAATAAATTCCCATTATAAAAGTCAAACCATTTCTGGTTTTTTGCATTGACAGTCTGTAGCAAGCTAAAACAACTATATATATATATATAAATAACTCAAACTGTTTATAGATCTAATGTAAAAGTCAAATCTATAAAACTTTTAGAAGAAAACATAGGCATAAACCTTTGAGACACTGGGTTAAGTAAAGACTTCTTAAATATGACAACAAAAATACAAGCAGCAAAAAAATAAATAGATAAATTGGACTTGATCAGAATTAAAAACTCTTGTGCTTCAAAGGACTCTGTCAAGTAAGTAAAAATACAACCCACAGAATGAGGAAAATATTTACAAATCATATATTTAATAAGGTTCTAGTATCCAGAATATATAAAGAACTCTTACAAATAAACAATAAAAGGACAAATAGCCCAATTAAAAATGGGCAAAGGATTTGAATAAACATTTCTCTAAAGAAGATATATGAATGGGCAATAAGTTCATGAAAAGATGCTTTATATCACTAGCCATTAGGGGAATGTAAATCAAAACTACAATGAGATATGACTAGAATGACTATAATCAAAATCATAGATAATAGCAAATGTTAATGAGGATGTAGAAAAATTGCAAGCTTCATACATTGCTTGTGGTAATGTAAAATGTGTAGCCACTTCGGAAAATAGCTTGGCAGTTCCTCATAATGTTAAACATAGAGTTACTACATAAATTTACCAGCAATTTCAAGAGAAAGCAAAACACACATCTTCACATTAATGCTCATAGAAGCATTATTTATAATAGCCAAAAAGAAGAAACAACCCAAATGTCCATTAACTGATGGATAAATAAAATGTGGTATATCCACACAATAAGGTATTATTCGGCAATAAAAAGGAATGAAGTATTGTTACAGACCATAATATGGATGCACCTTGAAAATATTTCTGCTAGGTGAAAAAAGCCAGTCACAAAATTCCACATATTGTATGATTCCATTTATTTGAAATATCTAGAATAGGTAAGTCTATAGAGACAAAAAATAGATTAGTGGCTGCTAGGATGAATGAAGAGTGATTGCTAATTGGTTTCTTTTAGGGATGATGAAAATGTACTAACATTGTGATAATGAATGATGTGAACATACTAAAACTCTTGAATTATACAATTTAAGTGGGTAAATTATCTGATATGTGAATTTTATCTCAATAAAATTTGAAAAAAAAAAATCCATGGCAGAAATTAGGAGACATCCATTCCCTAGTTCTAGAATTCCATTATCTTTTATTTGGTTGAGGTCCTAGCAAAGCTTTTGCAAAGAGCTTTCTTGCCCATGACAGCCTTAGTCAATGATTCCTTTGTTGTTATAAAGTTGACTTTCTGATGCCAAATAGTAAATGGAAATCCACCCATCGGGCAAAGTTCAATTTCGTTTCAGTAATTTGAAGTTATATTTAGAAGCTCACCCAGAAAAACAGGCAAGAAGCTCATAGAGTCAACAGGAAGGTAACTAACATCCATAACCACATACTACAAACCATCCTTTTCATTGTTTTAGTTTCAAGCAAGTGAAATATTGTGTTTGATTAACTAGGAATAGTAGTTTTACTTTAACAGGAGAGATTCTGGTCTTTGCCTTGTTCCCAGGATAGAATATATTTTCAGAGGCAATCTGTTATGACTTTAAGAGGATAGGAATTTTTATGGGACTTCACATCATTGTTTCTTCATATATACCAGCATGATATCCTGCTCCAGTTACAGATACCAAATTAAAAATAAGAAGCCACTCATTGGATCCTTGAAAATCACTCTCATAGATTATAGCATTCACTGATAATCCGAGACAGATAAAAGCACAAAATGCTGGTATTTCTATGGTAGGAGGTCACTAAGGTAGTGTGATTTAAAAGACATAATGTTTTCCAATATTTCTCCCTTATAATTACTGAATGCATTCAAGGTATGGAAAAGCTTATGAACAATATTATAATATAAAGCATTGAAGGAATGGGGAAAGCCTCCCAATGAACAGTTTTGGGGTATGAGAATGTGGCCACTGCCTTCAAACCTTGAAGGGCTGTAAGACAAGGAGAAAGATTTTCTATGCGGCTCTAAAAGATAAAACAGGCATCATATGGCAGATGTTACCAATGTCAGTTTTTATTTTACCTCATTATAAAGAAGAACTCTTTTAGCACTCAATGCTGTCTAAGGATAGAATGAGTTTATCCTTGAGATTTCACATTTCCAGGCACTGGAATTGTTGACACAGAAGCTGATAAACCCTATCTCCTAAATGTGGTATAGGGATTTATACCAAATACAGGTTGGATTATTTGATTTTAATGTCAGTTCTACCAGAGATTCCACAATTCCCTTTATCACCCAGGCTGAAATCACTTAATTTGACAAATACTCCCTTGTAGCAGGCAAATAATTATAGCCACTATTCACTCATTGACAACATGGTATGTATTTGGACTTTTTTTTTCTGTGTGATTTTAATCTTAATACCCAACTAAATTAAACTGAAGAGTTTTGCTTTGTTTTATTTTCAGAGGATGTAGAGGAAGAATGAAGCATGGAGTAGTTTAGGAGTGAGAGCCTCTCAGCTGCATCTGGGCAGCAGAGTCATGGGGAGCAAGGGGCCACAGAAGAGACATAGGAGGTCGTTAAACTCAAAAGTTACCTACCTTGAATGGAGGGTAGGGATAAGATCCAAAGGAAAGACAGAACTTTCCTTCTGCCGTGATGGTCCGGCCCTTAAGCATGTTGGCTGTGTCACTCGGGTCTCACTGCTATTTCCCCTAGGCAAGGACAGAGTGGTTTAGAGATGTGTCATTAGCTCTATGCTGGAAACCATACACCTTTTTAAAAAGATCTTTCCCATTCACATCTCTACTTGAATACAAAGCAAGATATTTAGATTCTCTGTCTCTAGTCTCATCTATAGTATAGGAAAAATTGTCATTGCCACACAAATAGTAGAGAATTCATCTAATAAATTACACAATGCATTTTGAGTTCCAAATCATTGCTAGCTAATATCCTAGCTACCAAAATGCACTTTTACAATGTCCTGTATAGGTAAGGAGGTTTTAGAGCAGACAACATCTCTCACCCATTCCCATCAGCTATATAGAAAACAGCTGTGAGCAGGCCTGGGTTTGGCTTGAGATTTGATTCAAAGGAAAAAGGCAAAGTCCAAATGTCAGGGATCCATCAGTGTTGTTGCTTCTCTGCACAACATAAGGGGGAACAGAGCTAAGAAACATCTATATTCATTATCCCTTCTATAACCATCATGCCACATATTCCAAAATGGCTCCACAGAAAATATGCCAAAAGACAGCCAAAACAATCCCTGGGAAGTTATTGGCTTTGTATAATATACATTTAAAGGGAGCTACAAATGTAAAGGCAGATGTGTAATATATGACTGGCATAGTTTTTATTTTCTTATACATCTTGCTACTGTCTGGGGGCAATACTCTAGCGACTACTGATATGTAATAGCTGCTTTCTCTCTCAGTACACAATTTGACAGCATTTATTCTTTCCTTCAGTGAACATAATTACTTCACATATGGAACCTGTGATAGCCTACAGGCATCTGAGAGAAACCAGAATCATGCAATCTGTCCCCTTTGCGAGCTTAATTTACATTCACAAGTGTCATTTTATTAGGACTGGCATCAAGCAGGATAAAAATTACAGGTCAGCTATGGCATGTCACTGGAAAGTGTGCTTAAGTCAATAATGGGTATTATTACATTTGGCATAATTTTACAAGGGAGATTTCACAGGAGGAATCTGACCCTTATTTCTTGGTTTTCAGCTTTACTATTACCCACCAGGTAATTCATTTAGAAATGAGTATCATAACAAACAGTTTAGCCTGCTGTAAATATCTGTGCTGTGTGTCATACCCTTCAATATAACTTTGTAACATCATCTACAATCTCAATGCACGTGACAGATTTACCTTGCTAACTATTAAAGTGGGCTTGTTTGGATTTTTGTCATCAAAAGGGAAGCAAAAAGAAGCCTGTGCCCCTTATTTTGGACTGGCTGAGAGTGAAATTTAAGAAGATTGTGTTACTGAACCTTTCCATTGTAACTAACACAGGACTGTTGGTTTAGCAGATGTTCCCTGGGAATGTGAGGTGTGAGGAGAGCTGTAGGCATTACAGTGATGGTTAATCAATAACCAGTGATTGCTTCTCTGTTTTTTTTTTTTTTTTTTAATTTCTCAATTAAATGTAATGAATACATATAAATTTTTTTTTGAATCAAACAATATGTTGCAAAATATATTTGGTTCATAGTAACTCGTTCATACAGTATTTGTCCTTTTTTGTCTGGCTTGCTTCACTCAACATAATGTCCTCCAGGTTCAGCCATGTTTTCATAAGCTTTACGACTTCATTTCTTCTTATAGCTGCATAATATTCCATCGTGTGAATAGACCACAATTTGTTTATCCATTCATCTGTTGATGCACACCTGGGTTGTTTCCAACTTTTGGCAATGGTGAATAATGTTGCTATGAACACCGGTGTCCAGATGTCTGTTCGTGTCACTGCTCTCAGTTCTTCTGGGTATATACCCAGTAGCGGTATTGCCGGGTCACGTGGCAAGTCTATATTCAACTTCTTTAGGAACTGCCAAACAGTCCTCCATAGTGGTTGTACCATTCTGCATTCCAACCAACAGTGAAGAAGTGTTCCTATCTCTCCATATCCTCTCCAACACTTGTAGTTCTCTGTCTTTTTAATAGTGGCCATTGTGATATGTGTGAAATGATATCTCATTATAGTTTTGATTTGCATTTCCCTAATCATGAGTGATGCTGAGCATTTCTTCATGTGTTTTTTTGCCATTTGTATTTCTTCTTTGGAGAAATGTCTATTCAAGTCTTTTGCCCATTTTTTAATTGAGTCATTTGTCTTTTTATTGTTGAGTTGTAACATCTCTTTATATATCCTGGATATTAAACTCTTATCAGATATGTGATTTCCAAATATTTTTTCCCATTGAGTTGGCTGCCTTTTCACCCTTCTGACAAAGTCTTATGAGGTGCAAAAGTGTTTAATTTTGAAGAGGTCCCATTTATCTATTTTCTCTTTTGTTGCACATGCATTGGGTGTAAGGTCCAAGAAACCACCACTCACTACAAGGTCTTGAAGATATTTCCCTACATTTTCTTCTAATAGTTTTATGGTCCTGGCTTTTATATTTAGATCTTTGATCCATTTTGAGTTGATTTTTGTATAGGGGATGAGATAGGGACCCTCTTTCATTCCTTTGGTTATAGATGTCCAGCTCTCCCAACACCATTTGTTGAAGAGACTGTTTTTTCCCGTTAGCATGGGCTTGGTAGGTTTGTCAAAAACCAGTTGACTGTATAGGTGAGGGTTTATTTCTGGGTTCTCAATTCTATTCCACTGATCAATGTGTCTATCTTTATGCCAGTACCATGCTGTTTTGACCACTGTAGCTTTGTAATATGTTTCAAGATCAGGCAGTGAAATTCCTCCCATGTCATTCTTCTTTTTTAGAATGCTTTTGTCTACTCAGGTGCACTTACCCTTTCAGATGCATTTAGTAATTGCCTTCTCTAATTCTGTAAAGTAAGCTGTTGGGATTTTGATTGGTATTGCATTGAATCTATAAATCAGTTTGAGCAAGATTGACATCTTCACGATATTTAGTCTTCTAATCCATGAACATGAAATGTCTTTCCATTTGTTTAGGTCTTTTTAAATTTCTTTTAGCAATGTTTTGTAGTTTTCTGCATATAGGTCCTGTACTTCTTTGGTTAAATTAGCTCCTAGGTATTTGAGTCTTTTTGTTGCTATTGACAATGGAATTTCCCCCCTGATTTCCTCCTCAGGTTGTTTAGTACTAGTGTACAAAACATTACTGATTTTTGCATGTTGATCTTGTATCCTGCCACTTTGCTGAACTAATTTATTAGTTCGGGTAGCTTTGTCATGGATACTTCAGGATTTTCTAAGTACAGGATCATGTCATCCGCAAACAGTGAGAGTTTTACTTCCTCTTTTCCTATTTGGATGCCTTTAATTTTTTTTTCTTGTCGAATTGCCCTAGCTAGAACTTCTAGTACAATGTTGAATAACAATGGTGACAGTGGGCAACCTTGTCTTGTTCCTGATCTTAGAGGGAAAGCTTTCAACCTTTCCCCATTGAGTATGATGTTGGCTTTGGGTTTTTCATATATGCCTTTTATCATATTGAGGAATTTTCCTTTTATTCATATCTTTTGAAGTGTTTTTATCAAAAAAGGATACTGGATTTTGCTGAATGCCTTTTCTGCATCTATTGAGATGATCATGTGTTTTTTTTCATTCAATTTGTTAATATGGTGTATTACATTGACTGCTTTTCTTATGCTGAACCAGCCTTGCATACCAGGAATAATTCCCACTTGGTCGTGATGTGTAAATCTTTTGATATGCTGTAGGATTCGATTTGCAAGTATTTTGTTGAGAATTTTTGCATCTATGTTCATTAGAGAGATTGGTCTGCAATTTTCTTTTCTTGTAGAATCTTTATCTGGCTTTTAGGGTGATGTTGGCTTCATAAAATGTGTTGGGTAATTTTCCCTCCTCTTCAATTTTTTGGAAGAGTTTAAACAGGATTGGTGTTAATTGTTTTTGAAATGCTTGGTAGTATTCACTTGTGAAGCCATCTGGTCCTGGACTTTTCTTTGCTGGGAGATTTTTGATGACAGATTCAATCTCCTTTAATGTGATTGGTTTAAGTTCTTCTGTTTCTTGTAGCATCAGTGTAGGTTGCTTGTGCATTTCTAGAAATTTGTCTGTTTCATCTAGGTTGTCCAGTTTGTTGGCATATAGTTTCTCATAATATCCTCTTATGATTCTTTTTATTTCTGTGAGGTCATTTCATTTCTTATTGTATTTATTTGCATCTTCTCTTTTTTTTTTTTTTTCTTTTTTAGTCTAATGAGGGGTTTGTCAATTTTATTGATCTTCTCAAAGAACCAGCTTTTGGTTTTGTTGATTTTCTCTACTGTTTTTCTGTTCTCATTTTCATTTATTTCTGCTCTAATCGTTATTATTTCTTTCCTTCTGTTTGCTTTGGGATTGGTTTGCTGTTCTTTTTCTAGTTTCTCTAGTTGTTCAGTTAGATCTTTGAGTTTAGCTCTTTCTTGTTTTAATATAGACATTTAGGGCTATAAATTTCCCTCTCAAGACTGCCTTCACTGTATCCCATAAGTTTTGATACATTGTGTTCTCATTTTCATTTGTCTCAATATATTTACTGATTTCACTTGCAATTTCTTCTTTGACCCACCGATTATTAGGAATGTGTTGTTCAGGCTCTCACATTTGCAAATTTACTTTTTTCCTGTCTATTATTGATTTCTAGTTCCATTCCATTATGATCTGAGAAGATGCTTTGTATAATTTCAATCTTTTTATATTTATTGAGGGCTGAATTGTGACCTAACATGTGGTCTATCCTGGAGAATGATCCATGGGCACTTGAGAAGAATGTATAACCAACTGAGTTTGGATGCAGTGTTCTGTATATGTCTGTTAGGTCTAACTTTTTTCTCATATTGTTCAGGTTTTCTGTTTCCTTGTTGATCTTCTGTCTAGTTGTTCTATCTAATGATGTGAGTGGGGTGTTGAAGTCTCCAATAACTATTGTAGAAATGTCTGTTTCTCCCTTCAGTTTTGCCAGAGTTTGTCTCATATATTTTGGTGCACCCTGGTTAGTGTGTAGATATTTATGACTGTTATATCTTCCTGATGGATCGTCCCTTTTATTAATATATAATGGCCTTCTGTATCTCTTATAACTTTTTTGCATTTAAAGTCTGTTTTGTCTGATATTATTATAGCTACCCCTGCTCTTTTCTGGTTACTATTTGCGTGGAGTATCTTTTTCCAACCTTTCACTTTCAGCCAGTTTGTATCCCTGGGTCTAAGGTGAGTTTCTTGTAACAAGCAGCATATGGATGGCTCATGTTTTTTAATCCACTCTATGAGTCCCTATCTTTTGAGGGGAGTTTAATCCATTCACATTCAATGATATTACTGAAAATGCACTATTTACTTCCTCCATATTCTTTGGTTTTCATATGTCATGTTGTTTTTATCTCTCTTTTTACTTTTTTGGTTATCCTTTCTGCTATTCTTTCTTCTATACTCTCCTTCAAGCCTCTCTCTCCTGTCTTTTTCTTTCAGGTTCCAAGGCTTCCTTTAATATTTCCTGCAAGGGTGGATTCTTTTTTGCAAACTCTCTTAGTTTCTGTTTGTGAATATTTTATACTCACCTTCATATTTGAAGGGCAGTTTTGCTGGATAAAGAATTCTCAGCTGGCAGTTTTTCTCTTTCAGTTTCCTAATTGTATCATACCACTGTCTTCTCGCCTCCATGGTTTCTGAAGAGAAATCTGCACTAAGTCTTACTGGACATCCCTTGTATGTGATCATTTGCTTCTTTCTTGCTGCTCTGAGAATTTTCTCTTTATCTTTGACATTTGACATTCTGAGCAGTATGTGTCTTGGTGTAGGTCTATTTGGATTTATTCTGATTGGGGTATGGCATGCTTCTTGGACATGTATGTTCATTTCTTTCATGAGAGTTGGGAAATTTTCAGCTATTATTTCCTCAAATACTCTTTCTGCCCCTTTTCCCTTCTCTTCCCATTCTGGAACTCCCATTATACGTATGTTGTTGCATTTTGTGTTGTCATTCAACTCTCTCAGCCCCTGCTCAATTTTTTCCATTCTTTTCTCTCTCTGTTCTTTTCTCTTTTCAATTTTAGCTGCTCTGTCTTTGGTATCACTTATTCTTTCTTCTATCATTTTGAGTCTGCTGTTGTATGCCTCAAATGTGTTTTTGACCTCACCTATTGTGTCTTTCATTCCCATGAACTCCATTTCTTTTCTGTTCAGGATTTTAAATTCTTCTTTGCATTCGCTCAATGTCTTCTTGATACCATTTATCTCTTTAACTATATTGTCTTTCAACTTATTAATTTGATTTTGGAAATTTGTGCTCATCTCACTGATCAGTTCTCTCAAATTCTGCATCTCTTCTGGGACTTTGATGTAATCCTTTTCTTGGGCCATGCCTTCTATTTTCTTAGTATGGTGTTTAGGCATCTGGTTAGGATGTAGTTTACTCAGATGCTCAATATCTTTCCCTTTTATAGGTATTTAGTGGCAGGAGGCTGTGAGTTACCACAGCTCTTTGATTTTTGGCTCAACCTGGATTGTTAGGGTTGTCCTGCTGGTTGCTCAAAACTGGGCACTGGACCCAGTAATTGGTGTAGAGTCAATTCCTAGGGCCTTGGGCAGGGAGACTATAGAGGCCAGGAAAAGCCTCTCCTACTTATTTTTAATTTTCTTATGTGCACTTCCTTGGTCTGCCAGGAGATGGCATTCGTTGGCAGCTCTCAATTCAATACCTGGTCAGAGTGTATTTGTTGCAACACAGACCAGATCAATGTGATAGAGCTTCCTGTCTGGAGGCTAAGAGCCTTGTAATTCAAACTTTCTGAGACAGTTCTCCAGTCTTCTCTGGCAGCCCACTCTCTTTTCCCAGCTAGGAAATATTTCCACTCCCATCTGAGTCCTCAACAATCAGTCCCTGTTAGTAAAGGAGGAGATTGGGAGGTATGTATATCTTTAGCCCCTTGCAGGCTCCAAGGCAAACAATGGCACAGCCCTATCCAGCCTGGAAGGGCTCTCGGGACACTGCAGACCAGACCTGTGAGTCAAAAGCAGAGTCAGCCCCAGGCTCTCTCTCCCCTCTCTCCTGTGGAGTCCTCAGCAATTAGTCCAGGCTAGAAGAAAGGGAGATTGCAAGGGTCGGATTTCTCTAGTCCTCAGCCGGCTCTGAGGGCAAACCACTGTGTGGTCCCACCTGACCTGGAAGGGTCTGTGGGTCTCCGCAGCCCAAATTTGCAGGTCAGAATCTGAGTCAACATTAGGCTGTGACCTTCTCTCTCTCCTTTCCTGGGGTAGTAGATCCCTGGAGCCCTCTTTACCTGTAGTCACAGGCTCAGGGGCCCGAGAATTCTAAAGCGTGTGGGGACGGTGCCAGCAGCAGCAGGCGCTGCTGGTTCAACTCACAGTTCTATCGTCACAATTTCCCTCTTTTGTCCCTCTCTCCTCTGGGTGGTGTGCAGCCTTCACCTGCTGTCCTAAAACCTAGAAGATCTTTTTCAGGGCTGTTTCAGCCTGCCCTCTAGCTATTTTTCTGGAGAAGAGATTCCTGTGTCTTACTAGTCCACCATCTTCCTGGAAGTCCTCCCTTATTTTGGCTTCTCTGTTTGAACAGTGATGTGGCCTTGAGGTACAGCTTCCCATTTGGCTTCCTCTTCTGTTGATGACATCAAAAACTCTTTTAAAATGAAAAGTTAGAGATGGTCAGACAAGTCTAAACTGAGATTTAATCATGACACTATGTTCTTTTATGAAGTATCTGGCCTAATTAATAAGCAAACATAGTTCTCAAATGGCAAAGATGGCACCTACTGCGCGAACCCTTGAGAGCTGAGGTCCCACGATAGAATAAACTTCAACTCAGTCACTGAAGACTTGATGTTTCTAACCACTAGGAGCAATCAAAAAATATGGAGATGGGCGGGGACAGATGTGGCTCAAATGGTTGGGCGTCCATCTCCCATATGGAGGGACCTGGGTTCGATCCCCAAGACCTCCCGGTAAAATAAAAGAAAAAATATAGAAGATGCATGGGCCCTCAGGCCCTGTGCATGGGTGAGCCCCCAGGCCCCGTGTGCAGGCATACCAGGCCCTGCTGAGCCATGCAGCAAGATAATGACGTAACAGGAGAGTGACACAAGGGGCAACCAAGACGAGCTATGCCAATAAACCAGGAAATGAGGTGGCGCAGGTAGCAGAATGCCTCTCTCCCACATCAGAGTTTCTCAGGATCGAATCCTGGTAAAGACAGGAAGAGAAGGATGAAAAGAGAGGGCAGGAAACAGACACAGAGAATTGCCCAGCTAATGGACACAAAAGAGCAAAAATGGGGGGGGTGAGGGGGTTTAAAATGGATAAAAGTAAAATAAATAAATAAATCTTAAAAAAAAAAAATATGGAGACAGTGGATCAATGGTAGACCAAAGCTGAATCTGTGGAGGGCAAAGTCAGTCACCTAGGTTCAAGCAGACCAATAGACAGAAACTAAAGGAAGAGTTTGAATCCTTTTTCAGGCAAGATACCAGAGCTGTGCAGATCAAATTAAGTACTTAGGAATAGGTTTGTTTACCAAAGTATCCCTTTTGGAAGCTTATTAAGGCTTCACTGATTCTTTGACATTGCTTTATTTTTAAATATATTTAATTTTTAAAAGGTTTTCTTTTGATTAAATGAGTGCATGGACAGGATAAGAAAATTAAAAAGTAGAGAAAATCATGTTTTTTGAAGCTATTATCCCATATCTCCAGAAGTTCTTTAACTTTTAGTTTTCATTCTAGTCTTAACCTCCCATATTACTTTAATTTATGCCTATGCTAACATTTTTAATTTATCAAATTTAGAAATTATTTGTTGACTTGCTGCTTTGAATGATAACTGAGTCATCTATAATTTGGCTATAGGTTGATTTTAATAATTGAAAACCAGAAATACTTATGTTAATATGCTGACATAAATATTGCTCTCTGTAGAGACCAATAGTGTATTATGATTATACTTCTTTCTCTACAGTTCCAAAAATCATAAGCCCTTTGCTACTTAAAGGACAATATTCAGGTATCCAGTTAAAATGGATTGTCTTTTATTAAAAAAATTATTCATCACTATGCCATATTTTATTGGCTTTATAATTGGACCTGCATTTCTAGTACAGGTTTTGGGTTTTCCTGTAGTTTTTTACCTTCTTTTGTAATGTCTTCGCCTTCATTATATTTTCTAGCTGGTTAGTAAAATTCAATCAAATACATCCCCTTCCCACCAGGGACTTTCTTCTTGGACTATTAAATCCTCCTGTACTAATGAATATCCATTACTCTTTAGGCCTGCTATGCAGCTATCATCTGCAATTTCCTTTTAACTGATTTCCTTAGCTGGACTTATGTATGACATATACTATAGCACATTTTTTCACCTCTTGAAAATTTTTTTGGATAGAAATCTGGATGAATTTTCCTAAACTTGACTAACATGATCTTCTCATAAACCTAGAAGTCATTTTTTTCATGGGGAAATATAACAGAGAAATCGAGTTAGAGATATATAATTTTGCTTTTTTTTTTTTTTTTTTTTTTAAGAGGTAGACTTTTGTTATAGATGAAATAGTAATTGCCCTCTTGGTCAAGCCTAGAATCTGACACTTACAATCTCCATAATACTGGGGAAGAATCTTAATTTTATTGAGTCTCAATTTATTCATCTATAAACTGGGAATACCATTAGGACTTATCCACAGTGTTGTTATGAAGGATAAATGATTATATGTATAGCCTGTAAAAACAGTTTCTGACATGTACTATGAAGTAGTTGAATGTTAGAAATTATTATTATTATTACCAATTTTCTACTTTTTGTGGCTGGTGTAATTATCTTTCAGGGTTGCCTCAAGAATGACAAATTGTACAGTTTAAACTCCTAGTATGTTACTTAGGACATAGCAGGCTCTCAAAATAGAGTAAATATTATTTTCCCCCTTATCATCATTATATGCACCTAAACTTTGTGATCAATAAAATTTCCTGTATAATTAGGAAGGAAAAATTACCATATTCATTTGTCAGAGACCATTATATACTGGCTTTTTTTCCTTCAGGCAATAATATTTTTGGCTTTATAACCTCTGTACATTAGACTCTAGGAAGTATGAAAGAAGCAAAAGGATCCTTTCTGCTGGTTGCCATGTGGGTTAAAATATGGAACATATAAGTTAATTAAATCAAAATTCCTCAGTTACTAATGAGGATCCTTCTTAGGTTTCTCAATATATCTCTTTCCTCATCCCCTGTAATGAACACTGTTTAAGATACTCTCCCTCTGGATTTTTTAAGTTACATGAGCCAATAAATTCTCTTGAGTATTTAAGCCTCTTTGATTTAGGATTCTGTTACTTTCAACCAAAAGCTTCTTAAATAGTCTAATCAATCAATAAGCCCTGATGAATCTGCTGAGAAAATGTTTAATTGAAAAAAAAAATATATATATATATTTTAGATCCACTATGTGCTAGAACTATTCTCTGAATACAAAGATAATTAGGTAAATACTTGCCCTCCAGGAGATCACAGTTCATTAAAAAAAAATACAATGTAATTAATGCAATAAGGAAGGAACATTAATAGAGTACAGAAAAAGGCGAGAACCTAATTCTTTCTCTGAGACTGAAGGACGGTAAGGATAAGAAAGATTTCTAAGAAGATATAATGCTTGGACTACATCTCAAAAGATGATTCTTTTTAAGGATCACATTTGGTAATAAATGATAGAAACCTAATATGAAGTATCTTAGATTAAAAAGAAAATGCATTGTCTCAATAAATGAGAGGCATGTTTGATATAAGGTTACTTCAAAAAATGCCTACAAGCTTCCCATATCTCATAGTAAAATGACCAATGCCAAAATCATGCATTATCCTGCTATATTACCATCTTCGGGAATAAGAATACATGGCCTCTCTCTCAGTGGTTTCAGCAACTTTTAAAACATTGTTTCACTGTTGCTGGCTTCATTGTTTCTAATGATTCCTTTGTATCACTGTCCCTATATAAGTGTCATATTCTCTGACTTCTTTCAATTTTTTATTTTTTTTTATTTTTGTTTTTCAGCAGTTTGACTATAATGTGCCGAGATGAAGTTTCCCTTGTATTTATCCTGCTTGATGTTCATTAAGTTTCTTGAATCTGTAAATCTATGTCATTCACAAAATTTGGAAAAATTCTTTAACTTCTTTTCTGCCCCATACTCTTTCTTCTCTCCCTTGAAATTCCAACTACATGCATGTTAGAACTTTTAATATTTTGCCACAAGTCCTTGAGGATCTTTGAAAATTTTTACATTTTTCTCTCTGGTTTTCAGATTAAATCATTTCTATTGATTTATCTTTAAATTTACTGACTGTGTTTCCTCTATTTTTGTTCTGCTATTGATGCCTGTATTAGTCAGCCAAAGGGGTGCTGATGCAAAGTACCAGAAATCTGCTGGGTTTTATAAAGGGTATTTCTTGGGGGTAGAAGCTTACAGACAAAAGCCCATAAAGATTAAGATACTTCCCTCACCAAAGTCCATTGCCATATGTTGGAGGAAGATGGCTGCTAGTGTCTGTGAGGGTTCAGGCTTCCTCTTCTCGCTAAGCCTCCATGGTTCCAGCTCTTTCTTTTCTTAGCTGTAGGTTTGCATAAGTCTTGTCTCTCTCCCCAGGGCTCCTTTCTTTCTGGGCTCAGCTGCTGTGCTCTCTTCACAAGGTCAGCTGTAGACAATCAGGTTCTCTCTCTTCCTGGGGCCTCTGCTGTGTCTATGGAGCTATCTCTTCCTGCATCTCTGCTTTTGTGTTCTCCTTCTCTGTGAATTAACTTCCTGGGCCTCTGGCATCAAAATTTCAACTCTCTCCTCTGAGGTGTAGTTTTCTCTGTGAGTCCCTGCCTACCAAGGGCAACATCCTACTGACATGGCTGGATCAAAATTGCAATCTTAATTCTATCAAGCAAAAGTGAAACCTCTGAACCTAATACAATCTAATATGCCCAGAGGAACAGAACAGTTTACAAAAATAATCCATTATCTATTTTTGGAATTCATAAACAATACCAAATCGCTACAAGGCCATTTAGTGAATTTGTTATTTAGATATTGTATTTTTCAGTTCTAGAATTTCCATTTGATTCTTTTTTCTAGTTAATATTTCTCTGAACTAACACCACCACTTATAGTTGCTGTATGATCTGAGCAAGGCATTTAACTTATCTTAACTTATCTTATCTGTTTCCTCATAAGTGAAATAGACATAATTATTGCTCTGAGGCAAGATAATTGTAAAGATTAAATGCATGTAGTGTTTTCTCCAGAGTGTTTTAAAAACAATAGCAGGATATTATTATGGTGTATTGTTTTAACTGCCTTCTAAATGGTTTCTCCACCACTCTCACTAAAATCTATCTTCCCCTTTATACCAGAATTATATTTATATAATATAAATTAGGTCATTCCCTTAATTAAAATATCTAATTATATCTTAATATCCACAATAAAATATCTCCTTTATTTAACTTCCAATATTTTTCATAATCTGGCTCCAAACTACTTTACTATATTTATCTCTCACCACTTCTCCTACATACTCTAAATCCTAGACATGGAAATGACAATAACAATACTGCTTTATTCACACATTGTTACCTCTGTTTGTTATTAGCACACAACCTATCCCCCACCCCTCATGCACTTATCATCCTATAAGACCTGGCTCACATATAGCATCCTCTGTGGATTCTTTTCTAATTTACCCTGGGAAAGTTGATTTCTCCTTCTACTGTGCTCCCATGACACTTTATTCATATCTCTATTATTGTACTTCAGTTTTATTACAATTACCTACTCATGTGTCTTTTCCCTCACCCCGAGCAGACTCTGCATTCCTTAATGGCATGAAAATGTCTTATTCATTTTTGGCTTTTGAGCTCATAAGCACAATTCATGACATAGTAAAAAGCTAAAACAATACTTACATGATGAATAAATACAGCTATAAGTGAAAGTCAAGTACACATTTAAAGAGAAAAAGCCCTATAACATTTTATAGGTCTTAGAATAAACAATAAATGTTCATCCTTAAAATGACTGCATAACACTTTACCCCAAAATTTAATGACTTAAAATAACAAACATTTATTGTCTCAAGTTTCATTGGGTCAGGAATCCCAAAGAATTTGGGTGCCTTTAGCTCAAGGTCTCTCATGTAGCTGCAATCAATGTGCTGTTCAGGGCTGCAGTCATCCCAAAGCTCAACTAGAAAAGGATCCACTTCCAAACTTATTCACATGGTTGTTGTTAGGCATCAGATCCTCACTGGCTATTGTCTGGAGACATCATTTTCTTGCTATGTGGCCACTCCATAGGACAGCTGGCTTGTCTCAGATTAAGTGAATAAGAAAGAAAAAGAGGGTACCCAAGATGGAATGCACAGTCTTTTTGTAACTGAATCATAGAAATAGCATCTCACCATTTTGCTATATTCTAGTCACTAGAAGCGAGTTACTGGGTCCAGTCTACACTTAAGGGTGTGAATACCAGGAGAAGGGGATCATTGGAAGCCATCTTTGAGATTGCCTTCCACAATGACAATTAGCAGTTTCAAATAAGTCTTTCTCTATAATAGTAGTAATTAGTAATGCCCTAAAGGTAGAAACTAATGTGTAAAGAAGAAGAAAAAGGCACCTATATTTCTACCATCCAGGGAAAAACAGTTAATATTCTGGAATATATCATTCTAATTTTTAAAACATTTTAAAAATGTTTTAAAACATTTTAAAGTTTTAAAATGATAAAACTGAGATATGCATACTGAGATGATAGTATGCATATCCTGTTTCTTTTCCCTTAAAATTTTCTTATATTTCTGAAAATACTATATGATTTTAATAAAATACCATTATTTATCCATTCTCTACTGGTTAATATTTAGTCTGTTTCCTTTTTTTTTGCTATTATAAATAATGCTGCCATTATTTATAAAGTTAGAGTCAATAAGCAGTTTTCAAATGAACCAGCATAACTTGTAAGTTTGGGTGCTAAAAAGAAGAAAATAACACATGGGTGCAGAAAATTAACCATCATAAAAGAAGGAAAATACTTGCTTAATGTCATTGTTAAATATGGTTTTTTAAATTTCTCTGTTTGTTTAGGGATTTCATTTAATGGTATTTACTTGGATCTTATCAGGGGCAGCTTTGGTTTGTGTCATTCAAATTCCTTTCCAGAGGTGGCAAAGGCATACTTTACCAACAGATCACATTCAGTAAGTTGACAGAACAGCCCTGTTGCAATTATTTTTATTAGTAACAATAATAACCTTTGTTTGGTATCTTACCTTGTAAAGAAGTTAAGACAGGTATTGTTATCATCCATATATTTCAGAAACATATAGCATTTACAGTAGCTTACAGGAGATCACCTAAATATTAAGTGATAGAATATGCAAATTATATAATTGGTCCTATTATGCAAATTAAACACAAATACGTACAAAGGCCAAGTGACATTCTAAACTACATTTCCAAATCAAGACTTCAAGTTTATATAAATTCAGTTTATGCAAAAGCCAACCTACATCCTAATCTATAGCTTCAAATCATGGATTTCATGTTTATTTAGGTCCACTCTACCTGAAATAACATGCTGAACTACATCTTCATGTCAGAATTTCTGGTTTATATAATTTCAGGTATATTTTAGTGATGTTGATGCCACTCAGAGCCTGTTTATAGAACCTATTGGAATTTTGAAGGACTTCCATGTTTACCATGATACTTTTCTTAAGTTTAGAAAGATAAATTTGCTAAGGAAAAGAATGTGTGTGTGTTTAAACTATACATTGTATATTTGCCAAGGAAAATTATACACACACTTATTTTTTTATAAACCTCAAAATTAAGAATTATGAACATACACTTTTGAAAGAACAGTGGATATTTGCTCCATGTAATGTTTGCTTGTTTGTTTTTCTTGCATTTTTAAAAATAAAATTACTTGCTCACCCTTGAACCTCCAGAAAAGCTCTCTTCTACTCCTTCCCCAATTTGGGTGGACTTTTAAAACTTTTTATTTTGAAGCAATTATAGATTCACAGGAAGTTGCAAAGAAAGTATTGGGAGGTCCTGTGTACCCAGTTTACTCCAAAGGTTACATCTCTAAATACATAGAGATATTGACAATAGTACAATGTGTTTACATAATTCTATGCCATTTCATCAGCTATGTAGATTCATGTTACAACCACTGCAATCAAGATATAGAATTAGTCCATCACTACAATGATCTCCCTCATGATACTCCTTTATATCCATTTCCTTCCTCCACCATCCCTAGCCTCTGACAATGACTAATTTATTCTCCATGTTTACAATTCATTCATTTCATGAATGCTCTATCATGTTCTATCAGTGGACTTATATAGTTTGTAGCCTTTTACATTGGCTTTTTTTTTTTTTTTAACTCAGCGCAGTGCCCTTGAGATCCATCCAAGTTGTTTCATGTTCATTTATTTCTATTGATGAGTAGTTTTGCATGGTACCACAATGGGTTTAACCATTCTGGATGGATATTTTAACTAAGAGTCTGAACTTAACTCAAAAATGAAAGCATGAGAAAGAATGTTTTCCACCTGTAAAGCTTTATTCTTGTATTGAGGTTTTCTTTCCTTATGAAGAAAGTAATTGAGGAGGGGGAAAAACTAAACATGATTTAGAATTTTGCAATTTTCAGGTTAAATAAAACAAATGCTGAAGAATCGGGATATATGGAAGATGGTCTAGGTCCTGATTTTCTGGTGGAATATCTTGTTCCTAGAAGTCAAATTTGCACAAGTTCCTATCCAAAGAGCCACTTAAGTAAACCAGACAAGCAAAATGAAAAAGCAAGAACCAACTGTAGGGACTTAGAGCCAAACCAAATAGGTTAAAAAAAACTCTCAGTAGCTCATTATGAAATATGTATGTTCTAATAAAAGCTATCAGAATAATTTATCTGTAAATATGACTTTTTTCCTAGACTAATATAATCTTAATCAAATGTCTGAAAGAAAAATAAAATTAATTCTATCTACAGAAAAGACTGATTTTTCCAGTTGTTCACACTTCCAATGTGCTCTCAGTCGAATTTTCTCACAGATTTGTGTGAAATTTGGTGTGGCCACTGAACTTTGTTTTCAGATGAAACCATGTTTCAGCTTCTGATTCTTAGCATGTTTATGGAATGCATTATCCTTTTTAATGCTATTTATATCTTAAAAGATGCTATTAAAACCTCTAGTAGAACAATTAAGATTTTGTTTAGGAGAATTGTGGAATATATCTTATTTAAAAAAATTTTTTTTTCCTATTTTGATAAATTATTTTGTAAAATAATTTATCTAAGAGAACTATCAAAATATATCCAGATATTACAGTATCTTGATGGTCAAAACTGCAGATTTTTGTGATTCTAAGAATTCCTGTTTAACAAATAAAGGCTTAATATCTTTAACATTTAAAAAGCTCTTAGGAATCAATAAAATACAAGTTCCCTAATAGACACCACCTGCTTTACAAATGAAGAAATATGAATGCTAATAAAGGTGCTAATCAAGATAACATTAAGATAATATACTGTTTTAGTTTGCTAAAGGCTGCCAAGACAATATACCAGAAATGGGTTGGCTTTTATAGCGGGAATTTATTACTTTAAAAGCTTACAGTTTTGAAGCAAAGAAAAATGTTCAAATCAGGACTTCATCAGGTGATGCTTTTCTCCTCAAGGACTGGCTGCTGGTGGTCCTGGATTCCTCTCTCATCTGGCAAGGTACATGGTGGGGTCTGTTGGTCTCTGCCTTCTTCTCTGAGCTCCATTGCCTTCTGCTCCACCTGTGGCTTCCTCTCACCTTCTAGACATTTCTCTCTATCTGTGGCTTTCTTCTCTGTATATTCATTCCATTTATCAGGGACTCCAGTAAGAGGATTAAGACCCACCCTTGGCTATGCCTTACTGGAGTAATCTAATCAAATGATTCTTCACTGAATCTAATCTAATCAAAAGTTCAAATAGTTTTTCACCCACAGGAATGGACCAATTTATGAACATAATTTTCTGGGATTCACAAAAGATTTAAAATACCCCCAAATACCATATCTTAATTATTTTTTTCTCTTTTTAGTTATAATATCAGGTGTTGGAATGTATTCAGGGTAAGAATCACTGCCATGTTTAGCTAAAATGTGACTTAGAAATTTGTGTTAAACCTTTAAAACTTTGCCAACTCTTTACCCTGCAGTTTTATCAGGGAAATATATTTGATCTGCTCAAAGTTTATATACAACACATTATTACATTTTTAATATGAAAAATTATAAACAATTTAAGTGAAAGGCTGAAGATTAGTTAAGTAAATTATGGTATACATATATTTTAAAATTCTGTGGAGTATTTAAAATTATGTTCTGAAGGAAATGTAATTGATTTAGAAATATTGGTAATATATTTTAAGTAAAAATAATCTATATTTCTATGTCAATTTGGGGTGCCTTGGTGTATGTGTATGTTTATTATACTATTCATAGTTTGCATGTAAAAACACAGGGAAAATAATATGCCAAAATATTAGCAGCTGTGGTATTAAAGTTTTTTTTTCCTAATTTATTGAACTTATTTGTATTTCCAAATTTTATATAGTCATTATGTGTTACTACCATAATCAGTATATAAAAAAACAAAATATATTTTAAGAAGAAGCTAGAGAAAGGTGAACCATTTCTCTTGATAAATTTGACAAGAATGATAGCTCTAAGATGAGAATTCAGGGACTCATGTTGCATATCATGAATCCTTATAAAAAGAACAACTTAATTTAGCAAAAGAAAAATAACATTGTTGATTCTAGACTGGTGACTGTAAACAAAATGACTTATGTTCATTATGCAGTCATTACTTTAACCTCAAATTCATAGACTTGGTGAATAATAAAATCAGTGGGTCTCAGACTATTCGATTCCACTGAAGATGAAGGTTGTCCCTCCTTCATGTTCCACGTTCTAACAGGTGGTCCAACTAGCAGACAACCACTGGGATATCTGACATAGTAATCAACAAGGTGCCTTAGCAAATCTGTACCTATTACTTTTGCTTAGGGGAATTTTCAAATATCTCAAACTGAATTCTCTAATGATTCCAAAATGCATTTGTTCTCTGTCAGCATTTGCCAAAGGGTCTCATAAAATTTTAGAGTAAGAAGGCAACACAGAACAGGCCTCTTCCTATATGTCTCTGAGGCAGGTTATTACCTAATCTCTGCTAAAATTGAGAAATGTTAGATAGGGAATCCAGACGAATCTGAAACCTGGCAGAAAAACCATCACCATTAAACACCCCACAAGATGGCTGCTGGAAAACCTTTGCAAGAATTCCCATTCAGAAAAAGATTTCCTCCAGAATCAAGGAGAAACCCCGGATAGTCTCCTTAGGCCCTCCCAGGTGATTGATGGGTGGGGTAATCAATCAAAACAGCAAACAGCTGGGACTTCTCCCCTGTCATTAGCAAAGGGGCAAAATAATTATGATTCAAAAAGCAAGTGCAAAGGCTGAACTGGCTCCTGGTCTTGCCTTCTTCCCCCTGCCTGGAACAGCATATGATAAAACCTGGGCATTTGTAATCTGTAATGGGGAATTGTAGTCTGTAAATCAGCCCTCTTTATCTCTTTTCATCCCCTTCCCCTCTACCTGGGACCCTTAATCCGTTATTTTCTCCCATTTCTCTTCCCTCCATTCCTTAATAAATTACTGGCCTAACTAACCTAGCTTGCTCTTAAAATTCATTTCTTGTAGCTTAGCCAAGAACGTAGAGAAAATCCGGCAACAAAATGCCCTACATATTTAAGAAAAGTGACTCTATTTTTTAATAATTCTACATGCCTACACATGGTCTACATTTCAGTCATATGAAACTAATTCCCATTTCCCAAATAACTCCTGGCACTTTGACTTCTCCATGCCTTTGTTCGTGATGGTTCCTCACCTTTGCCCTTCACATCTTTCAATTAAAATTCAATCCATTCAAATTATTTACAGAACAGTTCTATTATTCTATAATTGCTTCTTCCTTTTCCAAAATTACTTTGTTTCAAGATTAATTCATTGCTTTCCCTGAGCATTTCATTTCTACCTTTCTTATAATATATATTATCTCATGAATTTGATGATAGCTATTTACCCACTTACCTACTATAGAATAAGAAATCCTTAAATATAGGGAATATGTCTTTATCATTTTTTATTCCCCATAATCAGAAACACTTGATGAGCTAATATAGTTAGTAATCTAACTACTGGCACTTTGGGTTTCAATGATACTCTCAACGCCCTCCCCCCCAAAAAAATGATTCTGAATTGATGAAAGACTTGTGAGTTCTTGAATACTTTTAAAGAAAAGAATAGCAATAACACAGCTGGGATATTATCTTCCCACTTTGTGTTATAGCACAAAACATAACATACATACTTAAAAAAAAAAATAACACACAATAATGAGTTGAATGAATCTAAATAATTTTCATTCCCACAAAATTTATTACCTCTGAAGAGCTTTAAAGCAATTTTTTACTATTTATAAAGTTTCTCCTGTTAACCTTACTTATATTAATAATTTGTTTAGAAAGTGTTTTGCTACATCAGAAGAATCATAATTTCCAAACAAGTGAGTTTGATTAATTCAACAAATATTCTATTGTTCACCTGTTATGTATTAGATACCCTTCTAGGTGTTAGGGTTGTAGCATTTAACACACACTCACAAACACACATTCACTCATGCCCTTATGCATGAACACATTTCCCTGCCTTCATGGAAATGAAGCTTGCTTCCTAGTAGGGGGAAACTAGTATACAAAGACTATAAAAATAAATAAGTAATATATATAATTAGATAACTGATTATATAACTATATATATAGTTAGATGGTGATAGGTCCTATGAAGAAAAATAAATCAATAAAATGTTATCTGAATTTGATGACAACATAAATTTAATTCAGTAAGACTTTATTTCTCATTTTACAATTCTTTGCTTTATTTCCTGTTTCTTTAGTAATTCAAGCTTGTCTTCATTTGTTAAATTATTGGAAAAAGCATGATGGAACCTAACTTGAATTGAAAGCACAGAAATGTGAGTTTCACTTCCTCAATACTGCCAGGACTATTTGGAGAGTTTGGAAAAATAATGAGGATCCCCACACATGTGTAAAAGATGTAAATTCATATAATGCACTGAAATCAATAAAATAAAAGTCAGATAGTAATTTGTTTTTATTTGTTTTCCTTTTTAGAGGACAACATTAGGCATTTTAGAAATAAATATTTGAGTACAGTTCCATAGAACTTATATTACAACATCACTGGGATTAAATAGCACTGATATAAGTTAGTTTTGCATTAACAATTTTTTCCACCATGACCATCCAGGGATTGCTTCTTTTCCTTTAAACCCTGAACCTATCCTGTCAATAGCTGAAACTACATAATAGGTATGCAGTGGCATTCTGAAATTTGCAATGAAACTGCCACTTCATGGACCTTTGGGTAGCTGTGGATTCATGAGAAAGGTGATTCACACCTTTGAGTAGGCTTTTCTAAATGAAAAAGGGAATGAAGGAAGGAAGGGAGGGAGGGAGGAGGCAGTGGAAAGAAAGAGGAGAGAAGGGAAAGAAAGGGGGGAGAGAGGGAGAGAAAAAAGGGAAGGAGAGGGAATGAGAAAGAAGGATGTAGAAAGAGAAGGATACTAATAGATTTTTGCCAAATTTAAAAGAAACAACATACCTGGATATAAGGACTCTAATATATTTATAATCAATTGCTAAGTAAATAACTTTTTTTTTTTTTAAGATTTTATTTATTTATTCATTTATCCCCCCCTTGCTGCCTGCGCTCGCCGGGTCAGCCAACCACACCGTGCGGGCGGGCCTGCCCTCACCAGGAGGCCCCGGGAACCGAACCCGGGGCCTCCCATATGGTAAACGGGAGCCCCACTGATTGAGCCACAGCCGCTTCCCAGTAAATAACTTTTTACGTTCCATTTTTTTAATGAGAAAGTTCTCATTTTCTTATTTACAAAGCTTCTGGTCATTAAAAGTGCCCTGGGCTTCTTTGGCATTACCTATGATAGAAATTTTATCCACATATTTGTTTGTTTCCAGACTTGTTTTGTTTTGTTTTTTTCTTTTTACTTATTCTTGCATCTACTGCCTACTACTACTGTTTTTCATTCTCTGGTTCTTACCCTGTCTTTATAATAAATAAATCTGTAGCCTCCACTGAAAGTTTTTAATGTTAAAGTTCTAGATATTTATAAGCTTTTATAGCTCTCTGCCCAGCTAGTTTCAAAACATTTATGTAATAGTTTCTCTCTTTTTTTTTTTTTCATTTTACAAATATTGGTATGTATTTTTTTTCTTTTTTTTTAATAGTTTCTCTATACTATTCAATGAAACAATAGTGTTCATGTTTCACTTATTTAGCAAATGATTATATAATATGCAGTGCAAACTTTCTCAACCATGGGGCTTACTGATAAAAAAAATATATGTCATTTAGTCTTTAATAATTGATATTTGGCTTGTTTGCTCTGGTCCCTACCTGCTACAATAGAGCCTTTGAGCATTGTAAATTTTTTCCCCATCACTTAAGAATTTCTAGAAGTTCCCAAGGACATCTCACAGTGTTTAGAAATAAGATTCATTAACCACAACCTGGCCTCTGTCAGACACTCCTGTCATCCCTCTAGCTATTGTAGAGCAAGTTGCTATACAGTGTGTTGTGGGAACACAGACTCAGGCACAACAGAGACTCCCAGAAAATGACCACTTTATTATTTATACAGCACAAAGTGTCCAAAAGAGTAGGAGAAATAGCCCATTGTGGCTGCTCCCCCACGGAGACCAACTTCTCAAGTCAAAGTCTGTGGATGGCAGCTCTTCATGCCCTGCTTGACATCATTGATGAAGGACCGATTGTGGCTGGTCCTCCAGGGAGGCCAGCTGCTCTGCAGCTCCCCCTGCTTGACTTTGTGTTAGAGATGAGGGACATCGGCACTGCTGGATTGATGGGCATTTACATACTCCAGGGCAGGGGGTCCTGCCAAAGAGCAACGTTTGTGCCCTGGCAAAAATCTGGGAATGGTTAAGATTAAATGTATCTTGCCACCGACTGCTGTCTCTTATGAAATAGAAACATACCAAACACCTGCATGTAAGAAAGCACAAATGGAAACATACCAGACACCTGCACACAAACAATCAAGAGATGAAAAGGAGGGGCATAAGCAAATGTTGGGAGGTGGCTGCTTGGAGTTATCCATGATTTTCCAGCAACTGCCCAAGCCCGTCAACATGGCTGGCTATGCTAGGCCTTCCTGCTTCATCTTCTGGTACCTCTCATACGTTGGAGCGTTTATGGAGGTGAAGCTCTAACATAGTCTGTGGCAAAATAGAGAACAATGCTTCTTTATTTCTTCCTGTCTTTCTTCTTTTTTTTTTTTTTAATGTAATGTCTTGTTGAAACAGTCTCCCAATCGGTACTAGACAGAGTCCCTGCTGTAGTCAGAATCCCTCTTTCAACTGACATGTTCGTAATTGGGGAAATCTAGGCTGCCTGACTCCCTCCTGAGCATGTGCTGGTTCCCCCCAGTCTCCTCAGTCCCATAAACCAATAGACTCCTGGCATGTATAACCCAGTCAGGTCACGAATGCCCATAAGTATCTTTCTATAAGCAGTAGACACCATGTAGGCACAAACTAGGAGCACCACCCATAGATAATCAGGTCTTTATCTTCTTGCTTACCATCTTTGACTCCATCATAAGTTTTAGGTTTTGACCCCTTTTTTGATTTTCAAAAAAAAAGTTCTAAAAAGATTTTCTTTAAATTCTTAGATTTTTTACCACAATTTTATATTTTCTACTTATGCTATATAGTATTCATGTAGATGATAATTCTGCAACACAGTAATTTCACCACTTGTTCACTTTCAAGGGAGGTTGTATTGAGAGAGGGAAAAAGACTATTTGAGGACTGAACATGGATATCAATAACCTGTGCTACTCATTTCTTCCAATTTCAAAGTTAATTGATAATTGACTCATTAGACAATTAAATTTGAATTGTATTACTTGTTTACTGTTTAACAAATACTTTGCTTTGACTCATTAATGTGTTTCCAGAATGGAACTGCATCCTATTATACACAATTGGCTTTATTATCATCATACTTAAAAACAAATTATGACAGTTAAAAATGTGTTCATTTGCCAATCTTTTCCTCTGCTAGATCCCTACTGTCTAGCATGGTGCCTACAAAATGTGCTAAACGTGTTGGATGATTGAGTAAATGAATGAATGCATTGATCATTCAATCAAGTTTTCCTGGGGCAGAGTATGATCTTGTTAATTCATTCTTCTTTCACCCCCATGATTTATTCAGATCTCTGCTAAGGTAATTAAATTGTATAAAAATACTTCCCTAGTATCTCTACCTATTTTTTATCTATAATATGTAGGGACTGGTCTTCCCGATTCTAACCCCACTTCATGCTTGGAACTCTTAAGGCATTCAAGGCACTGTGTAAAGGAAGAGTTCAGGAACATTCTTCCATCCCACCTTCTCCGTTGCTCCAATCTGCTCACTTTCCCCTCACCAACCATATTGACTGGCTATCCATTTCCTCCTCTGTTTCATGTCCAGTTCTCATGGCCATTTATGACTTTTGGGCCCTAACCACTAACTCCATTCTTTTGAATTCCCAATATAAACTCTCCTTTTGGTGAGATTTTTCTTCAGACAGATTTACAACCTGGTAAGAGACTGTCTCTCCTCATCTGCTGCCTTTGCCTGGCCGGCCCTGCCCCAGAGGCAGCAGATGGAGGCTGTGGAGTGTTGTTTTTCAGCAGGGGACCCATGCACGTACTAGTTCAGAATCACCTGAGAGTTTTAAAATTGAAAGTACCCACTCCCCTGGTCCCAGGAAATATGTAACTGATGAAATTTAGGATTACATGTAAATGTATGAGAACATATACATCAAATTCTTTATTTGAATTGTGCTTTAATTCTGATTTCTGTGTGTGTAGAAACACACCATAACTCCATCAGATTTAGTACTAGCAGGGTTAATTTGAATTTGATTAAAATTTTTAATTTGCATATAAGTATCCTCTCAAGCTGAAATAATTGGCTTGCACATTTGTAAATTCCTCTGAACAGAATGTGAGAATTCTCTATATATGTTTTCATGGGCATAGTTAGTGTGTATATAAACCAGCTATCAAAAAACTCTGTGGGTCAGAACTTACTGTTGCATTCACAAAAGATTTCACCTAGATATTTTGTGGCAATTTTTTGCTAACATATTTTGGGATTCATGGATTTAAGTTGTGATGTCATTGCATGTCGTGAATTAAGTCTTTTCCGATATTCCTAAGCGTGGCATTTTCCAGCTCTTAAATCCCACAGCATTCTGTTTGTATATCTCTAATGACACTTATCATGTTGCATCTTGAATCACATTTGTTTTCATTTATTTTATCTCGATGGCATTTCAGGGTAAACCTTTCTCACCTGTCAGCAAAATGTGAGGGTAATGAAGCTGAAAATCAGGGGGGGGGGTCAGGAATTGGATACCAAAGAATTATTATCAAAATGCAAAATCACATTTGTGCTCCTTTGGTGGAAGCAGAGTTGAAGATATGCCTAATGGAATATGAAACATTCAATCAATATAGGGCATGTGTGGGAGTTCGTCTGTGTGGGGAAACGATGTCACAGTGGGAGGAAGCTAATAAAAGGTAAACATGGAAAGTAATGATGGTATTCACTTGTTCTATTCAGACTTATTTTCATAGTTGGGCTCTCATTACCATTTTGAGTTCTCTTTTGAAGGTCCGGGTCCCTCAAACCTTTATTAGTCTTAAAGAAGCAGTCTATGCCACAAGGTGAAGAATCCTATTGCCCACACTCCCATAATTCCATTGACCCTATTTTTTTTTCCCTCCATAGCATTTAACACATACATATGAAGCAATTTGAACGACGGAAGGAAGGGAAGGAAGGAAGGAAGGAAGGAAGGAAGGAAGGAAGGAAGGAAGGAAGGAAGGAAGGAAGGAAGGAAGGAAGGAAGGAAGGAAGGAAGG